>OY982929.1:13600000-14200000 GCA_963891755.1 Pyrrhia umbra
ATTTAGGCCAGGCCACAGTACTTCCTCTGCCCTCCTGAAAGTGACTGGCGATATAAGAGTTGCCTTGGAAGACACTAAGCTCACCGTATTGGTGCTAGTTGACTTTTCAAATGCTTTCAATACTGTCAGTCACGAAATTCTCTTATCCATCCTGTCCCACCTAATGGTCTCTTCTAAGGCGTTGGACTGGTTTTCTTCCTATCTTCAGGATCGCCAGCAGTCGGTACGGGTTGATGACATTTCGTCAAACTGGTGTAAACTAAATGCTGGCGTCCCACAAGGCGGTATACTCTCACCTCTGCTGTTTTCTATATTTATAAATTTACTTACTCCTGAACTTCAGTGTGCGTATCATCTGTATGCTGATGACTTGCAGCTATATCGTCATTCCAGGCCAAACGAGTTAGTCGATACGATTAGTAGGGTTAACCAGGACTTAGCAGTCGTTAAGGTTTGGTCTGACAAGTTTGGAGTGACAGTTAATCCTGGGAAGTGTCAAGCCATTATTATTGGGAGCTCGAGAAATTTAACTAGAGTGGATACCCTCAACTTGCCACCTTTAGTATTTAATGGCTTGAACATACCGTATAGCTGTAACGTGAAAAATCTTGGCCTAAGTATTGATACCACTCTTAATTGGCAATCACAAGTTGCAGCTGTAAGTCAGAAAGTCACTAACTCGCTGCGGTTCCTCTATCGCCTTAAAAATTTACTTCCGTTCAATGTCAAAGCGATGCTTATGCGAACCTAAATATTCCCTGTGATCGACTATGGTGATGTTTGCTATTATGACCTGAATGCAGATCTACTCAATAAACTTGACCGCCTTCTCAATAATTGCATTCGATTCGTTTTCAATCTCCGTAAGTACGATCATGTGTCAGCGTATCGAGCACAGCTTAAGTGGCTACCGATAAGACATCGGCGTGCGATGAGAGCATTGACTACTCTGTTTTCTATCCTTCATACCCCTTCTTCACCTTCTTATTTAACCTCTCAATTTCAATACGTCTGTGCTCAACATGACAGAAATCTTCGCTCGTCGAATAATCGCCTTCTACATTGCCCTTCACACCGTACTGACTTCATTCACTGTTCCTTCTTTGTAAAATCTATCATTCTATGGAATGAGTTACCTCTGGAAATCAGGTTGGTAAATAGCCGTAACACCTTCAAACTAAAACTTCGAGATCACATCCATAAGAAATTAGCAGAATCATCATTGCAGTAATTCTTATTTTTATTCTTTATGTATATTTATGTATATATATATATAAATACTATATGAATCGAATATATTATGTACATGTATATAATATGTATTATTTATATGATATTATGTACCTATTTATTTATTATTTTTATTATTTTTCTTCTATCTGTATTTGAAATTAACAAAAATAGTGTCGTGCACCTACCATTGCTGTTTCTCCACCACCCAAAGGTAGACTGGTAGAGAACGCCTAAGGCGTTAAGTCCGCCATTGTACATTGAGTTTGTGCAAGAAGTGTTCAATAAATAAATAAATAATAAATAAATAAAACGTTATAAGACAGGGATTTATTAAGGAAGACAGTATTTCCTACGCAATATTACACACATACTCTTAAAAAATATAAATAATAGAGAAAAAGAACTATAGATTTCCAAAATCCAGTGCAAAATAATTAAAAGATAAAAAGTTTACAAATATACGCCGTAAAACCAAAAAAAGTGTAGACACGTGTTGTCATCAAACATAACTGAGTAAACCCATGTAGGCACCAGCTTCCAAATAAAAAAGGCTATAACGTTGATCTATCAATTTAACGCCAAAGACATCAAGACAAACGTTTCAGACTTTTAAACAGGCAACTTTTTCGTTCAACACTTAACATTTTCTTTATCGACATTATACCTATTTTGGGGCAAATGGGAACAACCCGCATTGGGTGGGCAGAAACATAAAGGTTCTAGCATAGATCGTAAAGTCAATTCCATTTTAAATGTTACTCGAAAAGGTATTTGATACGTTACTATATTTCGAAAATTATTGTTTCCTAGGGAAGACAATACGATGCTGCACTTATGGCTAGGTCTTAAAACTAACGGGTTCCCTTATTAGATAATAATAAAGTATGTTTTGTTCTAATGGTGGAATCTGAAAGAGTGGGGCTGATGTACCTTGACTTTTAAAGGACATTTGATATTAGTGAGAAGGTTTATGTGGAAAACTATGAAAGAAATCCGTAATGGCTTCAAGATTGTTTCCAACGGGATTGCTTCTATGGGGTTATAAGATAGCGATATAATATAAATCTTCACACACCTTTGAAAATTTGTAATTATAGTTAAAATAAATTAATCGTTTAAAAAGTTACAAGTTACTTCAAATTTGCGATTGTGTTAGATATTTATATATTGATTGATTCTAAAATAATAAAATTATACCCAACAAAGTGGAAGGTTTTACCCGCTAAATGAAATGAAATCATATTTATTTATATTTTTATTATAAACAACCGACTAATACTTTATAGACCAGCAAGAAATCAAAGAACAAAAACGTTTAACCTATAATAACACAAATCATCTAATAACAAAAGACAAAGCCAAAAACCAATTGATAAAAAAAGTTCCCGTTTCGACCCACACGTCACTAAAGATCGGTACATCGAGATATCGATTATTTTAGATCGTGTTAACACGAATATCAATAATAATAACACGACAACGCTCGGGAATCGATTACAATCGAGAGAATCCATTCGAACGGATGTAACATTATATTCGTCGCGATAAACGATTGTTTCAATTTATCCGATTTTATAATCGATGGTGCTGCTCGATTCGGGTGTCCGCGGGTTTCTTGGAACCTTTCGTTTTTGACGTTTTAGGGTTAATTAAATTTATTTTCATATCACTATCTTGACCTTTATATCTTGAGAAAAATGTAATCTTGCATTCCTTTTTATTGGTGGAGACATTTTTCATAATAAAGTGTACCTTACTTGTCATTTTTTTCTGTGAACTATGACTGAACTACAAAATCAACAGTATAGTACGTCTATTGAAATAACACCTGCGATAAAACAATGGTAGGTTGGTCAAATGAAAGGGATAAAGAGATTTCTGTTGTGGATAAAAAAAACAATTCGAATAATCGAATAACGCAGCCTTTTTCATTTAAACAAATAAAGAAATAAGAAGTTCTAGTATTTAATGAACAAAATTAGTTATATTATAAAGAAATTCTGTAAATATTAGGCATTAGTTTTTGCATATAAAAGTTAATTATTAGATAATTATTTCCAAAAACACATTTTTTACGATAAAGTTACCTACATCAATAAATAAATAAAACATCTTGAAACTGAGATCCGTTTCAACTTTGTCACACCAATAAAATCGATACCTACGCCAATTAATTAACTAAAGGGTACGAGAAATAAATAAATGATAAATACTCAACTTAACACCGTTTTCTCATACGATATTTCATACAAATATGAGCGACATTTGAGCCGCACGCTATATCGTGGCAGAAACTGGCTTTTACTTTGAAAAATTAATAAATAATATAATTTCATAAGCACAGCTAGGGCTTCCGCGACTTGTCGATAAAGATTATTCTGGACATATTTGAAAATATTATTCGATGCCGTGGTTTTGCTTTTCCAATTTTTTTATTTTTATTATTAAAACTGGTATAAAATATTTTTTATTGTTAATAGTAAAAAAAAATAAACAAACTGTTTTACTGGCTCTTTGCGTAACCCAAATTTGAGTTTATATATCGCTCTGAATAGATCCACAAAAACCTAGCTAGCAATCAAGACCACTTTCAAAACTTGGCAAAAGCCCTTTTTTTTGTGTATGGCATCTCGCAGGTCAACCTAGAAGGTTGTCGACTGCTTAACCGGGCTTTTGCAATAGGCCTGATGGTCAAAATACCAATGAAAACTAACCTTTCAAAAGCAAACATACAAACAGACAAAATTCTCAGTTAAATATTAATATATCGATGTCTTGTAATTTAATACGATGCAATAATTATCAAAAAATATGCATTAGTTGGCCAGTCGCCCAAGAGGCAGGGCTGTCCATAAATTAGTTTATTTAATTATGAATTTCTTTAAGTACGATTAAAGATATATTTGTACAACCTGACTCGGTCTGCCCAGGTCATATGTAACACGTAACGATTTTATTTCTTTTATAGTTTGCACAGAGTAGTGTTGTGCCTTGATGAAAGGACTTTATTTGTACAATTGTAATATATTTATTTTGTGTTTTTTTATGGGGTACAATGCTATCGATAATTTTATTTGTCGAAGCTAGTTTCCTCTTTGCTAAAATTTTGATCTTGGTGTTACACGTATATGAAAAATGTTTTGATAGGTATTAAACTAAAAACTCGGATGAATTTTCTTCATGATTTCATTAAATAATTAACAAGTGAAACACAATTGATTAAAATGCAGAAAACTGATAGATATTAAATTAAAAACAAAACTGGTAGGTATTAATAAAAAACTTAGATGGACAGCGATTTCTTCATGATTTCATTAAAATTTACAATGACAACTGAAATTCAATTGTGTGATTGAAATGCAGAAAACCGTATCCAAGTTTTTTTTAGGTGATTTTTTCTTGAAGTTACCTTTTTATGAACAAAAAATAATTTAGACATTAACTTAATATTGGGATTTTTAAGCATATAATAAATATTATGAAGCCTCTCAATTTACACATTACTCTGTGCCCACTGGGACGATCGGTCGAAGTCGGGCGTCTCCGCGATCGTAGCTCGAGATAACTTCGTATAAACATTATAAATTATATTTATTGCATTATATTTGGGCACGGCCGATATTTGTTCGCTTCTATCAAAGCGCGCCCTCGGCGAAAGTTATCGATTTTCATTCGATATCGGTAAAACGATGTATCGATTTCATTTGTATCGATTTGAGCGTAATGATTTCTTACCTAGAGATTTAGATTTTTAAACAAGTTTACTCGGCTTTTGTCAAGAGAAAACATTCTTATGTTTTCTCTTCTTGGTAATCATGACTAAAATTACAAATGCGAAAATGAATTTGTTTGTTTGCTTTCACGTTTCATTGGCTGAACCGATTTAAATGATATTTAGAGACGGTTATAGAGCCTTTTAATCCGAATGCGTTTAATAGTTGCCGCGGGCGAAATAAATAACATAAACATCTCGTAATTGCATTATTGCGCGCAGTTTAAAATATGCTAACTAAAGTCTACCATTCACAAAACCAATATCATCTAAAAAACAAGTCCGTTTTGTTAAGGCAGCTCACATTAAGAGCAGTAGCTCAGTATAAACAAATACTATTGACACAGCATCAAGTATCACGGTAGTGTATTTACCCTTGCTGCTTAAAAACCCATCTTTAAAACGACCACCTACACATAAAACCCAACTTTATACCAATAGGAATAGAGTTGGTATTCAAATGCGCAGTCCGTTAAAAGGGTTTCGTGTTAGTGAAATTAATTGCAATGTATTGAGTTCCCATTATGCCATTAAGATTGTAATGAAATGGTTTGTTGTATGGCGCCTGTCTCGATGGCTGGCTATTGATGAGATGTGAAAATGAACTGAAGGTTGATGAGGTCGATGACCGATAAATAATTAGCTTTCAGTTTTACTAGTATATAATCAATTATTAAATACAAATAAAGGAAAAATTGTTTTTGTTATTTTGACAAATATCGAAATTAATCAATTTAAAAAAAAACCCCAAGCTTAACACCTTTTAAGCTAAGATTCTACATTAGACCTCACAAGAGTGCTAAATGCACTCTCATTTGAATTTTCATAAGATGTTCTTGACTTAATTATCAATTTCTTTCAGAGAAACGCTTACAATTACTGCTGCAAAAAAATTGGAGCCTTTTAAGCAAACACATGCAAAAGGCTAAATTTTTTACATCACACAGAGTCCAGAATCATCAACAATTCAATTCCATAATTTTATTCTCTCGCTGTTGCCCAATACACACCTGTGTCGTAGCGCCGTCCAAATTTAAAGTCCACAGTACCGCGGCCCGTTAATCCCATCACCAAAATAATGAGCTGATAACACCGCACGTACGATCCATCAAAGATTTTCCCACAACGTCAACAGGGCGATAGTTCCGTCACACAAATTTGTACCGGCATTCGTCAAACATTTGACCAACATGTTTGTGGAGCGTGTTTGGCTCAGCTAAAAGGCGTGACGATTCGCCCAACGCCCCGCTTTAGTTTGCCGCGAGAACTCATCATTTATGACACTTGTGGTGCAATGAACTTTGGCATTGTTCAATGGTTTTATGAGATGATTGTGGCGCCGAAGTATTGTCTACTTAAAGTCTAGAATGCTATTAAATACCAATAGTTTCAGATACTAGAATGAATCCCTGAATCCGTAAATCCCTAACCGGGCAGCTGTTTGCTTATTCGCTGTAAAGCATCCTCGAAAAGTCCTTAACATCCGACTATCTATCAGTAAATTTGTTTAGTAGTATTTTGAAATTAATTGTATGTACCTTTTAATAAAATACTAGTAGTAAACTCTAGTTCATCATCATCATAATATTTGATGTTGGTTCTCTGTATCACATGGGCCTCTAGTTGTAGTAGTTTATTAATTTCGGTCGTAAATGTACGTCGTAGTCTCCGTCCTGATTGGCTAAATATTGTTACCGTAATATGAGCAGTTCTATTTTGTTACTCATATTTAAACGAAAGTACAAGAAAAAACTTTCGTTTATAGTTTCTACCGATTAATTTGGAAGACCAAAAACAGATTATTAAATTAAACCTAAAATTGAGCACAAACTTTAATTTTCAAGTAAGTAGTAAATCATTTTGAAAGGCATACCTCTAAAAATATTATTATTGCGGAAGAAACAGCCATTTCTAAGTTAACACACACGTTTATATTTCTATACATTCAAAAAAATATTAAACCCAACTTTGTTACTTTTACGGACATAAAACCTGGATTACCTTTGAGACTAGCAAAGGTATTAACAACTAAAGTGAAAGATTGTACTTGGGGCCATATTGAAGAGTTGCATCTATTTCCTGAACTATAATTAAATTCATTACCAGAGGAACATAAGCCGGTCTCATGAGGCAGGTTAAAACAATTCCTTATGAAAGGTTGTTCGGCTTTGAGATGAGCGGTTAAGTTTGTGTTTGTAAGAGAAAAGCTGTATTTTGGAGATAAAAAAAAAATATATACATTGCCTACCTTAATCCTTGAAAGAAGAAATAATAGTTTAGACTTTGCTAGCTATTAAAAATATATTTTTTTCACAATTTCACGATTAATTTTTGCTTTCATCTCGCACTGGTATGACGCTAGTATAACCCCATCCATACGCAAATATTGTATTAAACATTTTATATCTACGAGTACCATAACCGAATACACTCATGTAGACCGACCTTCGGACCGTTTGGTGCTTTTCTCGAACTGAATTTTTGGATAGAATTTATTTAAAAAAACTTCAAAGTTCACAAAGATATCAAGCTTTATCTAATGGAGATAAAACAACTAGTAATAACATGAGCTATATAGGTAATTATAAATTGAAACTTTTTTCGTCCACCGCCGATTCTCGAGCCCCTACCCATCAAAGCCGGAATGCAATCATTCAATACAACGACAGTATAGAAGATCTAATATTTCCTGGAGTTTAAACCTTCCATTGTTGGATGCCTCGACACAAAGGACACCTCGGCACTGCACAGTTTTTGCCACCATTTTGCACTTTAAACTACTTTGACCGGGCCTGCACTGCACTCGACGAAACTATGCGATCTTAACAATAGAATATTGATTTAAATTATTCAGATGCGGCATTTTGATCTGTTTAATTTTTTTTACAAACATATTTTGGTCAATTTATTTACTTCATTTATTTATATATTTTACACGAAATAAGTACAAAAACTTTTAAAAAGCTCTGATTAAGCTATAATCTAGCCTGTGTATCAGAAATCATTTCCTTCCCCGTTAAATTATACAAAATACTATATTTTTTGTTTTTCTTGTTGCATGCAAGTTTACTAGAAAAACAACATAGAAAAACAAAGCTA
This sequence comes from Pyrrhia umbra, assembly GCA_963891755.1. Taxonomy (NCBI): domain Eukaryota; kingdom Metazoa; phylum Arthropoda; class Insecta; order Lepidoptera; family Noctuidae; genus Pyrrhia; species Pyrrhia umbra. The sequence continues at coordinate 13,608,105 of OY982929.1, forward strand.
GTGAAGTTAAAAAAATATATAATGTTTCCTACCATGAATTTTGTTATCAATAAAATAATTCATGTTTAATAGGAAATGAGTGAGAAAATAAACGTTAAACTTATGTTTCACACACTTGTGCACTCGTAAGTAACCTACATAGTTCACCAGTTTCCATTGAGGACTACTGCACATTCCCCGAAATTCCTTTTTCCCCCAATTTCCATTTATAAAAATTTATTAATTTTTATGTTCACGTATCATATTTTAGTTTTCTAGCACCTAATTGCTACAGACGTATTAACACAAAAAGAGATGAAAGGAGAAACATAAATAATTTTTCACTAAAGTTATGAAATAATTACCGTATTACTTTGCACAAAATGGCACATCAAATCTGCGTTTATCTAATCTGTGGTCAGCTCTCACGCATGCGCTCCGTACGACGCGCAGTAAAACATTATTTTACATAGTCGTATAATATTGCTAGCGGTCATAAACTGGACGAAGCAAAACTTATACCGATATAATATGCTAAAACTGTTTTTTTTTTAAATAATTGTTCGTTATAAATATTGAACATTAAGTAATGGGAGAGTCCTATCTTCAAGGGTGAAGATGATGGCGATAATGATACCCAATAAAATTGAAAATTGGCAAAACAGCACGAAGATTAATATTATGCATCCTTACATACCCAATTTTCCCTGTATAATTTCACAGAAAAATGGCTACGAATCCTTATAAATGACAAAGGAGTTTCAGAATCGTCTCATCATAATTTTAAATGAAGCAACAGCCATAGGCTACACGACTAAAACCCCATGACACAGTACCGTCTTGTTCACAGGAAAGAAAACTTTGACGGCTTGAAAGTATATATGAAGAAAATTAACAAATGAACGCCGAAAAGGGTACCACTTTTTAACCGACTTCAAAAAAAGGAGGAGGTTCTCAATTCGATCGGTATTTTTTTTTTTTTTTTTCTATGTATGTACACCGATTACGCTGAGATTTATGATCCGATTTACGTGATTCTTTTTTAGTTTGATGCGGAATAGATGCCATTTGGTCCCATAAAAATTTCACATGGTTTGGCCCAGTAGTTTTCATTTTGTGAACATTTTTTACATTTTTGTTTACATCGATGACGTAATTGTTTCGGAGTCGATTTATATTTTCCGTTCCCGTTTCTTGATCTATATTGTTTAAAGCTGCACCTTTCGTAGGCCTACCCATAGCTACTTAAAAAAAAACTATTTAACATATAATTATGACAATAAAAACAACGAAATGTTATAGCCTTCCTTATGTAATCTATAAAAATCCTGTAAAAAATACTGTAGTTTACAGAGCAACTTATTACAGACACTAAAAAGTAAAAAATAAATTTAAAAAAACTACGTTTAAAAAAACCGACTTCAAAAAAAAAACTAAAAAGTATTAAAAAAGTATAAAATAACTTAATAAAGATTTAACACAAACCTAATACCTTTAATATTAATAAAACACCATTATTTGTATGTGTTACCTATTGACAGGTTTGAAGTCGGTGCCAAGTCCTAAACAAAATGAAATTCCTAAAGATTAACCTACGTAAATAAACTTAAAGAACAATGTGAATTAATGTGAAACAGATGAAAACTTTTTAATACCTGAATGAGTAACACTATTACATTTGGCTTGGCACCGACTTTTAAAACTGTCAATAGGTAGCAAATACAAATAATGGTGTTTTATTAATATTAAAGGTATTAGGTTTGTGTTAAATCTTTATTAAGTTATTTTATACTTTTTTAATACTTTTTAGTTTTTTTTTTTGAAGTCGGTTTTTTTAAACGTAGTTTTTTTAAATTTTTTATATTTCGAAAGTGGTTTACTAAGCTTTGACGATCATACAAAAAATTACTTCAACCTACAATGAAAACACCAATATTTACTAAAGCACTATTCCTTAACATCGATGACCGCACTCAGATCGGATCATGATAAAGGTAAGTACTGCTACCCATTCGTTTGATACAATCCTTTCGCTCGCAAAACGCCCACACCTGATGTTAAGATCTGCTAAGTCTGTCGGAAATGAACAGCAGTTGTGTTCCAAAACATTACTAATACAGGAACGTGGATTAGTCATAAGGCAAGAATAAGTTGCACTTGTAAAATCAACAGCTGAGTTTTTCTACTGACGGCAAGAAAGGCAGTCAAAAACAAATAATTCGAAGACACAACGTATGTATCTAAAACGCATATTATTTTATATCTGAAAACTCGATGTATATATTTTTAATTTTAATAATTTTAGATTTTTTTAGTTGGTTATTTTTTAATTGGGTATTTAATACTACTAATTATTTGATATACTTTTTCAAGAGCTGTCAAAACGCGATTATTCCATAGATTTTGTATAATGATTGGTAAGCTCAATTCCACCTACCTACAATCATCTATTTTCAAACTCAATTTACTAACAATTTATGTGGTTTCTCTCTCTGGGGTCCTGACCGCCGGTAGCTTGGACCATGTTCCCGTTGCCAGTGGTGTACTATTTTTATATTTTTAAATGTTTTTTATATATCTTTATAATTTAATATTTAAAAATGTAAATATATGTTAAATAAATAAATGAATGTCGTAATATGTGTTTATATATATAAGTAATTAGGGTGCAGGATTCCGCGAATGCATTTCATTTGTAAAAGTCTACCTCTACATAATGTAATTGAAAATTGCATGTGACATACCAACAATGTAAACGTACTCTATGTAAACAATTGTAATTTCAACTTTATCGCTCAGTAACACATAATAAAATGTATATAAATGACTATTTAACATTACAACAACGGTAAAGGCACTAAAACAACTCTGGGCTGGGTTTTATTTGGTGCCTAGATTGTGTTGTTTCGATTCCTGTAAATCTAGATGGCGCCACTTGTGAAAGTAGTTTAATAGTCATGGGGACATAGACGGGCGTTTTTAATAGCTCGTAGTGGACGTACTTCTGTTGTTTTGGATAATTGTGCTCTCGTGTGGTCTGGGGTTTAAAATGGACTCCCCTGAAGGATTCTGCAGAAATTGGTTTATGGTGTGTTAGGGTTTATTGGAGTGCTCTTGTATGTCGTGTTGTTCTCTGATATGGTTCTGATGATTGTAGAAATGAGTACTTTCTTCCTTACTAGTTTATATAATGTAGAAATGTAATTAAGTCGACGGATACGGCATGATGGGTCTTCAAAACATGTCTGCCTCGTGCAAGTACTAATGATTGAGTTCCCAGGTTCGATTCTCGGGTTGAAAAATGTGTTATTCGATTCTGTGTGGAAATCCTCAGTAGCAGTGAGTGTATTTGTGACCGATTGCTGGCAATAAGTTATACACTATTTTATGTGACTATATCAGAATTGGTGAAAGTTGAGTATGGTTTAAATGCGAGGTGTTTTGTTATTTGCCGTACAGGTCGGCCAATAAAAGGTTATCCCTAACTTGACGCGGTCGGTCTGTGAATGGGTGATCATCTATGTCATACCAGGACTCCTTCGTGTCTCGTTAAACAGTTGATTCCGGCTGTCATTTGTTGATTTTTGGTAGATAGTCAGACCAGACAAGATCAGTCTTACCAAGGAGTGTGTTATCGGCAACAGGCTTGTGGAAGTTAGATAGGTAATTACTTCTTTTGAAACACTGGTACTCGTCTGCATCTAGTTAGACTGGAAGCAGACTCGAACATACTTAAGAAAAGGCTAGGCAAATTATGGTAATTGACGGTCTGTTAACACGGAATTGTTTTTGCCGATTTAGAAGGAGTTTACCAAAATTTAGCAAACTGTATTTACGTTTAACCCGCCCGTCTGTCCCGTAGATATGCCGGAAACGTCCAACCATTATCGTAAAAGTGTCATCGCTGTATGTGGGATGACCCCATAAACTGAGTGATAGCAAGTGGGCGGTTATTCTGTCGCGATATTTATACTTTCTATGGGTCTATAGTTTATATAGACTCAAACGGTACGTCCGGATAAGAACAAACTTTGACTTTAGAAGACAAACCCTGATGATTTAGGTATACAAAGGGAAAGAGTATCATAAATTTCCCCACCCCAGTTGAAGGTATAAGCGAAAATGGCTTGTTGTTAACCAATTTTTCGCTGAATTTTTAATTGAAACGGAAAATAAATAAACAAAATTGAAGAATTCTGTTTAAAGTTACTCCCTACTTAAGTCTCTTAAAGATAAGAAATGGTTTCAGGAACTCGTCTTCTATATGATCTTTTGCAAGGTTCTAACAGCATTCAATCTGCTTAACCGGACATTTGGCGAGGTAGTTTTAAACATGAAACTCTTAAATATCAGTCTCAATGTTTTTAAATGCAAACCAATTGTTCAGACCTAGTATGTCCAGATTAGAAATTCGCCACACCATCGTCCATTTTTTTATGGAGAAAAGCTGCCCATCACTAGTCCATATTATTTACTCTAAAGGCCATGTTCACCGACAAACGGTTACGTAATCAGAGTGTTAAACAAAGTGAGAATTTTCATGCTACCCACTTCTTGTTTAAACTGAAATTAAATGAAATTGTTTATTTTGCAAATTGGATATTGTCTCACTTTTAGATGTCAATAAATATTTTTTTAAGGACATTGTCGCCGTCCTTTCCTGACTGACGACTCCTGAGAAGAAATGCCGAAACAAACTCAGGAGTCTATGGTTTCTTTCTCTCAAGTCCAGACGATATTAAATTGTATTAATGTGAGTGGAGTTATATGCATGGCAAAGTACGGAATGGCCTTTTGTGAAAAGACCCATAGCAGCTTTGAGAGAAACTCGTGTTGGTAATCGACTGTTTTAGGAATAAAAAGCTCAAATTATATAGTATTAGTCTTCGAAAATTAGATGTTTGAATTTACTGTAAACAGCTGTTCTAATTGATCACACTGTTATCTTATCGGTGATCTTGGGCCTAAATGGAACTACAGCTATTGTAAATACGAAAGAAACTAAAGCAGGATTCATTATTCATTCGGTGCACTGAATTAAAAAACTTTGTTCTCTTTCTTCTGACTCATGTTACACTGACATCTTATATTGTCACACCCTATTGTCCTTATGAGGTAAATGGTAAATAATAATATAACCAGATTCTATATATAATATTTATTTAAACGGCTTTGTTAAAAAAGACCATAAATAATTACTGGTTTCAACCGACGATTAATATGACAGCTGTAACAAGATTGCCACGCCCTTAATCCTTGGTAGAACTAAAACAATAATATGTAGGTATTGACATCGAATGACTTACAAATCGTAAAGAATTGATCGCGATAAGCATTTGAATAATCATGAAGAATGATTAAAAAAATGTTTTCTACCCTAAATTTAAAGTGAAGTTAAATTGCTAATTTAATCATCATCTGCCTCTCCCAACTATGTTGGGGTCGGTTCTAGTCAAACCGGATGCAGCTGAGTACTAGTATTTTATATGGAGCGACTGCCTATCTGACCTCCACAACTCAGTTTTACCGGGTAACACGATACCCCTTGGTTAGACTGGTTGTCAGTTTCTGGCTTTTGACTACCTGTAACGACTGTCAAAGATCTACAAATGACAGCCGGGACCAACAGCTTAACGTGCTTTCCGAGGCACGGAGGAGTTTTGCTATTATAAATAGTCACCCATCCACGGACCGACCGCGTGAAGCGTAGCTTAACTTTTGATTGGTCGACCCGTGCGGCTGTTACTTAGCCACGAGCTAAAAATAGGAAAAATAATTATCACAATCATACTTACATTTCCTAATAAATACGCGGATAGACATACATATACTTTGTGAAATTCAACACACGTATTTAGAAACTCATATAAACTAACAAACACGAATATTATCTGAAACCCAACCATATTACAAACATCATTTTTATGAAGTTGATTAAAAAAAAATCCATAAAAACATTTATCACACACAATAACTCCCGATCAATTCCCAACCACCCTATATATAACATCGGAAAACAAAACAAAAAACGGATACACGTAAACCGTGACTTTGGCACCCGTATTTTTGTCGCGCGACAAAAAAAACGCAGCGACATTTTGTCTCAGGCTCGTGTTATGTTTTTGAGATAATATAAAACAGAATGCGAGAGACGCGATTCCTTATGGTTTTTTTTTTCTCTAAATGAACACGTCCTGTATTTTGCATACAATGCGGTTGGGTGCAATATGCGGTCGATAATGTTTTTGCCTTTAAGAGATATATTTAAGCATTTGATGGGCACAGCTTAGCTCTTAAGGAAGCATGATGGTTGATACAATGGAATTTATAAAGTTGGACGTTTGAAAACTAACGGAAAACTAACTAATGACAGTTATGTACATTAAAGTTGAAGTAAATTAACATAAATTGCAAAAAATAAGCCAAAATAGACTTTATTTTAATGAAAATTTCTAATTTCGCCATTTTATAAAAAAAAATAACACTTGCGCTAGCTTGCACCATTATTTAAACAACTTGCACAATTTTTAAATCTTCATTCCATCTCTGTCAATTGTTTAAAATTAACAGTAAGCAAACGATGTCTTAAATTTATTTAGCGGTAATCTTATTTAGTCACAATGGTGCTTTAAAATCACTCAATAAATGATATAAATAATCACCTTTATCTTCTGTGTCCATAAATACCCAAATCGAAAGGTCACCAGCCAATCGTCTATTATCGACATGAATTAGTAAGCTCTTTGTATCAATACATGAAACTATCGGCTAAAAGTCTCAAAAATCACCTTCGAACAAATAAAAAACCTGAACTTATGCACTGGTATCGAAACAACGATACTCTATGAGCTTCCCAACAAAAATGCCGACATTATTTATGTATATAAATGTATGTTAAATAGATAAAATGTAACCGATTGAACAATACCCATCGATATTGTGACTTTTCCCATCATTTGTGCCAACGTAACATTGGCACTTCACAACCAAACCACTGAACTTTTTCGTAAAAGAAATAGAACTCAATTTTGTGTGGCATTTTGTTTTCTAGCGGCATAAATAAATTTGTAACATCAAAGTCACCTAAAAGCGATGACCCTTGACCAGAGAGTCTTGCTACACAAATAATGTCAAGAAAAGATTTTCTCTTAGACAGTTAAATGAACATAAACTGATTTACATCCCGTTTGCATGTTAACGGAGTTTCGAACGTCAATAGGTCACGACAGTCTCGCCTGCATTATGTACGCAACAAAAAGTATTTGTAAGAAATGGGAAACGAAAACAATGTTATACAGTTATTTTGCTTGTAGTGTAAGTACATGTGTTTAGATACATTGGTCTAATGGATCTCTCTTATTGTTATTTCAATAACAATACGTCTTCATCACACCTCTTTGCCCATGAGTTAGGTATAAGTGTATTAAATAGATTCCGATTAATTCCCTTCATATATTAAGACCCAAGTTTACTGACGAGATAATGGTCCTATCAACTTAAAACAGTTGTTTACCATAAATTCAAACTTCTAACTTTCGATAGGTAACGTATTATTAGAGATTTTTATTCCTGAAACGGTCGATTACCAAACCAGGGTTGAACTAGAAGTGGGAAAATTCCAGCTTCCTGATTAAAAATGTTTTCGTTTAATGGGCCGATTACCTAACCATCTATCGGTGAACTTGGCTCAGTCCCACATAATAGTGGGCAAGACTATTATAATCAACTGGCAAAGAAAAATACTTTTAGTTGGGATTGTGAACTTTTACGTTTTCATGTGGTAAAATTTACTTTGCCCTATTCCCGATCGGGGAATAGAACCTAAGATCTGATGCTGAGTAATTGTCTGTGTCACCACTAGACTTCAGCAAATTATAAGGGAAAAGATAGAAAAGTAAGTGAGTTTAGTATCTACTAGAGTAACAAAATCTCATTTATGTGTTTCACAAAATCTGTAGTGGCATTGGTCCACCCAGATTCGTCTCGCAACGCCGCCGATTGATATCACTTGAATCAAAGCAGAAAGAAATCGTTTCTTTCAGTTTTTTCAGGGAAAATTACAGTAACAGCGCCAAGGGCAGTTTTAATCTAATCTTAGAACCAAACACAGGCCACTCAATATCATAATCCCTCTCCATAATCGGTTAAGACCGTACACACGGCGCCCACACAATCTCTTCATCCTTTACTACACAAAAGCCCGTTTGCCCAAAGCAAACGAACCATATTGAATATTCATAAACGTAGCACGCAATGGCATTCGACAAATTGACATAAAATTTCACACAAACGTAAAGAAAAGAAGTTTTTTTTATACATATAGTGGTTGTTGGCGCCGCCATGAATCGATTTGGTTACATTTGAATACTATTAAGTTATGAGATGTATGGTGGAGTTGATTATTTATATTTTGGATTATAGATATATATATATGGATGTCAGTCAGCTATTTTTGTCTGCGTTGTTGTTGTGTAGTGATGAAAATAATATATTGTATTCTAAATAATATATCTAAATCTAAATACTTCTTTATTCTCAAGGAATCAATAAAAAAACTGTTCAATTATATGCAACCCGAATATAATGTACTTAACTCATAAAAATATTTAATGATTGTCTCATCACACCTGAAATTATTGATGGTAAATAAATTAATGATAATGGTTACGATGAAAGTGGTTTGATTAGGGACTATTTAATTTGGAGAAAAATAAACCCTTGCCTTAAATACAATCCTCTAATTGTTCTGTCAATACTAGGATTATTGTATTTTTTTAGGTTCTAAATGATAATGCCTCGTTTGTAAATACAGTTGCAGGCCGTTTCTTTCTAATACCTGCGCTGAATTTTAAACAGAATGAATCAGAATTTCATTTGTTTAATACAATATACCTATAAGCTTTGGATTAAATAAACCAAAGATAAAACTCGATAGAGATGAGCCATAACAATATAGCCATAATAGATGAAACTTGATAAAGACGAGAAAATTCGTAACCTTTTTGTCGACTTTTCCTTATTTCTCGGATACGTTTTGGAAGCAGTGCGAAATTGATTTGCGGCAGTATAGGTATTTTATTATATAAGGAAAATCATCAAATTACCCCTCCCGCCGTGGGTGGGGTGGAAGGAAGTTTCAGACTCTAACTGACTTAAACCCATCCATGTTCCTTCCTTAGCTCTATGTATTCCGAAGGCGCGGTAACTCTTTCGAACGTCTTGCAGCCCTGGACCTATGTCAGATATGTAGATATAATATGTATATTTTACGCCAGGACCCGGCAGAAGGGGTTGGCCAAACAAAATCTGGCTTGACGTTGCTAGAGATGACATGCATGCCAATGCGACTTCGCACTATATTCGGCATCCTTTGTGTTTGAAAAGTGGAGGAGAAAATGCAAAAAAGAGTAACTAAGGATCTGAAGCACAAGTACAAGGACAAATGCTCAAATGAGAGGGAGAAAAAGAGTGACTGAGTATTATTATTACCTAACAATAAGTTCCCATTTTAAATTTTCACCATTCATAACACATTATCAATATTTGTATATCACCTACGGTAGTGTCGCCCATCAAATTATCTTCCCATAAACAGGGATATCCATACAAATGTATAACAAAACCCATATCCATCATAGTTATGTCACCAGCATTCGTTTCAACAATTTGAAACATCGAAAACTGAACCTTACTACGTTGGAATAAGATCAATAGATAGATAATATTAAACGGTAGCAGCAATCGATCATACGATTGTGTTAAACGGTAATTTGTTAAAATCAGTGTAATATTGATGGATTGGTATAGGGATTTTGTTGGTGAAATAGTTTTTGATAAAAGCGAGAATTTGGGTCTAGTCAGTACTGTATTGGAGTTATGCTGAATTGTAAATAGTTAAATTTTTGCTGCCGAACAATTATTGGTAAATAATTTTGCCAATCATTTGAAACTGGTAAATCCACGACTTACGAGAAGCTATAGGTATGTATTTTTTTTTTGTGAAATACTAATAAATTATAACTTGTACTATATAAAGAGAGAAGATAAATATAACCTTTTTTTTAAAGAGAAACCTTTTCCTCCCCTTTTACTAACTGCGTTGGGGCTTCCAATCTAATTGGATGCAGCTGAGCTAAAATGATTTACATGGAGAGAGTGATCTAACCTCCACAATCCCAGTCACCAGGTAACACGATACCTAAGTAAGCGTGGTTGTCAGACTTTCTGACTTTTGACTACTATTGTCAAAAACCTACAAATGACAGCCAAGACCAACGGCTTAAAGTACTTTTCGAGGCCCGGAGGAGTCTCGGTATATAACCGAGGCAAGTGCGACTTTACCTTGATGGATCAAACCGTATGGCTGTTACATGGCCAGTAATTTAGTGCTCGAGCCCTTTAGTCAGTAAAATCATACATAAATGCAATTAAAATTAATTTAATAAGAGGATTCAAAGTACAGTATTTGCTATATTAATGGACATCTATTCAACCAGTACGACACGAACTGCAATAAAATAAAATAAATTAAATAGAAACTAATATTGATCAGGACGGGCATTAATCATTATTTACCTTCGACGTTTCCTAATCAGGGTTACTTTACCACCATTATAGAAGGCAGTAATTATAACCAGTAAACTCAAATGGGCCACACACAGTTTATGTCGCGGTATAAAGTTCGGATGCGATGCTATGAATCATGTGGACAATACTAGACAATTTATTGATTGAACTACGAGCTTTAGATTGTCGTAGTACCATGTTTAAGTGGTTTTCCAGGATAGTCTTTAATCCCGTTTGTCTTGGTACAAAATGAAATTATTTGGAAAGTTTACTTGATCTCCACAATTTAGAAGACCTTTTTTTGTAAACCTCCTTGATAATCTTGTACATAGTTGATGTGTGAACGAAATCTGTTAGTTTAATTATGCTTATTATTTCCATTACCTTGATTAATGGTTTTATTTATTCGACATATTATTTTATTTTGAAAGTTGGACATGACTGCTTTCCAAACTTTACCGACCAATCTTGTGGCCAGTTGGAAAGTATTTCTGCATGTGTGGCTTCCCTGGCGACTATTGAACAGCCCTATAATTATGACACTAGAGTACATTTTCATCTTTCACTTCTTTATTTGTTTTTGTATAACTGAGTAGCATCCCTTGTATTATATAATTTTCTTAGCTTATGCTACTAATGTAACCGAATTATTGTGATCACCATAACTTTTTTGAAAAGAGTATCCATGGAGTTTCTTGCCGGATCTTCTGCATAGGACCTACCCTTTGGAACCGTGCAACTAGTGTGACTTTTCATAAGAGCCTGCAAAGGCCTATCTATACTAATATAATAAAGCTGAAGAGTTTGTTTATTTGAACGCGCTAATCTCAGGAACTAATGGTACGATATGAAAAATTTCAGTGTTAGATAGCCCATTTATTGAGGAAGGCTATAGGCTATATATCATCACGCTAAAACTAATAAGAGCGGAGCACCACTATTCCACGCGGACGAAGTCGCGGGCAGAAGCTAGTTTAAAATAAAAATTTTGACTTTTGGAAAAACACATTTTGATATTCTTAATATGTGATCAATTTGGTGTAAGTGCCGTTTATTTACAAATCTAGATGACATTGTGGTCACCCCACACTTGTCACGTTATACAACACTTCAACGATTTTACGACCCGAATTCCGTTCGGAACTTAATTCGACTTTTTCAAACTTAACGTCGCAGTAATAGTTCAAAATAGGTCCGTATTAAAAGTGTCCAGTTAATTTATGATTTGGACACGAATGAATCAAGTTTTATTGTTCGAACAGCGATTTAGAGTGACTTCCAGACATTGATGAGCGGGTATTTTATTTACGATAGCCTCTTGAACTCATTTTTTAGTTAGTTATACGTTTTATTTGTTTAGTCGTAAAGTTGGGAACGGCGCCACCGGACAATGAGCTAAATTTTTAAATCAATTGTATCAAGGATCCGATTTAGGAAGCTATAAATATAGTTAGACATTTATGGCTACTTATTTTTGGGGATTTTGCTTGAAATGACCTCGTAGTATCGGAATTAAATTAGTGTAATGTTTTCTCAACGTATTCTACATTTACGTAACCATTTTTACTAGATTTCTATTAACATTTGTAGCTTTTATCACAGTTTAATTTTTTTGTACTAAAATTTGTGTCCTTGTTTGATTTAATTAAATAGTTACAAGGAAGGAGAAAATAACCCTTTTGTAGTTCTTAATTACTATGTTACAAACGATGAAATTAATCTAAAAATCCTTTTTTTATAAAGCCAGCCAGTAAAAATAATCCAGTTTAAAAGGCCACAATTCCCACACGACCCAGACTGAACATTTATGCGTCGCAGGTTATCTAAGAGTAGCGCGTGCGCAGTCGCGGGGCGATGCGCTCGTAAATCGGACGGTTAACGCGCGTGTCGCGACCCGGGTGGTCCGCTCCGCTCCGTTTTATTTAGCGTGATGATATGCTGCCGCAATGAGCCAAGTAAAATATAGGTATTGCTTTCTGTGGCCATGCTGATGTAGGTGTGGGAACCGACCACACGATATCTAAAGTTTTTTTTTATATATTTTTTTGTCAGTGCCATAAAAAGTTGAAAGCTGGATTTCTCTCTAAATCTCTCAATAACAATATCATTTATATAGCTCAATCCTTATCCTTACTAATATTATAAATGCGAAAGTAACTCTGTCTGTTTGTCTGTCTGTTACGCTTTCACGCCTAAACCAGTGAGCCGATTTTGATGAAATTGGGTACAGAGATAGAATAGACCCTGAGGAACAACATAGGCTACGGTAGGCTTTTTACCCGGGTGCGCGAAGGAGTTCCCTCAGGATGCGGGTGAAACCGCGGGAAACAGCTAGTATATATATATATATATATATAACTAACAAATTTTTAATAGTTATCTACAATATACATTAATTAACCTTTTGACTTGACATAGATAGTAAATGAATGTACGTGTGTTTAAACAAAAAAATACTATTTTTTTCTGTTGTAAAATTGTATATTTTTTGTATAAGGGATATAAGGTTTTCATTGCTATCATCACTATTTTTATCTATTGACTAATTAAACCATTTGCTTCCACATACAACGTTTTGAGATAGATCCCCACTTTTCCATGAAAAAGTGATGATTCGTCTCTGTTCAGATAGTCACACGTTTTTACAATTTTCAGTCCACTCTGCACAATTTCTGCTTGCGCCCATCCGGCTTGAAGTGTCGTCGCTAACCACAGCGGTGCTATAATTCTACGATATCGCATTGTTTAATGCCCCGGCGTCGTTCGAGTGCCATCCCGTTAATCAACACAGGTGCACGGACAAACCAACAGTTTTTGCATATATTTACCGTCCGTGGTACTTTATTGTAATGACTGAATTAAAATTGCGACTACGGCTAAATTAGATTGGTAATTATTTTAATGTTTATAAGATAAGATTTTCGTTTATATGCAGTCGAAGATACTAAATAGATTTCAAAAGCGTTCGTGCGTAAATAGGTATATTATTATATATTTATATTAAAATAACCTTTGAGCTTTGACTTACACTAAGTATTGCTTATATATTATTTGATTTACAATCACTAATAAGTCTAATATTATTCTAGCATGCGAAACATAGGTTAGGCCAATTCTGCACCCAAGCAAGTGCAAGTAGTAATATTAAGTGTTTGTATAGTACCTACAAGTGTATAACACAGCTACATAAATCCCGGTTTCCTTATGGATTGTGGGGGTCAGGTGGTGGTCACCTGCACAAATCACACGTACATTGAAACTAGAAACTATAAAAGGATAAACAAAGCTTCACCGAAACGATGCAAATATCACCAGTTCTTTTGATACAAATTTAACATTTTCCCACCTGTATCGTTAAAATCTCTCCACATCTTCAGACTCGAAAGACTGAGTAGAGCAAAAGGACCAATAAACTAACTCCTATAATATTATCAATATATCCAATCGCAATTACCAACTCAACAACACTTTTACCATAAATAAAAACTCGCACATTCATAATATTAAAACTGCCTACAAATCACCAACAGCGGGTGTCGCGTCACTACTCATTAAAAAATAAACACATAAAATTAATTCCCGATCGTCAACAAATTATCGAAGTCCCGTGATGGTTATCGCGGGATCTCGCTGGGGCACGGTAGCGCGGGATTGCGTATCGGCCGGCTGACATCACTAAATATAAATTTAGTGCTGCGCCCGACCTAGGGTTAACAACGTAAGTTGTACCGCACTATTTCTCGCCGATTCGCTGATACCGTTTATGTAACAGCCTGTTAATGGTTTGGGAATAAAGGAATTTGTTGGTAGTATAATTGTGTAAATCCGAGAGATTATACATGCCTAAATAATTTTGTATAATCCATAAAAAATCTCATATTTCTTTACGTACTGAAAAAGTATGGAGGCGTATTTTTGACATGAATCCTAATACTAAAAGATGTCTCAAATAACTTTTGGCCCCTGTTGTCTTTTTTGGCCCTTCCGTCCTAGAACCGACTTTTCATCATAAAACAAAAACTACAATTTAATTGCGATCAAAAAACAGTAAGTTATGTATTATAACATTCTAAATCATCACGAACGCCACTTTTTATTGCTAATTCTTCTTTTACACCACAAAAATGTCAAAGATATACGATATCGGCGCGCGCGGTATTTGTCCTCACTATATAATAATATATACCGCTCGAATGCTCGATACCGTGGTCGTAACTTGGATTTTTCGAGCTGATCTCTCGATATGTTGACTCGATGAAATTTATATTTTTGATTTTCTTGATATTAATCGATATTTGAGACGTTTTTAAGATACGTCTGCGCGTTTAAGTCCGATAAGGGAAGTTTTGCGTTTGCGTGTTACTCGTATTGTGGTGCGGTATGGTGTTAAATTGTTGAAAGTATATTAATAATTTAATGGAGTTTTTAAGAGAAGTATACAAATCAATTCTAGTTACGGTAGTGAGTAAAAGGTATCATATATATCATTTTGGCCATAGAGTGAGCATCCATCCAATGATTTGATGATGGCGATGGATCCTAGTTAATGGCAATAAGAATACATTTTTGACACCATACTTTGTTGTTATTTTTATTGCAGGAATATTTTTATGTTTTTAATAATTACATGTAAATTAAAAGAAAGAGAAAGCAAAAAAGCGTATCGCACACAAAATCTTTAATATCGCTCATCTTTCTAACTTACTAACCTATTCAGCCATTTCTAAAGAACGTTCTCTTAATATAGTCTAAGTTTTATCCTAGATCCCAGAGCAGGAACTTATCTTTAAACTCGTAACTGAACATCAAGAAGACACCGAGAGCTCAGCCAGTTGGTTTTTTTCTCCAACTTAGTATGCGTAGATAAAATCAATTAGGAATCGTAGTGGTGATTTGCTTAGTGGCGAGATCTGTACGAGCGGACACGTCCCGTGCGATGTCGCCCCGTTATCGTCCCGGGATCGCGTGCAAGCGCATCACTAAATTATTGTGGGGCTTTTTATTTTAATAGATATAATTATTTTTTTAAACGAGTAATGGAAAGGCTAGTTTTTCTTTTATTTGTGTTTACTGAGGTTTTTAGTAAGTAATGCATTGTACCCTTTATAATGTGATAGAGGATTTTGAAAGTAACTTTGATAAATAAAGAAATGTTATTTACGCTGTTTTAAGAATCATTATTATTGGTACCTAACCATTGCTTACCAGGGGGGCTAGACAAGTGGCAAAACGCTAACGCTAACGCTATAGAATAGAAAACAAAATGTATGGGAATGACATAAACGAATGTCATTCCCATACATTTTGTTTTCTATTCTATAGCGTTAGCGTTAGCGTTTTGCCACTTGTCTAACCCCCCAGATAATTTTTAACAGCTAAATTTTAATATATTTTAAATACACCAGGCGCTCTATATAAACTTCAAAATGATTGATGGAGATCAACATAATTATTTTGAAATATACATATTTTAACTTGTATTATATTTAGTGAACAGTGATGACAGGCTGATTCCATCAAATAAGTTCTTAAAGAAAATATTTACCTGCAAGAAGAAATTAAAACTTTTACAAAAAAAATATACCCACGCTTATTTCATACAAAAACCGACTGATCCCATAAAACAATAAAGTCGATTGTTTATAATTATACTAATGACCAAGGAAACCGTTCGTAGACTTCCTATCAATAACAATTTGATAAAACGAATATGGACATCGATATAACATCTTGATGAGAAACAATTATTTAGATACACACGATAAAATATCAATGTTATACTTCTAACATACGCACTAGGTTCTAAAAAAGCCGCGATTGACTTCACATTTAAAACAAAGCAATTAACTTTACACAATTATAAAACCGACAAGTCCTTATTTGCAATTGATACCATTTAGTTCTAAATTATTATTATTACATACTATTACTTAAGTGTTTTGCCCCTAAACTTTTATCAAAAAATTTTCTCAGATGTCGGCTACGCCATGTTGCTATTAAAAGAAAAACATATTGACTTTTAAAAACCACTGTTCATTTAATAGGCCAAGTAGGTTTTATTATATTTAATAAAAAAAAGCTTACAAACGTGTCGAATGCAAATTCTCTCAGTATTTTAGTAAAATGGCATACAATTGAACTCTAGCATAGCATGACGTTTAAAAGCAGCGTTTACCAAACCTAGTGCGTAACAGCTCTCAATGTTACGAATACTCAGACAATCGTGCAACCATTATAATCTACCAAAATCATTTAAATATCTATAGAAACTTTTAGACAGTTTTAACTGGAGTTTGTCGACATTTCAAGCTTTATTTAAGTTTTCGGAAAAGAACAATTGGGCCATTCTACATTTCTCGATTTGAAACAGAGATATCAATTTAAATCAATATCGCTTTCATATAGAATCGTTTTGTTATCGATTTAAAAATATTGATAATAGAAACGATTGATCGTTCGAATATGTCTGGGATCAAAAGTAATTGCTTATGATTATTGTAATGATCTATTTACATATTTTTATTGTATGCTTCCTAGTTAATAACCTTTAGACGTTTACATACGAATTTATAAACAAATTATTATTTATATTGTACATAATTTTAATTAATATAACTTATCTGTTTGGTTCGAACTTTACGGAACCCACTTCTCAAATGCAAAAAATCATTTTTTGAATTGGTTATATAAAACACGTATAAATTCGGAAAAATGCGTGTTAGGCTTATTTTGAAGACCGCTGGCTACAGGAAAACATCGTGAGGAAATATTAACCCGTATTCAAAAGTCAGAATTCTGCGATGCAATGACACTTGTCCACATATCACTACCTCACACCTGCTACATGAACATAACTACAGGAATTACTACCCATAACGCATACAAAAGCTCTTTTGCTACCAAAAAATCAATGAAAAACCCAGTACTTTAATATACAAAATACCGCACCGACTGCGCGTGCGCACTATAATCGTATGCGCAGCCCGTGATTTACAGGCGAGCGGCGGCGATGCGCGATAGCGTTTTACTTATTGTTACACCGCATTGATCGGCTAACGACGTATGCAGATACGAACATCTCGTATTTATGCGCTGTCACCGACTTTTATTGCGATTAATGCCATTTTTGAGCACCTGTTTATTGGTCTACCTTCTTTTTAGGTTAAGGCAGTCCTTGGCGTTGTGCATTACAAAAATGTGCAGATCTGTTATTTTTTGGTCCTTTGACTCTATATTTCTGTCAGTCCTTCAGACCTTAGGGTATTAATTCATCTAGCTAATCGCTCTAATATTTCTTATCATCAATAAAAGTCACGTATAAGACCGCTTCAAAAAATACTTCATATTTAGATTTCGCAATGAAAAATACATACGACAGAAAAAGTCACTAACTACTGCTTTTCTAGATCATATGTTACAGACCTTTTGCTCTGACTTGTATTTACTAAAAACTATAATGATAGCAAAGAATAATACGCCGATCCCACTGTTCTGTATCTTCGCAAATCCC
This sequence comes from Pyrrhia umbra, assembly GCA_963891755.1. Taxonomy (NCBI): domain Eukaryota; kingdom Metazoa; phylum Arthropoda; class Insecta; order Lepidoptera; family Noctuidae; genus Pyrrhia; species Pyrrhia umbra. The sequence goes on from OY982929.1 coordinate 13,626,160, forward strand.
TGAACTATCATTAAGCGTATCATCCAACACGATCAAATCCTTTTTCAATTATCCACCCGCCAATTAAACTGCAATAAAACAATACACAGAAGCCTATTCTATTTTTTTAATCGGAAACACCGTCGTTTCAAGGCAAAAGGCATAGGCCTTGTGGTAACAAAGATGCATTGTGAGTGCATCGTTCTTTGGAACAAATCCAATATTGTTGACTGTCTACTGTTAAGACAATCGCGACCTCCAAATTCCACATTTGAATTTCTGAGACATGACTTAGGACCTAAGGACCAATCTTTGAACTTACCAAATTTTAACTTCAAGTCGTTGATATAAGGTTGAATATTGAATGTAGACAAGGTGGATTAAGTGCATCAAATATGCCAATTAGTTTTAAGCATTAAAAGGCCAGGATGGGCAGATCGACGCTATTGTTTTCCCGACCTCGACAAAGAAAGACTCGATGACAAATCCCATGGTCTGGTCTGTCAAGGTTACTCTTGGTTGTTTACGGCCATGTTTGGTTGCTTGTAGTAAATTATGTTTGATTGGTGTCTGATGCGTACGTGCTTAGTAGCCAGTGAGGCTACCGTGCCTGTTAAGTGGGGTAATTTTTTGGGTGAACTTTTTCACGCTACTTATTATCGTCACGCTTTGTTTTATTTATAAAACGCTATTATTCCAATAATTAGGTGGAACCGTGATTAATGTAACTTTACAATGACGATGACTGAAAGATGGTGTAATCCACCAGAATTTCCAACCAACTTAGAAAAACCTTTTTTTTTGTGGGTTAACCGCGATAAGCAATGTATTTCTCCTAATACATTTCAATAATTCAAGAACATTGAAACTAACCAGAAATTTCTAATTAAATTCAGTTACATGCGCACACATTAGTTCATATTAATGTACATTTAAAAAGCTCAAAAGCATATGGGAATAAAAACATATAGTATGCTCGAAGTAGGTACAATGGTTAATAAGAATAAACAATATTTAAATCATACCATCAATCAATCAATGTAACTTAAATCCTATGATTCCATTATCCATTTCAAACGAAAAAAGCGATTGCAAGAAAGTATTTACTTCATTATTTTGGTCCTTTGCTCCAACTCCATTTTCAAAGCCCCAATCTAGATTAGACTCAAATCTCTAGCACAAATCTGTAGCCTATAAATAATAGGACTTCAGAAGAGACCTAGTTTCTAGGCTAAGGCCAAGTTCACACTGTATTCAGTCACACCACAATGATATATTAGATTACGGGTGTCGTTTGTATGACACGACGTTACATTGTTGTAACCGGCGTACAATCACCCTGGCATAACAAAGGACTTTACGATGAAATCGAAAGTATACGAGGTGAATTTTAACACCTACCATTTTGTGCGTACTATGAGTACTTTGTGGATTAGTCAGTGAAGGAGTAGGGCTTGCACGGATTTATTTAGTAATGCTACGTTTTTCTTTGTTCAAGATTTTCCACTTTCTTTTGTGTTTTTTACTTGAGTTTCTACTTGTTTGGTCTTTTGATCCTCTTGTGCATTTTTGTAATTTATGATGTGTAGTTTAAAGTTAGTTTCTGATCATAACCGACTTAGATATAAAAAATATGCCGTTCACATAAATATAAAATATTATTCTAACTAATATTATAAATGCGAAAGTGATAATGTTTGTTTGTTACACTCTCACAATAAAACGGGTGAATCTGTTTAGATAAAAATTTCTTATAATACCTCAGTCTCTTCATACATAATACCAATACTAAACTTAAGAAAAAAAATACTCAAATAATTAAACAAAAGTCCACCATAAAGTCAAACGAACAGAATGCTCCGTACACAAAGCCGATTAAGCACAAAAGTACAGTAGCAGCAGCCAGCAAATAGATCACAGCAGTGCTCATTACCAAAAGGCGCTACTAGTTGCGCGCGCGCCGATAAGATCGCGCCGGCGCGCGTGCGCGTAAATCACGATACCTATCGCTGTGTCCCTACATGAGGACCAGACCTAATTGTAGACGAATTTATAGAGCTTTAGGGTTTAACAAAATATATATTTTCTAGCAATTCCGTAAAATGAAAATAAGCATTATTTTTTATTTTAGAAGGTGCTGTAATGTTTAATTTGTGATGGTTAGTTCGTATGACAGGACTGAGCTTAAATAATATATAGAAGAATATAAAATTACAATATGGAAACGATTGAATTCCTCATTGACCTAATCTTGGCACTTTGGCTGAAACGATCAATAGATTTTCAGTTTATTTTTTACTTTTTGACCACAAACGCATAAATTGTATATTTTCAGTTATCACAGAAAAACTGATGAGATAATCGAAAGTGCAAGCGTATAGGTTTTTAAAATTTCCTCAAATTAATTAAACATGTTATTTTATTTTGATCACTGCCAAGATTATACAGGCAATAAATTGAAAGTTGTATTAGTAGGCACAGTTTAAAACAACATATTATTAACCGTAGCATGAAATTAATTGTACAAATCAACATTCGATTTCTAAACCAGCGTGACCACGAAAAAAAACCATTATTAATAAATCGATACTATTATAATAAAAACAACGGTCTATCCAAATATCTAATTTCTTTAAAACACTTGTATCTACTATCGGTCCGCGATATCCACCCTGATATATCAATTTAATGTCTCAACATTTATCAAAGGGACAGTCGATTTTTAAAGTATTTTTTTATACTGCGGCTTAAAAGACCAACTTTCTACGATAAATTTGATTCACACCATATCACAATATATTCTTTATCTAATCGCAAGAACAATATTTCCGAAAAGTATAGATTGATATTTGATTTCACTGGCCAATAAAACATCTGGGAGAGACATAAAGAAATGTCATAAATTGATTAACAAATCAATATATAATGTTCATTCAAGCTGTGAAAAGAATTATTTTTTACGACTTTCGACCTTATTGCTAATGCAATAAAGGTTAAGTAGATGTGGGTGTATCCGTGTCAGGTTTATGAAATAATAAATAAAATATAGGTGCGAATAAAGAAAGCAATAAGGCACATCACACGGGAGGCTCTAATATGGTGACAAAACTGTCTTTAGCACTCGCTGTTTGGAAATGGAGGGCAAAGTACTAAAATCCAACTTTCTCTATACGTTTTTTGGCGTTATTTGTGATTTATTATGAATACTTTTTATTTTTAACTACATAAAAGGTTCATTTAATTTTATAGCTTACTCCTCGGGTCATCTAGAGTCTACAGGTTTTCAAATTGGCAACTTCTCTCAAGTAATTGTAGGATTTCGAAATTGACAGTAATAAAATTAATTTTATTTATTTTTATAAGAACCATCAAATAGAAATACAATTTATGAAACTATGTAATATTAACTTATTATTAATATTGAACATTATGTTTTCTTAATTAAGACACGACAACATGCTTCAAATTAAAAGGGGTCTGATAATATTTGCGGGATTATTCGAAAGATTTTCCGCGACCCTGGAACGCAAAGGGAAATTGAAGGATCACGGATGGGTTTTAGTCAGTAAGAGTCTGACTCTTCCTCCCCCCCCCCCCCCCGCCAACAGCGGCAGTCAGTCATCAAATAACCTCAACAGCTGTATAATATTTATTTTATTACCTTTTATTAATAAGATCACGCATACAGTATCGAATGATCAAATCGATACGATACTAACTATTTTTACTTGCTTTTTAACACTAAATGGAAAAGTATAGAAGTACCACAGTTATTTTAATAGTTAATAACTTACATATTTTATTAAAATATACTAATATATTTATGTTGGCAAATAAGGCTTGATCTTATTTGGTAACCATCTCATATATGAACATAAGTAAAGCATAGATATTGCAGATATATAGCCAACTCATTGACATACCTAGAATAAGGCATTATATGCCTATCTCACACTGGCATTCATACTCTTCAGACGATAACACAGCAACACTGCTTCACGCAAAAATTACCCATTGAATCACTAACAGCCGGTTGCACCTAGAAAATATGCGATTAACTTATAGGTACGTGAAACGGAAGAACTTTCATTCAAGAACAATCAAAATTAATGATGAAATTGATTAATTAGGCTATTAGTTTATGTTTTTCGACTAAATATTTATGATATGTGTTTATTTAATTATTATATCTATGTATTGATGTCACAAAAAATAAAAGTATGAAAATTATTTAGATCATGTTTTGTGATATTCGTAAAAGTTTAAATGATAAAAAGTTTGGTGCTGTAACAGTTATTGATTGTCATCATAGACAACTATGTTGTTAATGTAAAAACATACCTGTTGCATTTAGCGTATCTGAATGAATTCGTTGACTGCATAGACTGGTCCTTCGGTACTCTATTATTTAATGCATTTTTATGTTAAACGCCTCTTCCATGTACCCGAGGCCAAGTCGAACATATTTCATAAAACAAATTGTGGTACCATTGTAATTTGAGAGCCATTTCAGCTAGTGTACCCTTAAACATCGATTTGTATTCGATAGAACCCGAATTATATCGATATACTCTTGATTTCTATCGATTGAATATTGAAGTTCAGTTCAAAGTGCCCAATATGAATTTTTAGGAGATATTTTAGAATTAACTTGGTTAGTGATAGCTACTGAATTAATTTTGGATTTCAATGAATAAGTAATTTAAGTTATGGTGATATGACAAAATATATATTAACAACATACGCCCTTGGGTATATGTAATACTAGCTTCTGCCCGCGACTTCGTCCGCGTGGAATAGTAACTTTGGGCTATCGCTAACTTTAACCCCCGATTTTGAAACATTCTTCATTGATGCTCCGCTCCTTTAAAATTCAGCGTGATTATATATAACCTATAGCCTTCCTCGATAAATGGGCTATCTTTCACTGAAAGATTTTTTTAAATTGGTCCAGTAGTTCCTGAGATTAGCGCGTTCAAACAAACAAACTCTTCAGCTTTATTATATCAAGTATAGATTTAGTTTTTAGATTTCAAGTCGTAGGAACAATTAATTCTTCAAAAAAGGCTTTAAACCAATTTTCTTAGCGAAATCAAATTAATATAAAATCCTACAAAATCTAAATAATTTCTAGCTGCATTATTATTGCTACTAACTCTATATGTAAATCGATATTTCCATCGATATGTAAGACCCACTTATTTAACCGTATGCTAATACTCGTAAGATGGTTTTAATATGAATAGTTCATGTTGTTTCCACCACTACCATTGGCACCTGTGTGGTCCCTCTTTGTTTTCGACCATTATAACAATATCTCCTTCTAATTTATTCGATGTTTACATAAAAATGACACTTGATTGTAGTTTAAGATATTTTTAACTTAAACTGTTATTGTTGTTCTGTTGTTATGTTAACTGTTGTTGAAAGTTATAATAAATTGTAAAAGTTATTGATATTAAAAGTGCTTGACCACTTAAGATGTAATGACGACTTTAAGTTTTAAATGGTAACTTTATGACATTCTCTGTTTTTTTTGTATGGCATCTCGCAGGTCAACCTAGAAAGTTGTCGACTGCTTAACCGGGCTTGCCTGTGAAGTGCCTTAAATGAATTTAGGGCCTCCAGCTAGGGCTTAACTTACAAAACTAAGCGACTACACGCTAAGGGCTACACCTAGTGGGGTACGGGCCTCGGCTTAGGGCGTCGCTGGGGGAGGACAGCAAGGGACAGGCTGGATACAGAATATAACTTATTCTGTATAGATAGAAAAAGGGTGGGCGGGTGAAGATAAGAAAATAAATTTTATATTAAAAAACCTTTCTGTCAACTTTAGTTGAAAACAAACGATATGCGACTTTTTTTTAACTTTGAACCATATTGCTCACTAAATCGGCCCACAAATCAAACACACCTAAACCAGATACCAAAAACAATTCAAAACCGATCCAAGCCCAATCCTCTGTATCTAATTTGTCCGCCTTCTCATCCTTGTGTCCAACGATTAATCCGGACTGATTTCGTAAATACTAACCACGAAATAATTTACACACAGAACGTTTAAATCTGACTCTTATTTTGAGAATCATAAAGATATTTTTATTTTAAATAAAGTGCATAATAAGATGGTCGATTTCCATTGGTGTTGTCAACAGAATATTTTTCAAATGTACGTATATATTTCGGTTTTTTAACATCCATGTTTCGACACGATCGCTAATGGTTGTAATCAATTTGATGGTCTCACACTTGACATTGGTCTTCGAATTGTTTTGATAACGTTCGACTCGGGATATGGATAATGGGAGTATGAGAAATGTGTGAAGTTATTCGATTTATTCGACTAGACGTGGGAATCGAGTTTTACATAATAATAGTTATGCTTATGGAAAAATTAAACCGGATTTTGATGAGAATAGTCGATCTTACGATAAATAATTTTGCTAATATTGGATGGGTGTCAGTTTTCTGATAATATCAATTACGAAAAAAGTCTAATGATCGATTAGTTGGACTATGTTTTAGTTAGTTTTCAATAGAGATCAGACTTATGGTATTCTCTTTAAGTTAGGTTATTATCGAGTTTATCAAAGACTGTTTACGAAAGAAGAAACTGTGTTCTTTAAATTCTACATTTTATTCAAAAGGCAAACTATTATAGACTTCAACTACCTTGAAATCTTAATCCTGTATATACTATTTAAAATCTCTCATTTGACAATAATAGGCTAATTAGATAAGATTGAACTTTAAGATTACCATAATAGACCAAGGATTACCGAACCACGAAACGAGACAAACAAACAATAATTATGATAAAAAATGTTCACAGCGGGGGTCCGTCCAAGAGCCGAGAGCACACGAGAGCATATCGACACCGGCGCTAATTGAACCGCTCAATTGAGCGCATTAAGCGCAGGGCGCTATTAACGCGGATGGAAGGAACGGGTCCAATGTTAGACGATATAAGTTCTAAAAAGGATTTTACTCCTTATGTATGAATTACTAGCTGTTTCCAGCGGTTTCACTCGCTTTCTGAAGAAACTTCTTCACAAACTCGGATAAAATCTATAGTATATCCTTCTCAACGTTTCCATTTATTTAGTTATGTGTAAACCGGTTTAATCATTTGCCGTAAAACATGATGGATGGACAAATATAATGACGTTTGCATGTATGTATGATATTATAGCAATGATAACTTTATTTGAACAGTCTTCACAGGGGCCTTACCGTGACGTGCAAAGACAAGATTATTTTCGTTATGAAAAAGAGATGGAGCTACACGACGTTAGTAGCTGTGTCACGCTCTCAAACTTGAATAGTGATTGCCAAAACACGTGGTAGTAAAGCCACATTTTGTTTCACAAGATATTTCATTTTTTATTTTTGAAGATTATTTAATTTTACTGGGGAATTAAATTATTATTTGAGCGATATTCTAAAGTAATCGTATGGGTGACTACACAATGGAAACTCACCACAACAATCATGCCCACGAGTTGGTTTTTTGTATTAATATCTTATAATTGTGGTCTCTCGCGTTACCGCTTACATTAATTGTTGCATACATATACGTAATATGTAGGAATGTTATACTTTGTTGTTAATATGATATATTTCAAGCATTATTTCGATTGATGACATGTTTATCTTCGAAGCTATCAAATGTTGTAAGACTATTACAAAATAGTTAGTGTAAATGTGAAGAATTTATTAGTTATGTTATTTTCCATATATTCTTATATAGGCCACCGCGACTATACTGGGCTGCCGCGACTATACTTGGCCGCCGCGACTATACTAGGCCACCGCAACTATACTAGCCCACCGCGACTATACTAGGCCACCGCGACTATAAAAAAAAATATCTTTCGAATTTTAAAAATTAATAACAGAAAACAAAAACTTGATCAACATCTCATCAAAAATTTAAATGAGAATCCGTTACAGTGACATTACTCCGAACAATAAGATTGCCCAAGATGACATTCACACATGACCTCGCGCAAGCCTTGCACTAAATTGTAATCATGCCTTAATTATTACATTACGAACGTTATGTCACATACAATAATCTTCTCACGACTGAGGCTTTGTTCCGAGACCTTGAGATAGCTGATATAGTTACGAAGAACAATGGTCTTGATAACATTTGGGATATTTGACATTTGTATTGATATAAATGTTGATAATTTATTTGCATATTCGTATGTCAGTTTTTACATTTAGTAATTTAGCGAATGATTACAGAATCTATATAAATAAAGATGAATCGCCGAAATGTATGTTCGTGCATAACTTCTAAAGGACTGCACGACATTGGATAATTCATTTTTGTATCCGTGATTTTCAGGGAAAAAAAATGCTTCCAGTCTAAACCAGATGCAGCTGAGTACTAGTGTTTTTAAATGGAGCGACTGCCTATCTGACCTCCACAACCCAGTTATCCTAATCATATTATAAATGCGAAAGTTTATGAGGATGTACATAATTATGTATGTAAGTTTGTTAGTCATTCACGCAAAAACTACTGAATAGATTTGAATGATACTTGGTACACACATAGTTTATAACCTGGATTAACACATAGAATACTTATTATTCAGGCGAGCGAAGTAGTTCCTTCAAGATACGGGTGAAACCGCGGAAAACAGCTAGCTAAAGCATTATGTTTATCATATGTCTTATACATTTTGGTCACCTTGAGAGCTATCACAAATACTTCAGCATCAGAATTTAGGTTATAAACCGACAATCGACATAATAATTCAAGATAGTGAGGAGTTCACACATAAACAAGATGGCCGTCGTCTAGACATTTGTGATGTTTAATTAAAATACTTTAGATATTTATGTTTTTTTTTCAATTGTTTTTAGATGTGCTTTGGTTTTACTGGGATCATACAAAATAATACTTTTGTACACAAAATTAAACCTTTTTAATTTATTAAATATATCCGACAAAGCGGTGATTCAATATGTACATTTGCATTCCTTGATAATAATTTTATATTCAATTATTTTTTTTGTTTCTAGGTGCGCTATCGTCACGGGATTGAAGTACAAGAGGACTTTATGAAGAAATTCCTTGTTTCATTACGCATCAAAAAAGGCAGCAAATTAAAAAAATCAAACCATTAAAAGACCGTTTTTTAATTTTATTTCAGTTAAAGTCACTGAGATTACCACATCAATAAGATGAAATGATAATGAGAATTAAGATGATGTTATAATATAAATAAATATAATTTAAAATAAACAAATCCTTCTTTTATACTTCACTACAGAATTCGCTGACAAAAAAATGGAGTGACAGAGGCCTATTCTAAGCAGTGGACTACCACGGCCTAATGACGATGAAACCATTTACAGGCAATTTCGAATTGTCAAAGCGCATAAATATGAAAGACTTCGAACTAGTTGTAGGTTCCAATATGTGATTTAAAAGTAAATCTTTATCAAGGCAAGTAAATTCTACTCTTAGACACCTCGAGGCGCAAACCGTGACGGTTCCATTACGTATGAAAACACAAGTACTCGCAGTTAACAGCCCGCAACGGCTCCCACGTACATTACAATAATAATGCGAACAAAAACCATGCTTAGCGATCAAACAGATATCTTTATGACCTACATTAGTTTGCTAAGACCTTGAAACAGCTCTTATTAAATAGCCTAACTTATAATTAATTGTGTTTTTTGAAAATGAATCTTATAATCACTGGGTTTTTGTTTTAGGGCTCCGTAAAAAGAAACAGAAGTTTTTGTAGAAATACATATTATTTACAGCCCACGGTTTCACCCTCATCCCGAGGAAAATCTTCATGCGTCTAGATAAAAAGTAAGTTAATAATAGTCTCCAGGGTCTCATCTATCTACATGCCAAATTTTATCTAAATCAGTTTAGCCGTTTACCGTGAAAGTGTAACAAACAAACTTACCTTCATTTACAGTATTACTAGCTGTTACCCGCGGTTTCACCCGCATCCCGAGGGAACTATTTCACGCATTCAGATAAAAAGTAGCCTGAAACCGTCTCCAAGGTCCCCTCTGTCTTCGTATCAAATTTTATTCAAATTGGTCCAGCCGTTCATGTGTAATGCCGTGGCCAAGGGTAATAAGGATTAATTTTTATATATAAAATTAGAATAGTTAGCATGAAGTATGAATATTACGGAAAACTTAAATTTAAAAGTTTTATAAACGATGAAAAAAAATATTCTCAATTTTTATTTCATTCCAGAATTATTATATTATTTTTTCATTACCTTTATATTAGATAGGCTACAATATTGGTTAAATTTTGATAAAGTTTTCAATTAAAATACAAAGAGGTTTTAATACGGATCACCAAAACCATAAAACTGACTTACACTTGGCTAATTTTTTTCACAGTTTTCCGAACAAAATTCCCCTTTATTGTAACGTTTGAGAAAAATCATTCGACCTTGCTAAGATGTTATTCACGCGGGCGATCAGAACCAGTGATAATTATTTATTAGGTATTAACATTATGTGCACGAGTTTGTGTATAATTATTATCTAATGATAACAATGTCTTTGTCCGGATTTCAATGAGCACATTTTTTTTTAAAGCAGTTATATATTATAGTATTTTTTCACATAGAAGTACTTTTTTATAGTACTTTTTCACATAGAAGTACTTTTTTATAGTACTTTTTCACATAGAAGTACTTTGTATCATCGTTTTTGAATTTTCTTTACTTTTCCATTCATGTGGTCCGGATTTGAACGAGTAGGAACGGGTTTTTTTCGATAAAAGCCGTTGGAACTTCAAAGTATTTTCTGTTTTATTCCTATAATGTTTGGAACTTTAAAAAAGTTGTATTACTAAGTTATTGACTACAAACATGACAAAAATAAACAAAAGGTAAAATAAAAACCTGTCGAGAAACTGTTTAAACATAAAACGTAGTACAAACCGCTAGGGGATGAATTAGCTTTCTATTATTGAGAGATTTTTTAATCGATTCAGTTGGTTAAAAACCAACTACCAATATACAAAATTTACCTCTATATAATATAGTGTAGATAAGTACAAAAACCCATCCAAAAAGGATCAGTAGTTTTTCAAAAAATCACGGACTTATAAACATACGGTACGGGTCGAATACAGGACCTCCTTTTTGAGGTCGGTTAATAAAAGAGCATGGCATAAACCTACAGAAGTTAAAATTAAAGAAGTCACAGGCATTAACAAGTGTTATTATTCGTAATACTAATTGACACTGAAGGTAACCTATGACTCATCTACACGAAAATTAATAAAAAAACATCCTACACAGAACAATAGATATGAATTTTAATGATACACAATGTGGAGTAAATAAGCACACATTGTATTAATAATGTGTAGGTATAAATGTATGCATGTGTAATTGTACGGGGAACATTTTCGCACATTCATAATTAGGTATAATAGTACTAGCTGTTGCCTGTGGTTTCACCCGCGTTCCGATAAAACGACTTAACGCACCCGGGTAAAAAGTAACGTATAGCCGTCTCCAAGGTTTTATCTATCTTCATACTAAAAATCATCTAAATCGGTCCAGCCGTTTTACCATGAAAGCGTAACAAACAAACTCACTTTCGGATTTATAATATCGGTTAAAATGTTTTGGACAATTTTCATGGCACGTATAATTTTTGTCCACAATGTATTTGTGTGTTCAACATTCTAGATGCAGAAAAGACAGGGCTGTCTGTCATATATTTAACTAATATCGTTTTACACAATTAATATAGAATCTATTGTATATCATCATCATCATCAACCTATATGCTGTTCCACTGCTGGGCACAGGCCTCTTCTCATACAGAGAAGGCATGAGCATTGATCACCACGCTTGCTCAAGGCAGATTGGCGATTTCAGTATTTTTTTTTAATTCCAGGTTTGCAGGTGACATCTAAGATATCTTTAGAAAGTACATATGTTTAAGAAAAGTGACATTGATACTTGCCAGGTTTCGAATCCGCGCACTCGTAAACGAGCGGCAGGTGCCTTAACTACTAGGCCACCACGATACATACATGTTGTATGTCATACTAATATTAAAAATGCGAAAATATGTGAGCATGTAAGCATTTCCTTCGTTTACCGTTAAAAAATCTAGCTCATACAAGACAATATACTGCAGGTCGAGTGCAGGCAAGCGAGTCTTCCATATAGCCAGCAATAAAGCTCGGCACACACGTTACGTCTGCTCGTGTGTCATCCAGGAAGCGGCGAGTGCGACCGACAATGTGTCTTTCTATTCACTTCGGGAACGGTTTATAGTTTTTCCTGCTAGTTTGACACGGAAAATGTGGACTTGGCTTAGAATTGTGGAATGCGTACGAATGCATATTTTAAGTCAGATAAAAATAATCTTAATTCTAACTTCCTAACTCATATTATTATAAATGCGAAAGTGAGTATGTTTGTTCATTTGTTACATTTTCACTCTAAAAAAGCCGAGCCGCTTTGGATGAAATTTAGTATGCAGATAGAAGGAACTCGAGGGTCAGTAATAGGCTACTTTTATTCAATTGCGTTAAGTAATTCCCCCGGGATGCATATAAAATCGCTAGAAACAGCATATATGTTATAAGCCTATTTTTGAATGTTTAGTAGCAAAAAAAATATCACCACTTTTTTTTCAAGTTTGTATGTTAATTCAGGTTTCTTTACTGCCAGTGGTAACCAACATACATGAAGTAAATAGTACCTACATTACATGATTATGAAAAAGTCACATTATTAATTGCATGGTTTTAAATTTTATGCTTGTAAAGCAATGTTCTCAAACTATGGGGCCATTGGATTTTACCTTCTCTTTGTAAGAAAACTGTTTTGACTAGTAGTAAATAATTGTCGGTCCTATAAGCCTATAAGCTTATATATAATAAAGGCAAACATTATTTAATTATCGTATTATATTTTATACCCAGTAAAAATGCAACAGCCTAGAAGCCTATTATAAAGCTAAACATGATTGAATAATTAATTACCACATAATATTTTCAACACAAGCAAATAAGATAGTTTTTAAGAGGTTTTTTTTTACCTCAACTCCACAGTCACCGCGCCACGGTTCACGTAAACTCGCAAACTCGTAACGTTAGCAATAAACCATTTAGTGAGCAAACGTTAAGTTCGTCTCCCTTACAGCGTCTAGCTTCGATACTGGAAGTAACAGCTAAGGCTGCTTGTTCACCCAACTAATATGGCCAACAATATCATAATGCTATAACTTGTTTAGCTCTCTTTTGTCCCACAAGTGTGAAAGAAAACCTCGATATAGCAATTTTACTGTTCCATAATCTTTCGAAGCTGTACACAGTGTTGTCGATGACGGACACAATAAACGTTCTAAGTGGACAATAGCACGTTTATTACGGTGTAAATTTTGGATTAGCGATCTTAGTTAGTCGATTATTGTTAGAGAGCTTTAGCCAATAAAATAATCATTAATAATTCAGCATCAACGTCAGAGATGATGAATGTGGCTGAGCCGGTTCTTAACAGCCGGACATGACATAATATGTTCTGAAAAGTTCATCCATATAAAATGCTTTGTCCTGAATGACTGACGGATCAGCGCACAACCTAAACCGCTGATTGTAGAGACCTGCAATTTGGAGGGTGTGTTTTTTGTATGACGTAGGCATTTTATAAGAAAAGATTTTCCGAAAATTCCCCTAAAGAGGTGAAAAAGGAGGACAAAGTTTGTATCAAACTCTGTCATTTTTATTTGAATCCGTATAGCACTCGCGGGCGAAAAGCTAGCATCTACATAAATTACATTTGTTTTAAGGCTTAAAGGTTTTGTGTCCAAATGTGGCCAAACTTTTTTAAGAATATATTATACTTCTTTAGCAAAAGCAACTGTGATATATTTAACACTAGCTGTTTACTACCTACTCCATGTTCTTTCCTAGGCTCAACTGATTTCCACACCAAATTTAATTTAAATCAGTTCATCGATTTTTCACTGAAACTAACAGACAGATAGACACAGAGTTATTTATATATAGGTAAAATTAATAAGGAAAGGATTAAATTTACCGTCAAAGATTTGAGATCAATGCCGATTTATTGTATTTATACACTAGCTTTCCGCTCGCGGCTTCGCCCGTGTGCTCATTTTTTTTACACCTTAAGTTACATTATTCAAGTTTTAGTAGGGATCCTTAATTATTTCTGGAAATAAATATAGCCAATGACACTTCGTATAGATGTAGCTTTCTAACGGTGAAAGAATTTTTAAAATCGGTCCCGTCGATTTTGAGTTAAAACCTTACAAACAAACAAATCTTTCCTCTTTATAATATTAGTGTAGATATAATACAGTTCATCACCCGATTTAATACGATACACTACAGAAACTGGTATGAATTCCTAATGGTTCCCATATATCGTTCTCACGTTAATCAAATTTATAATTCGCAATACCAAATGTATAACAAATCGGTAAACAAACATACCCACCGTAACCAATTAACGGTTTTATACAGAAGTATAACTTTGTGTAGCGCACGCACGCCAGAGCTTGTTATCTGTACATATGAAATGCTTTGTCCTGAATGACTGGCGGATCAACGCACAGCCTAAACCGCTGATCGTAGAGACCTGAAACTTGGAGGATTTATTCTTTGTATGACGTAGATATTTGTAAGAGGTTTTCCGAAATTCTACTTCCAAGGGGTTGAAAAAAGGGGGGGAAACGTTTGTATGAAACTCTGACATTTTAAATTTGAAATTCGTATAGATCAAGCGGGCGAAAGCGCTTGTGAAAAGTATTATGTAACCTTTATATAAATGGGTAACATTCGATTTCGGTTTCTATATAAAACTTACTTAAATAACTGATAAGACTCAAAATATATACGCTCTCCAAAGTAAGTAGTTAGTATCCTCCTTCGAAAGTCTGGTAACAATCATTATTTTATCTACTGAGCTTTTTCTCAAATACATTTGGGTCGGATGCCAATTACCTTCTATATAACACTATTCCCACTTTAGGCTTTTGACTACTAAAGACTGTTAAAAGATCTACAAATGGTAGCCGACACCAACGGCTTAACGTGCTTTCCAAGAAACGGAGGTCTCTCGAAATTATATGGATGCTCACCCATCCACGGACCGAACGCAGCAACCGCAGCTTTACCTAATCGATCGATCGATCTACAAGTCTGACTATTACTGAGTTATAAGCCCCCTAGAAATTCTCATGCAACTTGTAGTAGTAACAGTGGGGATAGGAATTACTAAAATTAAACCGACGCGGGAATCAAACCCTATCAATATCATCAAAGACAGAACTACATACGTTAACTACCAACATTTCTACTATATATTTGTATAGTAAATGTTAACATAATCCCTTCACACTTTACAAGATCGGCATGATCGATGCGCGGCCGCAGCCGACCCGAAACTAAACGGATTTGAGCGTTTTTTTGCGATCCTAGCAGCGGTAGTGGTGTTTACTTGTGAAATTGATATGTCATAATCTGCAGAGTTCTGGTTATTAGTGAAATTGTATGAGGATTAGATTCGATACCCTGAACCGAGCTTTTGCGGATCTCCAAATATTAAGGTATTGTTCGAAAGCGTTACCGCCCCCGGATCGTAAAGGGCGTAGGAAGAAATATGGATGAGTTTTCGTCAGTAAGGGTCTGACATTATCTCGCTTCACCCACAGCGATTATTAACCCACCCTTAAAAAATAAAATCTTGTAAATTTTCATTCTACAACACTTTGGTCGGTGAACTAAAGTTAAGTTTAAGCACATATTGGTTTACTTTATTTTAACGCGGTATTTCTATTTCAATTGTCTAACAATATTAATTTGAAGAGGACTAATAAATATAAAAAGCAAGATTTTAAAATATCCCCCACGCAAGAATGCCTTACATCATTTTGGAAAAGAGCTGATACTCTTACACTGCTGGACCGATATTAACTAAACATAGCTAAAAACCACCGCAAGGAAATGAAAAAAATGAAAAAAATGGCTTACAAATGAAAAAAACCGCATCGAAATCGGTCTATCCGTTTGAGAGCTACAATGCCACACACAGACAGACAAACAGACATCGGTATCAAACTTATAACATCCCTCTTTTTGCGTCGGGGGTTAAAAATCAGATCAATCAGTAAAAAAAACTTACATACCTTTGCGATAAATTCAGCTTAGTAAACTCGTTTTTTGGAATGCGTCATGTAATCTGAAAAATAATATTTTTTTATTAATATTAATCCTTAACTAAAACATTATCATCCTATGCCTACTCTGTGCTTATCCCCATGAGAAAAAGCGTGACTTTATGCATGAATAAATGCCCTTGACCTCATTAATAAAATATGTACATTCGTACACAAGTAGCTACATACAATTGTACGTACGTTACGATAATAAAACCGATCACATTAAAAGCTAATAAAATAAATAAGGTGCCAACAAAGCTCCTCCGTGATTGATTCAATATTTTTTATTGATTGATTCTAGTTTTATGTGCGTGTGCAATATAATGATTGGTAACAAACAAACATAAAAGGAGATTGATCGATAACCGTATTTATTAGTAACGAGCAATCTGGAATTTTACTCACACTGGAAACATAAGGAAATATGGAGTGTGTGCGGTACAGCTATGGTTTTCGTTCGGGTAATGTTTTGGCATATTAATATTTAAAAAAAAATATATACAAAATAATGTAATTCCTGTATAGTCTTCTGGTGTTGTGTTTCCATCGCGAATCCCCCTAGTTGCCCTTAATAGTCTGGATTAGTTACCGATAGATACTTCTAGGAACAATAAGAATGATGGGATTTTATTATAACTACGAATTGAGGCTACGCTTAAAATACAGTTCTTCTTTACTTCTAGAAAGACAGAAGTATAAAGCTGTCTAATGTTGTTTTTGTCGAACCTAAACCTTATTAATCCACATTGTCTGTAATTTTGTAACTAATAGGAAAGAAAAATATATCACCCCAAACTGTCATCCCCAAAAAAAACAACGGACACGCCCATTGGCCGCGGCCCGTATGTCCCAACTAATCGCGTTACGTTTCCACATTCGTCACAAAAAGGTCATCCGAACACAAAGTTCGCGTGTAAGCATCACTAATTGGTCCAAATCAAATACGAATTATCTCACTACACATCTCAGTAATCACCAGCGTAACTAGACCCCTGCCCAACAGAAAAATACAACCAACTTTTATAACCGAATAAAAAATCAGAGATCAAGTTAGTCTGGTTAAATAGTTCGTTATACAAATTGGTTTTATTTTTTATATTCTTGTGTCTATTGTGTCGTAGCCGGGTTCCGTCAAAATTGAACAGTCATAGAGGAATATTGAGCGGTTTGAATAAACAGACGCTGAATGGCGGCGCGTTGAAAGCTTATAATCTCGTTCGTTATGTTCTGATGCGCGTACGCATGTGGTTCGCTTTGGCTTCATGATTGGTGTAAATAATAAAATAGGATCATAACAAATTTATTTGTATCGAGATTGTTTTAAAACGTCTTTACTGAAGCGTTTAAAAACATTTCCCAAGAAATGTTTTTTACGAACTAACTCTACAAGAGGGTCTTGCTGTGCAATCAACTGTCATCACTTCCCCACCGCAATCAGTTGATGTTTGGAGACACCTTCTAGCAGAGTTCAACCTGACTGTTCCTTTGTCCTGCCTGAACGAGGAAATCCACGTAAATTTTCGCACAACAATTCTGTAATTTTTATGATCATATTATATACTAGCTTCTGCCAGCGACTTCGTCCGCGTGGAAAAGTGGTGCTCCGTTCCTATTGGTCTTAGCGTGATGATATATAGCCTATAGCCTTCTTCGATAAATGGACTATCTAACACTGAAAGAATTATTTAAATCGGACCAGCGGTTCCTGAGATTGGCGCGTTAAAACAAAATGACAACATTTCCCTTCACTGCTCTGCTCCTATTGATTGTAGCGTGATGAAAAGTATACTATAACCAGCTCAGGAGTATGACAAATAATTGTACCAAGTTTCGTTAAAATCCGTCGAGTAGTTTTTGTTTGTATAGAGTTTATACAGACAGACAGACAGACAGACAGACAGACAGACAGACAGACAGACAGACAGACAGACAGACAGACAGACAAAAATTTTAATGATTGCATTTTTGGCATCAGTATCGATCCCTAATCACCCCCTGATAGTTATTTTGGAAATATATTTCATGTACAGAATTGACCTCTCTACAGATTTATTATAAGTACTAGCTTCTGCCAGCGACTTCGTCCGCATGGAATAGTGGTGCTCCGCTCCTATTGGTCTTAGCGTGATGATATATAGCCTATAACCCTTCCTCGATAAATGGACTATCTAACACTGAAAGAATTATTTAAATCGGACCAGCGGTTCCTGAGATTAGCGCGTTTAAACAAAATGACAACATTTCCCTTCACTGCTCTGCTCCTATTGATTGTAGCGTGATGAAAAGTATACTATAACCATCTCAGGAGTATGACAAATAATTGTACCAAGTTTCGTTAAAATCCGTCGAGTAGTTTTTGTTTCTATAGAGTTTATACAGACAGACAGACGGACAGACAGACAGACAGACAAAAATTTTACTGATTGCAATTTTGGCATCAGTATCGATCCCTAATCACCCCCTGATAGTTATTTTGGAAATATATTTCATGTACAGAATTGACCTCTCTACAGATTTATTATAAGTATAGATGACAACATTTCCCTTCACTGCTCTGCTCCTATTGATTGTAGCGTGATGAAAAGTATACTATAACCATCTCAGGAGTATGACAAATAATTGTACCAAGTTTCGTTAAAATCCGTCGAGTAGTTTTTGTTTCTATAGAGTTTATACAGACAGACAGACGGACAGACAGACAGACAGACAGACAGACAGACAGACAGACAGACAAAAATTTTACTGATTGCAATTTTGGCATCAGTATCGATCCCTAATCACCCCCTGATAGTTATTTTGGAAATATATTTCATGTACAGAATTGACCTCTCTACAGATTTATTATAAGTATAGATGACAACATTTCCCTTCACTACTCTGCTCCTATTGATTGTAGCGTGATGAAAAGTATACTATAACCATCTCAGGAGTATGACAAATAATTGTACCAAGTTTCGTTAAAATCCGTCGAGTAGTTTTTGTTTCTATAGAGTTTATACAGACAGACAGACGGACAGACAGACAGACAGACAGACAGACAGACAGACAAAAATTTTACTGATTGCAATTTTGGCATCAGTATCGATCCCTAATCACCCCCTGATAGTTATTTTGGAAATATATTTCATGTACAGAATTGACCTCTCTACAGATTTATTATAAGTATAGATAGAAGATAGATTTTATACTAGCTTCTGCCAGCGACTTCGTCCGCGTGGAATAGTGGTGCTCCGCTCCTATTGGTCTTAGCGTGATGATATATAGCCTATAGCCTTCCTCGATAAATGGACTATCTAACACTGAAAGCATTATTTAAATCGGACCAGCGTTTCCTGAGATTAGCGCGTTTAAACAAAATGACAACATTTCCCTTCACTGCTCTGCTCCTATTGATTGTAGCGTGATGAAAAGTATACTATAACCATCTCAGGAGTATGACAAATAATTGTACCAAGTTTCGTTAAAATCGGTCGAGTAATTTTTGTTTCTATAGAGTTTATACAGACAGACAGACAAAATTTTTACTGATTGCATTTTTGGCATCAGTATCGATCCCTAATCACCACTTGATAGTTATTTTGGAAATATATTTCATGTACAGAATTGACCTCTCTACAGATTTATTATATAAGTATAGATAGATTGATATAGATTAATAAAAAATAATAACTATAACAGAATTAGGTATCTTTGTTTACCAACTATATGCAAGTCTTGTTTTCTATTCTCTTACCTATAATCTTACCTATAAAATACTAAACCTGCGCACGCGTCTACATATGTACGCGCAGTAATTCAATTCAGTAGCAAGCGTGGCGTCGGCGCTAATTTGTTAGCGTACGTACCGCCGTAATTACTTGTGAGCGATCAGCCGTGAGCTGAGCATGCTCATATTGTGCCGAGCATAACATGATATACTTAAATATGAATTTAAAAAAGCTGAAATTTTAATTAACGGCATGATCGGCTCAGTGGCTAAGTAATGTTCGTTTGGTTCATTGCTACGTACGTTTTGAACCAAAAACATACCGATAAAGTTAATACAGAGTTGAACTTGAACTTTTGATCTGTTTAGTTTTTATTGCAGTATTAGTGGGATAAGTTATACATAATATGTACATATAACATTCTAATAATATTATTATAAATATATATGCGACAGGTGAACATGTATGTATGTGCTCATCATCATCAGCCTAGCCTTTTCCCAACTATGTTGGGGTCGGCTTCCAGTCTAAACCGGATGCAGATGAGTACCAGTGTTTTACATGGAGCGACTGTCTATCTGACCTCCACAACCCGGTTACCGGGTAACACATGTATGTATGTGATTCTTTCACGCAAAACTACTGAGTGAGTTTGGATGATATTTGATTCAAAACATAGTTTATTACCTGGATACATATACAGTGTTTATTTTTATCCGGATGCTTGAAGAAGTTTCCTCAGAATCCGCGTGAAACCACGGGAAACAGCTGGTACTTTAAAACTTTAGCACGCATTTAAACTACAACAAAACATTAAACCTTGCTATCTGTATTATATCCTACTCACATTAAAACATAGTTCTTCGGACTGTGGTCTGACTGACTTTTGCAGGACATTTAAACAATTTTAAGCTAACTAACCATATGTTACAACATATGTTTTGATAAGCTGTTAGATCTATCTATCCAAAATCACAGTGCATGCCGATTTTTTTTTCATCAAAACTGTCATCTTCAGTTTATCTTAAATCACAGGATAAAATAATAGGAAACCGTTACACTCGTGCCTGGTGTATCAAACGGAATCGAACCCGCATCTGATCATATCTAAGTTCGTGGTGACGCATAAATATTACACCGAGATATGTCACAAAAAGTGTCATGACATGTGTTCTCTAGAGTCTAGAGTAATATTCTAGTGTCACACGAGATAAGATATCGAATACGACATTTTTTTAAGTTTTTTTTTTAATTTATTTTATTTACAGTTCTTCACAACATTGGATTTAAAAGTCTCATTTTAATCGATTACTGATCCTGATTGTAGTGTTCATTGAAATTAAGAACTTAGCATTAATGTTCTAGAGAAATCTTTTCAAAAATATCTTCAAAAAGACTAAAAAGATTTTTTAACTTTCAATGTAATTCAACTTATTTCAAAAAATAAATAAAACCTCAGTGGCAAACTCTAATTGGCTTAAATCAAAATTATCACTAATTCGTCCCACACGTAATCCTTTTAACGACACCAAAAATGACATACGCCACAAAAAACTCAAACATAATCCTCCAAATAGACCCCTATCAAGGTGCGAAACATCAAAAAAGCAGACAGACAGTTACAGATTACGCGCAACCCTCCCATTATAAACATATTAAGATATTATCACTGACTACAAAAAGTCCTTTTCAAACATTTATAATCCTTTCATCCGTTGCTTTGAGAATTGACACCTTCGTCACGCTAAAACCGTCACTATTGCTATGAAAGTAAGAATGTTATGTGATCTAAATTGAGACGTCAAAGAGTTGATTATTTTGTTAAAAGAAATTAAACTCATTCACGTAGGTATAAGGTGTAAATTCCAGTGTTATGTCCAAAAGGATTTATAAGTCAAAATCGCCTATTTAAGAAATATAAAAAGATGTTTATTCGCGTGAAGAACAATGGCGTTTAGTGAAGGGAAGTGACTTGTAAAGGAATATATGCGTAGACGCACTGAGAACTGCGGACCTCTCTATTGTGAACATTTAACGGAAATTAATCGTGTGTGTGTTGATGATACAATCTTAGGTTTGATCAAGAACGCATTAATAGGCTTTTTATGCTAAAACTATGACATTTTGAATTTCTAGGCCTCAAAATATCTTGATGTCACTTGGGTTTTGGGGAAATATACAGTAATTAATATGCTTAAATTTAATTACTGTATATTTTCTAATACCCGATTGTAAATAAAAAGTCGTGCAAAAGTTAAAGGAAAGAAGTCCTAGTCAAAAATCTTTATCTTATCTTCTATACTTATAATAAATCTGTAGAGAGGTCAATTCTGTACATGAAATATATTTCCAAAATAACTATCAGGGGGTGATTAGGGATCGATACTGATGCCAAAAATGCAATCAGTAAATTTTTTGTCTGTCTGTCTGTCTGTCGGTCTGTCTGTCTGTCTGTCTGTATAAACTCTATAGAAACAAAAACTACTCGACGGATTTTAACAAAACTTGGTACAATTATTTGTCATACTTCTGAGATGGTTATAGTATACTTTTCATCACGCTACAATCAATAGGAGCAGAGCAGTGAAGGGAAATGTTGTAATTTTGTTTAAACGCGCTAATCTCAGGAACCGCTGGTCCGATTTAAATAATTCTTTCAGTGTTAGATAGTCCATTTATCGAGGAAGGCTATAAGCTATATATTATCACGCTAAGACCAATAGGAGCGGAGCACCACTATTCCACGCGGACGAAGTCGCTGGCAGAAGCTAGTGGAATAATAAAAAATGAAAAATGCATTTGACTCGAGAGCCTATGAGTCAGCCCTTTCATTTCATAATCTATACTTATAATAAATCTGTAGAGAGGTCAATTCTGTACATGAAATATATTTCCAAAATAACTATCAGGGGGTGATAAGGGATCGATACTGATGCCAAAAATGCAATCAGTAAAATTTTTGTCTGTCTGTCTGTCTGTCTGTCTGTCCGTCTGTCTGTCTGTCTGTCTGTCTGTCTGTATAAACTCTATAGAAACAAAAACTATTCGACGGATTTTAACGAAACTTGGTACAATTATTTGTCATACTCCTGAGATGGTTAAAGTATACTTTTCATCACGCTACAATCAATAGGAGCAGAGCAGTGAAGGGAAATGTTGTCATTTTGTCTAAACGCGCTAATCTCAGGAACCGCTGGTTCGATTTGAATAATTCTTTCGGTGTTAGATAGTCCATTTATCGAGGAAGGCTAAAGGCTACATATCATCACGCTAAGACCAATAGGAGCGGAGCACCACTATTCCACGCGGACGAAGTCGCTGGCAGAAGCTAGTTTCTAATAAACAGACAAATAGTAGACCTAGTTACATATATATTGAATTCAAAAGTAAATCCGTCCGTCTATCTGTCTGTATGTAATGATTCTATCATTAAACAGCTCAACTGATTAAGTGAAACTTATTTGAAGGTGGATTCAATCGTGAGGAAGAATATAAGATAGTTTTTAGCCGAGAGCTTAGTTAAAGTTCAATTAAAAAAACTAGTTGAAAATACAGGGATACTCGAAATACAATAATTGAAAGCCTCTTCCTTCTCATAATCTTCTTCTATACTTATAATAAATCTGTAGAGAGGTCAATTCTGTACATGAAATATATTTCCAAAATAATAACTATCAGGGGGTGATTAGGGATCGATACTGATGCCAAAAATGCAATCAGTAAAATTTTTATCTGTCTGTATAAACTCTATAGAAACAAAAACTACTCGACGGATTTTAACGAAACTTGGTACAATTATTTGTCATACTCCTGAGATGGTTATAGTATACTTTTCATCACGCTACAATCAATAGGAGCAGAGCAGTGAAGGGAAATGTTGTCATTTTGTTTAAAAGCGCTAATCTCAGGAACCGCTGGTCCGATTTAAATAATTCTTTCAGTGTTAGATAGTCCATTTATAGAGGAAGGCTATAGGCAGGAAGGATATATATATCATCACGCTAAGACCAATAGGAGCGGAGCACCACTATTCCACGCGGACGAAGTCGCTGGCAGAAGCTAGTCCTTAATAATATTATAAATGCGAAAGTGAGTTTGTTAAATTGTAATTTTGTAGGTAAATGTCATAGAATAAAAATAATTTCCAAAAAATCCAACTTACATAAAGTACCCAAGTCAGAACTTTAAGTGTGAGCAAGATCGTTATAGATGATTATTAATCCAACGCGATAATTGTTGCCATAATAATAATTATTATTTGCAACGAAACAAAGGGTCTTTAGTGAGTCAGATGCTATCTCGATTGCACCCAGCAAACACTGGAACATAGTCGGTAAATGTGCAATGGAATAAATATTCTGAATGATAAACGTACTAGGTACAATTAATAGGATATTATGGATTTGCTTAATCTTCATTATCTCATCAGCATTATCATCATCAGCCTTTATTATCCCACTGTTGGGTAAAGACCTCTTCTCATACAGAGAAGGCATGAGCATTGATGCCAATTTGCGCTTGCTCAAGGTTGATTGGCGATTCAAGTCGTTTTAGTCCAAGTTTGCTCGCGATGTTTTCCTTTACCGTTAGTTACTGGAGTCTAAGATACACTTAGAAAGTACATATGACTTTAGAAAAGTCACATTGGAGCTAGCCAAGTTTCGAACCCGCATACTGGTATATGAGATGCAGGTGCCTTAACCGCTAGGCCACTACGACTTTATTCCTTGTGACTTTAATACTTCAATATATTTTAGGCCCCAAATGATGTCATTGGGTGTTAATTTTAGTGCATTCTCAAGCCACCCTGTCCCTTTTACGTATAATTATGTAAATGGACAACAAGTTCATATAAAAATTCCCACATAACCCTGATTACCACAATTAGACTTCATAAACTAAAATCCCAAAATTATTTATCAATGTCAGAAATAACAAATTAAAAGCGATCAAATTAGACACAGATACAAAAGGATACCCCTGAATTGCAGTGATATTAATTAACATTCTTAATTAAATAAAACGAAGGCTGTTTACAGATACAACTGGAAGTAAATTAAATTATAAAAAAATATGAAAAAAAAAATACAATTTTAAAGATCAGAAAGAAAATAAAAACAGCTACAATTCTAAAGTCTGATAATTATGCTAAAATACAAAATAAAATTGCCATGGCCAGATCAAACAAAATCAGTTTAACCATCATCATCATCATCAGCCAAAAGACGTCCACTGCAGGACATAGGCCTCCCCCAGAGAACGCCACCATGGCCGGTCCTGCGCCGCCCGCATCCAGCGGACTCCAGCGACTTCACCAGGTCATCAGTCCACGAGACAGTTTAATATAAGTGACAAGATGAAGAAGACAATGGAAGATCTAGTACAAAAATGTGACCAACCATTTGGAAGTTTGAAACCAACTTATTTGTTAGCAAACCATTACTTAAAAAAAACATTATGAGCACCCACCTACACAGTTTAAAACGGCTGTGCTTCCCTCGGTCGGAGGAGCAGAAAAAAACAATTATGATGTGCAAATTAATTGCTGCAAATGTTTTGTGTTGATGAATTATATATGGAACAAAATAAAAAGTTTTTTATAGAACAGTTTCCCACTGTTACTTTTGTATCCAGAGATAACTACTTCGCGCTTGCTTCTAAAAAGTATCCCATTTGTTAATCCCTCTTGTACAAGAAAACTGATACCATACCTACTTCGAAAGAAAACAATGTGTTTTGGTGACATGGGCCTTACCATGACGTGCAAAAACAAATTATTTTCGTTATGAAAAAGAGACGGAGCTATACGACGTTAGTAGCTGTGTCCGGCTCTCAATCTTGAATAGTGATTGCAAAAACACGTGGTGGTACAGCCCATGGCCATATTAGAATAAGGATAAGAAGTTCTTCCTTAGATTGTAAGAGACACATCTACAATTGCAAGAGACATAGCAGAGACTCCAGCAATGCCGATGTCCAAAGTCGGTGGCCAGTTGAGCAGTAGTCTTTTGGCTGATATTCTCATTAACTAATTACTAGATTCATCTTACATTTCATTGTTAAAGATGGGAACAGCTTTAACTCACGTACAGTTCGCGCTTGTCTTATTTCCTTTGAATGCACGATTTATTTAAAAGGTCACACAGTTTTTTTGCTTCGTCCAGATTTAATTGAAAGACCTCATGTTGTGTTCTTTAACAACTCTTTGACTTTTTGCCCTTGGAGTAGGATCAGTTCATCTTTATGCAAAAACTAAATCAAATAAGTTGAAGGAATTGTCTTAAATGTTTACTACTAGTAGCGGCTCACGGTTTCACCCCCATCCTAAGAAAACTACTTCACGCATCCCGGATAAAAACCCCGTATGTCCCGTCTTAGATTTTAACCTATCTCCCCACCAAATTTCAACCAAATTGGTTCTATCGTGATTCGGTTTTATCGTGAAAGCACAACAGGCAGACAAACAGACAGATTGATTTGCAAAACATTTGTAATTTGCCAAAATTGTTTATGTCCATTTACTTCACTTTAGCTTACATAATTTTAACAGCTAGCTCTTAGCTCACAGCCACCCGAGTCAACGAGGTAAAGTCACACATGCCGCGTTGATCCATAGATGGGAGATCACACTGTACCGAGTTGGTCTCATGTTGCAAATCTTTGGCAGTTATTACGAAGAACATAATAATCCCGAAATATTGGCTACCTTAACATAAAAAAATCTGATTAGTCTTGGCAGATATGGCGTAAAGATTAGAAACGTTTGCACATAACTACAGATACTAACCTATGTTCTTTAAACGATTACGCAACATGAGTCATACACCATATCACGAGTACTTCTATTAATTGTAGCTGCAAGTATTACTTAGCAAATCGCCTTGTTATCATCGCACGCAAATCACAGCATCGAGGAATAATTGTTTATTGAAGAGCTCAAGTGCGGGTCAGCGACCCGTGGCGAGTGACAATAGGTAATACTGACGTTTGAGAGAGCCTTGTAATATCCAGTAGTGGAGGAGTTTATGAAAACATGACGTCTGTCTGTCACAACTCAAATTGCAGTCGTAAGCTTATAGAATGCGAGAGTCCCTATATACTCTTTAAAAGGGGTATCTTTGCTGCGCTTAATTCGGAATTGATTGCTGAAGACAGTCTTTTTTCAAATAAAAGTAGCAGCTATAGTAACATTAAGTTTGCTAGGTTCGATTCTCGGGTCGTAAGTGTTATTGAGCATATCCATCTGAAATTTTTCAGTAGCAGTTTCTCCAGGTTGGTGGCAAGAGGCTTGTATTTTATTTATTAACTAGCTTCTGCCAGCGACTTCGTCCGCGTGGAATAGTGGTGCTCCGCTTATATTGGTCTTAGCGTGATGATATATAGCCTATAGCCTTTTTCGATAAATGGACTATTTAACACTGAAAGAATTTTTCAAATCGGACCAGCGGTTCCTGAGATTATCACCCCCTGATAGTTATTTTGGAAATATATTTCATGTACAGAATTGACCTCTCTACAGATTTATTATAAGTATAGATTATTTGTTGATGGTACTCTTACAACTTATTCACATAGGCATTTTAGGGTACTCTTTCAATCTTCTATCTATATAATAAATCTGTAGAGAGGTCAATTCTGTACATGAAATATATTTCCAAAATAACTATCAGGGGGTAATTAGGGATCGATACTGATGCCAAAAATGCAATCAGTAAAATTTTTATCTGTCTGTCTGTCTGTATAAACTCTATAGAAACAAAAACTACTCGACGGATTTTAATGAAACTTGGTACAATTATTTGTCATACTCCTGAGATGGTTATAGTATACTTTTCATCGCGCTACAATCAATAGGAGCAGAGCAGTGAAGGGAAATGTTGTCATTTTGTTTAAACGCGCTAATCTCAGGAACCGCTGGTCCGATTTAAATAATTCTTTCAGTGTTAGATAGTCTATTTATCGAGGAAGGCTATAGGCTATATATCATCACGCTAAGACCAATAGGAGCGGAGGACCACTATTCCACGCGGACGAAGTCGCTGGCAGAAGCTAGTAAAACTTAAAATCGTATTTCATAGTGACTTTATAAAGATTAACGAACAAATATTAAAGATACAATAAATAATGTTAATTAAAACTAAAAACTGACGAAAATAGACAAATTGCAAGTTGTGAGAAAAATATATATTTTAATGTAATGTTATGCAATAAAAATAAGTTTTATATTCTCAGCCAATACTTAATCATAATATATCACCCTATGGTGATAAGCGGCATGAGACATTATCAATTGCATATTTATGGTTAATTCAAACTACGCAGCATTTTTTCCGCTGCTCACCACACATGAAAAAAATCTGTCTAAAAGCCACTGTACAAAGTAAAACAATCGCACATACAGACAGACAATCTAAACACTCACACGTCAACGCTCAGCCTTGTGCTCCTTAGCCGAACAATGCGCAGATAAGGCGCAATTACGCTGCGCCCGGGCAACGGCGATTTGGCGTTAAATTCCTTGCGCACGCGCCGCTGATGACCGAATTATGGACGTGTCAATTTTGGGAAGGTACTTGATATACATTTAACATGCTGCGCCGACCCCAAATAAAATTGGGATCAGGGCAGGAGGATGATGACTTGATATACATTTTAATTTTTTTTTAAAATTGTAACTAGCTTCTGCCCGTGACTTCGTCCGCGTGGAATAGTAGTGCTCCACTCCTATTGGTTTTAGCGTGATGATTTATATTATAAATGATGCCTTCCTCAATAAATGGGCTATCTAACACTGAAATAATTTTTCAAATCGTACCAGTAGTTCCTGAGATTAGCGCGTTCAAACAAACAACTCTTCAGCTTTATTATATTAGTATAGATTAACATTAAGTAGGGTTATTTTGAAGCAGATGACGGAGAGTAGTGATCTCGTTAGCCTCGGTAGGTACCGAGTGCTCCAGGGAGAAGTCACCGGTCCTCATCTCCGGCTGACTGATTGACACATTTATGAATTGTATCGCCCAAGAGAGATGAACACAGATAATACTCTTTGCCTTACAAAACCAATAAAGCCTATCCATCAATATCTTATGTTTTTATTTATTATTAGCTGTTTCCCGCGGTTTCACCTGCGTCCCAAAGGAACTACTTCACGCATCCGGACAAAAAATAGCCTGTAACCTTCTCCAAGGTCTCTTCTGTCTCCGTGCCAAATTTTATCTAAATCGGTTCTGAAGATGCAGAGATTACCCCCTACAACCTTACAAACCCAAAAACTTTACCTCTTTCTAATATTAGTATAGGTTCGTTTTTATTTTGTACGGCTTGATAAACAATGTTTATAAATTGTAATTTCCTTTTTCACTCAATTCTTCATTTGAGCATATTTCAGTATAAGAAAAAGTTTAGGGATAGTATAGACACCAGTGGCATATTTAATTAATTCTATATTACTTATATTTAATTACTTACGCAGTAAACTTGTCTATTTATTTCCCAACTAACAAGATAATCAACTGTAAAACACATATTTTAATATATTTTTTATCACAATAGACGTAACAAAACAAAATATTATTAAACACCGTTGCCTCATCCATTAATCTTTCCTCCGTGGTGGACAAGGGCTAGGTGCTCAGCGATAGCATCGCCGGCGGAACCCGCGGTCATCTCTGATCCGCAGATTCCATTCACGCAGAATTTTAGCCCATGTTTGATTTAACACCAATTATGGACTTCCTTGTTCTAAGTTTTGGTTCTTTTGTCTTAGAAAGTCTTTCGCTTTTGAATTATCTTTTATAGCGTCAGTTTTATGTGTGATAATAAAATGGTGGTTTTCGTCATTATTTCTATATGGCAACTGATAATAGAATGGAAAGGGTTCCTGAAAGAGTTCCTGGTAATGGATTTATACTTCAAATTCCTATAAGTTGCAGACCGCACATGTCACAACTATGCATGACCTTTAGCGATTTATTTTAAAGGTTCTATATTTGTACTAAACAGGCAGCATTGTGAGAGACCATCGCAAAGATGATGAGAATAATTTGATACTTACACAGAATTAATCCTATTCTGGACATTACCAAATATGTACTTATTTTTCCTGAAAGAAACACGAGCGTAAACTAACTGAATATCATAATCATCAAATGAACAATGAGCCACAAAAACAGCAATGGTCCTAAGATTCAACCTTGAAGTACGCCTATTTCCCAATTCAATATTATAGCCAACAATAATCAATAAAGTGCATACGAACGTATGTAATCGATTGTCTTGCCCTGAGCCATGCGTGGCCGTGCTATTGTCGTGTTTTTTCCACATTTCCAACAGTGAAGGGACGGTGTGAACTATGGCACTGCAAGGTCGACGCTGTCAAAGGCTTTTGATAAATCTTGAACAATATCATTCAGCTACTTAGTAAAATAATTAAGGTTGTTATGACGATTACATAAAGCTTATATTTCAATAACAACAGTCACGTTAGTTATTAAATAAGTTTGTTGATCCTTTGTCAACTAAATTCATTGTTTTATGGAGACTTTTGTTCGTCTACGTAAAATCAATTAACTCTTCACTATTTGATGATATTTTCTTTAAAATATTTCAGTCTCTATTAAAGATATATTTATACTCAGACATATTCAAGTAGTTAGAAAAGATACAACTACGTTTTAATTTTCAAATAGGCTATTTAGAATATAATTATATGTATAGTACGTTGATACTACGATTCTACGAATATCAATTACTGCATAATTACTTTTAGGTTATTAAACTCATTGCCTACTAGTACCGTCACCGCATCGTAATCAATACCAGTAAATTGACTCTTACGACCTACGTGGGAGGATAAGCCACATATTTTTTTAATTTATACACTGACTCAGATCACCGTTGAATTAATAGAAAGAAACATATTAAATAGACTTTCCAAAACTATCAAATTCTACAGCAACTCGTTTTCCGTAATCGATATGAAATGTAACCGATGCATCATAATCGTTAATTAATCATTCGATTATATTATTGAATCGACACTGGAACTCAATAAAATTCGAAATATAAATAGGATTGAGAATGTAGAAATCACAGAGGGATGTGATGCGATCGTCAAAGATGTAGTGGGCGTAATGTGGTTACCGGCATCAATTGCAGTCGATTCGGTATAAATAATCGATTTAAAAGTCGTCATATAGGTATCATTGTAACCTGACACGAGGTTAGAATGTTGACTGAACTTGTTGGCATTATGAGCACACGCTAAAATGATAGGCAAGTAATGTCGGAAACAAAACTTTTAACATTTAATAATCAATAGTTTTAGTTTAGGTTTCCAGAATGTGCTAAGAATTTGGCATCGCTAATAAAGGTAACTAGTTAAATTTTCAGTAACTAATGTTTAGTAATAACGCTGAAAACTTACAATCGACAATATTACATATACATGATGTTATTCACACAAAAAAAAACTTACTTTCACAGTGTTTTTTTATCATTCCTACTTTGAAATAAGTAACGTAAATAGGTATATATTTCATTAAACTAGACTCCAGCTAAAACAATTTCTTCAATGTAACAACGAGTTTTCGCAATGATTATTTATTTTGTCGGTCAAAGCTTTTGTGATCACCTGTACATCCTAGACCTTTATTGCAAAGTACAGCCAAGGAAACGAGTGCGAGACCGGTGATAATTATCAGATGTGGACAGTCGCGACGTCGAGTGTCATCGCGATGCGTCGGCGCATCATTGCGGATCGCGGGCTAATTATACTAGGGATGGGAAAACTTTGCTGTGATTTTTGCTACTGATATTTTTATTTAATTTGTGAGATAAATAAATATTTATGTGTATTTGGCTCATGATAATATTTAACGTATTTCGTCGACATATTTATTTAAGTCAAAGTACCGTACCATAATAATTTTTCAGGTGAAAATATAGTTAAAAATTCCACCAATTTTTTAGATTTTTGAGAAGTACACACACGACACGAAATAGAACCTTCATATTCAATTACGTTAACTACATACGCTAGCTTCGTACAATGTTTTAGAAGATGACAGCGCTACTCTAAATTTCCCATCCCTACTACCGTCCATTTCCCATAAACGCCGGTACATTACTGCGTCCATCACAAATAAATATACAAACGAATTGGTTTGTTTGTCCGATCATGGATAACGCAACGTCTAAATATAACCAGCCCAGTATCCTTACTGCGACTAGTTGCATCAGATTAGGTGTCATTCTGCGAGAGTTCTTTGAATTTAGATCCTGGTGCAACTTTGTGGTTGATATAAAGGTTCTTTGCGTTATATAGTATCGTTGGGGGTGGCTCGTGGCTCAGTAGTACTACCCATATTGATCAAACTGCAAGTTATAATATCTTCTAATCATGAATGAATAACAATTTATACATATAAAATGCTCTGTCCTAAATGACTGATGGATCAACGCACAGCTTAAACCACTGATCGTAGAGACCTGAAACTTAGAGGGTTTGTTCCTTGTATGACGTAGGCATCCAAAATTCTATTCCTAAGGGGGTTGAAAAGGGCCTTTGCCCAAGTTTGTATGAAACTACGTCATTTTTAATTTGAATTTGTATAGCTCACGTGGGTGAAGCCAATGGCGGAAAATTAGTAGTAGACTAAAATCTGAAAATACTGACAACATACTCATTATCATCAATGTGAATGTTTTCAGGCCCTTTTCAATAACCTATCTATCCTCGGATTTGCTTACTAGTAATAAGTAGTTTTGACATTCGTTTTATGGACATTATGTCAAAATTCTATCTCTCGAGGAGCTCGTAGCTAAGCAACAGCCGCACGGGTCGACCGATCAAAGGTTAAGCTGCGCTTGGCGCGGTCGGTCCGTGGATGGGTGACCATCTATGTCATAGCGAGACTCCTCCGTGCCTCGGAAAGCACGTTAAGCTGTTGGTCCCGGTTGTCATTTGTACATCTTTGACAGTCGTTACGGGTAGTCAGAAGCCAGAAAGTCTGACAATCAGTCTTACCAAGGGGTACCGTGTTACCCAGTAACTGGGTGGTGGAGGTCAGATAGGCAGTCGCTCCATGTAAAACACTGGTACTCAGCTGCATCCGGTTAAGACTGGAAGCCGACCCCAGCATAGTTGGGAAAAGGCTAGGCAGATGATGATGATGTCAAAATTCTATCTCTACTAAGAAAGTCTTCGGATAGATAGTTTTTAAAGGTCCACATGAGCTTAATAACTCTTTGGATAAAACAGGCTTGATGTTATGTTACCTGATAATCAGAAATCAGATCTGTGTAAATTTTCCTTCTCGCTTCTCGTCTACGAGTGTGCGGGCTCGGAACCTGGCAAGTACCAATGTGACTTTTCTAAAGTCGTATGTACTTTCTAAGTGCATCTTAGACATCATGAAGAAACCTGGACTTAAATCGCCAATTGCCTTGAGCAAGCGTGGTGATCAATGCTCATGCCTTCTTTATATGAGGAGAGGCCTGTACCCAGCAGTGAGACAATATATAGGCTGATGATGATGATAATGAGTTATGACGAAATAAGGCGTCGTTTACACACAATCCCGATTATCTTACATGTAAGTCTTACCTCAATACTACATAATACAACCTCAAGATCTTCGCATCACGTAAAAGACAAATGAGCGGGTAAAAAACCTGTATTATGTCGCATTATGCCTACACTACAATAACTGGACAAAAACGCACTAAACACCGAACCGTCGCCTGCGCGCTCGGCAATTGTTGGCCCATGTGAACGGGGCCAACATTCGCCGAACGCACCTTGACCGTCCACACAATGGGCCAGCCTTGGACTGCACTAGGATATCCGTGTGATGGACGAAATGGTTCTGTCGGTTTGTGTACTAAAATAGATATTTAGAAATGTATGTTGCTACCCGTGAAAATGAATTTTCCCATGGAAAATTTTTCGGCACTTTTTCCAACTTGAATCGAACATTAAAATTAAAATTGGCACCGAGGCAGTAATTTCTTATTTCTCACGCATTGGTACTTGCCAGGTTCGAACCCACATGCCTTAACCACAAGGCCACCACAACTTAAATATATACTAGAAACTTCTAGAATATTTTCTTCCTCTAAAACTTAAATACTAAACTACGTTAGTCACATAAGCTATACTCATTTACCTCAATTTAAATAAAATGTACCACAGACGATAAAATTGATTATCGTATGACGTAGGCACATGTGTCACACTACCGCTCGCCACAGAATAGGGGAACTCCAGTTAGATAATTGTAATACTCATACTGTGGTACAGTTCATAAAAAAAAACAAATAAAAAACATAATACATTAAATTACTTGTACATTTAAAGAAATATCAATTCAGTATATCGTCTATCTGCTTCATAAATTATAAGCAATTAAAACTGTAACACTAATAGAATCCCAGGCCTTAATTATATATAATAAAATTAAACTAAAACCCATAAAACAACATTCAACCATCTTCAATAATCGATACGAGATATTATTAATTATTAATTCAATTATTAAAATAGTAATTAGCGGCAATATCAAAGACGTAATAAAAGAAATAGTTATCATTATGGTTATGTTGAACTAGTACATGGTACATGACTCTGTTACTCTTAATAGATACGACAGGTTGAACCAATTAAAAGTGGTTTAACTTGTACTGAAGAAACAAATACCGCGTATGTACTTTTCTTAACTTACAAATAACTATCAATAATTGCTGCCGTAACATTCTTAATAATATGCTATATTCTTATCGTTACACAATATTTTATATATTAAAAGTTTGACATAAAAAAATATGATTAAAAATTCCCACACACTACACACAATCAGAAAGTTTTTAAGATACTTAACAAAGTATTTAACGGAAATTACTTACCTACATAATAATACCATGACTATTTTTCCGACTTTCGTATTTTCGGTATTTCGGAAATTTTCGAAAAAGTTCGTTACCTACTCACTCACTCACCAGGCTAAAAATTAGACTCCATATACACATAAATAAAATATCACTTTGCCTGACCGGGGAATCGAACCGAAATTTCAAGCTAAGCAATTGCGCTTTCGACCACTAGACCATACAGCTAGTTATTTTGCAGCCTTTCCCGTAAGTCGGGTCAAATAAAAGTATACATTTATTATAAAATAAATACGATAAGTAACATAGATATTCGTATTATAATGCATTATGTTTACTTTTTTCAACGAACTATTTTGAAATATGGACAATAGTAAAGAGTTATTATTAGCATAATTAATAAAAGGGAATGGA
The DNA here is from genome assembly GCA_963891755.1 of Pyrrhia umbra. Lineage (NCBI taxonomy): Eukaryota > Metazoa > Arthropoda > Insecta > Lepidoptera > Noctuidae > Pyrrhia > Pyrrhia umbra. The sequence goes on from OY982929.1 coordinate 13,661,367, forward strand.
CATGTGATTATATTAGCATTTACATTTAGTAATATTTGTTGTTATGTAGCGTAGTGGTTTAATATTCTATTTAATTTATTATATACTCTTTAATTGGACGTAAGCTATATATTTATATATTTTTTATTCTGTAGAACGGTAAAGGAAATGATGTAATCATCAATTTGCCTTGAGCAACGCAGTGATCACTGCTCGTACCTTCTCGGTATGAGAAAGCATTTCCTTTTCAGAATTTTAAGGGTAAACAATGTAGGGACATATTGTAGTGTGATTAAAGTCGAACTATTGACGCATGGTTTTGGAATACAGGCGTGCAATTCCCTTCTTATCTAATCAAACAATCTTTTTCCCTGTTTTCTTGGTTTTTAATAACTAAAAAATAAACTACGTAAGGCAGTCGGGGTGCCTGATAAACTGAGAAAAGAATAAAACAAGCTCAGTCTAGAATTCTGTTCAAAAGTCAGAATAGTCGGAAACTATTAGTGAAAAGATTTGAGCTGCTGGTTTAAACCCAATCGTTATCATTTTTGGTTTCCAGAGAGCCAGAAAGGAATAAACATACATACATACATTACTCTCTTTGTGTCACACAGTCGGATAAAAAAGTGTATCTGCCTGGTTAATCTGACTGTTCTGATTTTTGGTCTGCCTCATGCATGATCGAGTTTGCGTACAACTAGTATCTCTTCTGAGGGAAAGGGTGTGAGAGTGATTGATAAGCGACCTGTTGGCAATCATTCAGCTCATATTTTACTACTCTTTGGCACACACTTGCTTAAGAGAAAACCGTTCCTATGTGTATTGTTTATTAAACTGTTTTAATTCCTACCTACTTAATGTAAAGCAAGTATAAAATAACACGAAAACTTTTGGTCGTTTAGTAGCTTAAAAAAAGTGGCTAGTTTGTTTAACTAATTGGATGTAGCTTGAAGCTCACTTCATCATCATCATCAGCCTATATATTGTCCCACTGCTGGGCACAGGCCTCTTCTCATACAGAGAAGGCATGAGCATTAATTACCACGCTTGCTCAAGTCTGACTTTAGAAAAGTTACAATGGTACTTGCCCGGTTTCGAACCTACACACTCGTGCACGAGAGGCAGGTGCCTTACCCACTAGGTCACCACACACACTTAATATAACTCACTCAGTAAAACAAAAAAATAATTAAATAAAACATTATTCATTGTTTTAAAGAAGGCTGAGAAAATCATCGAGAAACTGGACTGCAATTATAATGATGAGTAGTTTTCCGCCAGTGGCTTCCCCCACGTGTGGTATACAAACTAAAAATGACAGAGGTTCATATAAACTTTGCCCCCCTTTGTCACCCAATTAGAGGTAGAATTTCGGAAAATCATCTCTTATCGGATGAATACGTCATAAAAAATAACACAACCTCCAAGTTTCAGCTCTCTACGATCAGCGGTTAAGGCTGTGCGTTGATCCGTCAGTCGGTCATTCAGGTCAAAGCATTTTATATGTATGCATTTATGCTCCCACTATTTGTTATAGTAGAGGCCTTACTATCGTTAAATTTATTCAAATACCTACATAAAACCCGAAGAATCGAATCGGATCGTCAACTAATCTAGAACTGTATAGATTGACAGGAAATGACTGACCAAAAGCTATCTGAGTAGAACTAGGCGCCAACCGGCGCTCTGAGCGTATCGTCTAAATTAACAGTGTCATTAAACTGTATCATTCGATGTGCCATTGGTGGATACTAAACCCATCGCAAATTCGTCCGCTTGTTCCATGTACTGAGCTACGACTTCCTAAAACCATTCATTTTTTGTCACAAATTCTTTTATACCAGATTGCTTGAATAAACTCAACTTTACCACGCTAAACTGGATCTTATCTCCCGATCGTTTAATTAAATATTGATATCGTAATTCATTAAGAAAATATTTTTTCAATTACCCACATATGTTATGATTCAAACGCTATCTCATGGTACAATCACATAAAAAATCGTTTCATAAAGGATGTGAGAACAGCGGATAGTTCCAAAATATCAATAAGAACCGGTTGTATGAAGATTCTATCGTACAGTCACTGATTAATTGCAACACATTAGAATCAGACGAATTAAATAGTTAAAAAATATATCGAAATAAAGACATCGTGATAATCTTAAGATAAAGTGGCGTACGGGAATTATCAGAGCGATCGCAGGGCATCGCATTGAGGCGGACGATTGATAAATTGACAACATTTATCTGTGCGCGATTGTATCAAAATATTTTAGACGATCTCAGGGATAAGTGTCACAGTGTTATGGAGGATTAGATCGGGAGCTTTGAGGGAGCCAACGCGCGTTTTGCAGCCTTATTATGACTATTCTACTAAGTTTTAAAAGGAGAATGAATTTATATGTGATTTAGAGGAAATAAAAGAAGGATATAACGACCTTACAAAAAGTGTTCTTTTTTCAGCGGAATATAAAATTTGTGAATGGGAAAAATAATTAACATACTCATTAAATATATTATAATTAATTATAATATATACAATTTATGCCAGCGCTAAGTAATAATATCATTGAAATTAAATCTTCTAGTCATGCATTGGAAATGTTTTACGATAAATGGTAGCACAAACTGATGTTAATTAAGCCTTAATAATATGTAAAAAAGTCATAAAAACATTTTACTACATTTTAATCGTTGTTAGAGTTAAAACGATATAGAATTAAGTCATTAAACCAATTCTATTAAACGTAATATTGATAAAGATCCCAAAGAAGAATATTAAAAACGTATATCATAATTACGTTAATCTAAAAACCGTTCGATATTTAACCAAACATGAAAGGGTAAACTGTAGTAACTGCGTAGGTTAGTATAGAAATATAGAAGATTAAGAAGTACCGTTAAGTAATAACGAAAATCCCAGATCAGATCAGTAGTTTTCAAGAAAATCGCATATAAATACATAATACGGATTTAATGGTATTAACAGAACCACATTTTTAGAAGTTGGTTAAAATTAAGCAGACCTGGCTTTTGATCTGGAAAGTAAAGTTTTATTTTAGAAATAAAACTAGAAATTAAAATAGAACATTATAATAATCTTCGTTTTTACGGCGATGTACTAATGATGATAAGTAGTTTGACAAGAGTTCCTGAAATATATTCTATCATTTAAGAGTCTCATAGCAATATCAAAGTTCAAAACATAGAACAAATCATTGTCTTGAATAAACTGAAAGTCAACATAAATAACGGAGTAGAAAACTGAATCTAAACTGAACCCGGCGAACCCAGTACACTACTAACCACATAAACCGACCACTCAGTCCATGAGAATTCAATAAAACTAACTGTACCCATTATCTAAATGAATAATTTAGCCGCGTTGAAGATTTGCGCGCTTACTCATAACACAGCTATAACTCCGTGGATATAAGTAGTCGTGTGTTACACAGGGTCACAGGTTCAAGTACCGATAAAGCGTAGATTCCGTTAAATAAGGAAATTTGTTGTAGTAATACTAAATTTCGCGTCAGTGCTATCGTGGAGTTTAATGCTGAAATATATGTATTATGTATTGGCTTGGATGCGTCCGCTGAGTGAATCGAGATTGCATTTGAAATTGACAATGTTGTTCATGGTAAAGTGTTTTCAATGGAATGGAAATATTTCAATGATTATGTAAGGAATTGTCCTGTTAAAGGAAACAAAATCAAGCAAATGTAATAAAATACAACGTAATAAATAAGAATGGTTTAAACACATCAATCCTAAATTTCTACGACAGAAATCTTAAGAAGTTTCTGGAATATTGTAGACCTTAATGATATTAAAAAAGACTCGGTTCTTCAAAACGAAACCTAATTACGAATAAGTACAGATTAAGTTTTAAAAGCAGTTTAATCTCTAGCGTCAACGCTACTTTCTGTCAATACTTAATCTAACATCGTTTAGATACCACTATTAGCAGAATCGGAAACCTTAAATAAGGACAATTTAAATACTTAACCAAGTGCTATTCCGCAAACACGTTTCTTCTCACGGATTAATTTCATCAACGAGAACAAAACGGACTCCTCAAAACTGGTTCCGTCCCTTAAGGATTATTTCAAACAAAAGATGATAGAATTTGTCACTCCTCCATTGTTTATTTTGATCCTGATTAAAAACATCGTTAGTGAGAACTGGTGCGGTTTCATTATGAATGTTAATCTCTTTTTTTTCTTTGTTGATGTTTAAATCAAATATTTGGGTCAGGTAAGGAACACGTGCTGTGATGTTGAATAGGGTTGTGGCTGTTTTGAAATATGGTTGGAAGTGCTTTGCTATATTTTTTCGTTTACTTTTTAGTCAACTGGGATTTTGCAATGACTATAACGGTAACTGGTAACAATTATGTTTTAGGATTAAAGTTTTTGGTCTTACTAATGATATGCATTCTGGAAGTACAAACAATATAGTTGTATTTACCTAAAGTGTTATTTTTTTCTTTGTCTTTTTAAGCATTTGAAGTATCAAACTCACTTATTTACTGGATTAGATAGCTCTTATCATCCATGAGTCAATTTCTACCATTCTTCCTGCTTATTCTTCATCACCCTTGTTATCGATCTGATCAATATCATTCATAAAATATACGTAAATATCAGGGTAATATTTTAACCTCCCAAAATATTCTCTCCAAGGCCAATATCCCATACATACATAGTGTCTGGTATCTCCATTAATCACAGCTTTGCTCATAAATCGCGGCGAGCTCCCTAAAGCAACGCGTATCGGATTAACAGCCAGTAACTGTCGTACGTATCTCTACGGAAATGTGTTAATACTAACTGGGAATGTATGCTTTGGGGATCCGTGGGGACTTCGAAATGTCCGTTTTGTTTAAAAATTGTTTGTGGGGACCTCTACAGAATATGATATTTACACGTAATTATTTTTTACATAAAAAGATTGACGTTATTTTTAAGATGGTAAAAAAAATATGTTGGAATTGTTTTATTTTGTTCTTTTGTGTACTTTCTGTCTTTTGTGTATCCTTTTTAGGATTTGCATACTTATTTAGTTTTGTTTCTTATTTTGTTTTCATGTTTCCGTAGAAAACATGTTAAAAAGTTAAAGTTCAGGTACTTATAAAATAGCACATAGGTATCTATAAGAATAAAACATATGGCAATGCGTTAAATGATTATGTTTTTTATCGTTGCACAAAGTGAACCTTAAAGCGTCCATATTTTTCCTATTATTATAATGTAATTGTCGACCTTATTGTTATATTGAAATGAAATGTACCTAAGCCTAACTTACCCTAACCAAGCAACCTTGTTAGCAACCTAGCATACATTTTTAACTATTCCTTTTAGAGAAGAAAGGGGAAAGTGGTATTTGCTTCATAAACTCGTCCGATAGCCACTTCTTAGAAGAAAAAAAAACACAAAAATCAATTTTGGTATAAAATTACGTAATATGTCGTGATATAGAAACGCTAAACTGGATTTACTCACACCTAGTTGAATAAAAGACATCAATAGTTTTGCATAAAAGATACATCTTATAGAAATCGATTATTTAATTTATTGACTAATTTTCGTGACAAAATATCGAATATCGTAATTTGTAGCTACTTATTGGTATCTCAGATGGGTATTGAGACCAAAAATCGATTTTATTGACACTAATGTATACTTGGAAAAAATAATATATTATTGATATGGCGATTAAAATGGTCCCCGAATCGACCATTTATGTAAAAAAAGGTGATGGAAACCTATCTAAAACTTTTAAAAATCCTGTTCATCCATTTTGAAAAAAACATATATTTATTACATTTTTAAATCATTATGTATGGTATTTTTTATTTACATATTTGAATTATTGAAAAAAAATATTTAATCATAAAAATATATTACGTTCATTTAAGTTAAAATGTTCACTACGAAACCACAGACAATCTTACCCAAAAAATACCAAAATGTATCCCGTTACCATACATATAGACATTATCTGTTATAACGACATATTAGGTACACTGCCACAATAAATATACGCTGTACACCGACACCAATAAATTTATTTGTAAAATTGAGATGTATAAAGATCTAATCTCGACCAAAAGATTTATGTTTCGAATAGATTTATTAAAAAAAAATTGTCGTGTGAGGATTTAGTTTAAACTGCTGCATGAGTTAGTGGTTTGGGGCAACATTGAAACTGGGCTATCTCGAGGTTTCGTTGGGTTATTTTTCTTTTTGTTTGTTCTTTTTAATGTTTGTTTTATCAGTATCTACTTATATAGGCAAAGACGAAATAGTTAGGAACCATTTTCTCCTCTGTTTGTGATCCGATTTTCATATATTATAATTCGCTCTTTTCAATACATATAAGTCAGTCTTACCTCCAAGGCGCGCCAATAGATACCTAATATCATAATTAAAAGAAATCTCATTATAATTTATTAATCAATTATCATTTATTTGAAACTAGGCTTTTTGAACGTCAAATTTATAAAAGCCAACCTAAAACGTCCTCCCTTCACCACTTCCCATGTGCTTTTGCTGAGAAGAAGAAATGGCGCAACGAACTCCCCAGCAAAATATAAATCAGAAAATCTGTCTGTTACGCTTCCACTTTAAAACGGCTGAACCGACTTTGATGAAATTGCGTGTGGAGATAGATTGAAATCTAAGTAAGGATATATGTAGTTTTTATTTAGGTATATAAAATAACTTCTTCAGAATAAGATTAAATACGCAGGAATAGTATCCAAAAAAAACGTGTTACAAGTAAAATCAGCAATGAGTTAGAAGCATACATCTGAAACCCTATTGAGTTCACGGATGTGAGTGTTCGCAGTGACAATATTGGCGATATGCCCGCTTAGCATCCTTCATACAATAAACATGAGATGCACAAGGAAATAAAATAGAAAATATGTCGATGCCACATATTAATTGATTCGTTACTTGTTTATAATAATTCATTTTATGAATACGTTGTACTTGTACTTCTAAACATAGTCACTGTTGTCGTGTCCACAAAGAAGTTAGTTGATTTGTAGTTTGTTATGAGCAAGCTAATCTCTAGAGCTATTCTGACGTCATAAGAGTAAAGGCCGTAACTACCATTTTGATTTCGATATTGAGTTACATATATTTGACAACCTCAGTGGTTTAGTGGTCAACATGGAATACCACGCAAGAGGTCTCGGGTTCGATTCCCGGCCGGGCAGAATTTGAAATGATGAATTTTAATTTCTGTGACGGGTCTGGGTGTTACTATGTATAATATGTATGTATTTAAAAAGTATATAAATGATAAATGATGATAAATGATATTTATTTTTGCAAGTTGGTTATAAAATAACACTTTTACACGTCAAACATATTTTTGTTTATAGCTAGGTGAGGCCGATATATATAAGTAGTATATCCGTTAATCTAGCACCCATAGCCCATAACACAAGCATATAAGTTGCTTATTTTGGGGCTAGGTGGCGCAGTGTGAAACTGTCCAAAGATTTATTTATTATTACTTATTTATATTTATTTATTATTTATATAATCGTAATCAACTCAATATCGAAACAAAATGGTAGTTACGGCCTTTTTTCTTGTGACGCCAGTATTGGATTCTAAATATATCTATCCTTATAATAAATCTGTAGAGAGGTCAATTCTGTACATGAAATATATTTCCAAAATAACTATCAGGGGGTGATTAGGGATCGATACTGATGCCAAAAATGCAATCAGTAAAATTTTTGTCTGTCTGTCTGTCTGTCTGTCTGTCTGTCTGTCTGTCTGTCTGTCTGTCTGTATAAACTCTATAGAAACAAAAACTACTCGACGGATTTTAATGAAACTTGGTACATTTATTTGTCATACTCCTGAGATGGTTATAGTATACTTTTCATCACGCTACAATCAATAGGAGCAGAGCAGTGAAGGGAAATGTTGTACTTTTGTTTAAATGCATTAATCTCAGGAAACGCTGGTCCGATTTAAATAATTCTTTCAGTGTTAGATAGTCCATTTATCGAGAAAGGCTATAGGCTATATATCATCACGCTAAGACCAATAGGAGCGGAGCACCACTATTCCACGCGGACGAAGTCGCTGGCAGAAGCTAGTTAAAAATATAACTTATCTCTTAATAAAAAGTTAGTTGTGAATAAAATGAAAACGTGTTTGTTATTTAAAATAAATACAAAAATTTCATTCATACTGTATCAAGAATTTTGTATGAATTTTTTTTTTTATTCGTATATAAAAACTATAAATCGTCATAATGCTCTAATCAAAAACTGTGAACGAAAAAAAATTACTACCAAACCTACCCGTTTCGAACACTTAACGGCCTCAAAAAATCTGTCAAAAAAAGTCCCGGCGCTTCTCTGACGTCACGGGTACAAAGTAACGGACCTCCGGACACCGGACTACCCTACAACAATAAAAAACGTTCACCGTTTGTAAAACTAACTGTCCGTAATAGTATCTAATAAAACAATTAATATAAAACTGTCTTACCGTCTGAATGTTTGCGCAAAATTTCTTTTCTGCGAATCGTTTGTCGGCGTTTCGCAATTTCTTCAGTTATACCTTTTTATTGCTCGGCGTTTGTACGAATATTAGGGTTGCAATTTGAAACCGAATCATCTTGAATTTTTTAACTTTTGTTTTAGAAAAATTGGGTAACTTTTTTATTTGTCTAGTTAACGGTTACTGTGAATAATTTCGCATGGTTTTGTTAGCTGGCCTTTTACTACTTTCGTTAAAGTTTAACTCACAATAAATATTATGGTTATAACCTACTTATGTATAACTAGCTTACCGCCAGCGGCTTCGCCCGCGTGGTCTATAGGTATGTATCCTCAGCCCGATCGGTTTAAAATTGACAAAGTTTCATCCCCTATTTTATCCCCTTGGGGGTAGAATTTATCAAAATCCTTTCTTAGCGGATGCCTACGTCATAAAATCTAGCTGCATGCCAAATTTCAGCCCGATCCCTCCAGTGGTTTGGGCTGTGCGTTGATAGATCACTATGTCAGTCAGTCAGTCATCTTTGAGTTTTATATATATTTAGATTTAGAATGCTCCTTTAACGACACGATTGGCGTAGTAGCTGAGTACCTAATATCTGATATGCTGCGTGTCGAGGGTCCAAATCATGAACTGATAAAAAATAGATAAAACTTTCTAGGTCTGCGTGTTACATCTATCTTCTATACATATAAAATGCTTTGTCCTGAATGACTGACGGATCAACGACAGCCTAAACCGCTGATTGTAGAGATCTGAAACTTGGGAGTTGTATTCTTTATATGACGTAGGTATTCGATAAGAAAGGATTTTCTGAAGTACTATTTCTTAGGGGGTGAAAAAGGGGGGCAAAATTTGTATGTAAATCTGTCATTTATTTTAATTTGAATTTATATAGCTCACGCGGGCAAAGCCGCAGGAGGGAATCTTGATTGATAGGTATATGTTTATAAACGCAATATTTATTTAAAAATAATCCATAGCAGTTTTTTATATGAATTTGATAACTTTACCAACTAAAGGTATGGAATTACACATTGACGGTTTTGCTTGACACTATCATACGTCAATACAGCATAAATATTAAAACTAATATAAATAATATTTGTTTATACGCGTTATGCTAAGCGATATACTCTGCAGCTGTGACAGATAACAGGTAAATACTCCGTGTATTCATGTATGTATGCTAAATATTACGATTATTTCTACAGTGCAGGCTTGAAATCAACATAATGATTGTGGGGAGGTCAGTTCGTTTGAAAGGGTAAAGTTGCCTATGTTTATAGAGATACCGATAATACACTTGCTTTGATAAATTTTTGAACAAGAAATCTCTAAGGATCGCGTAAGATGAGTCAATATATCGATGTAACGTTGTGGTGGCCTGGTGGTTAAGGCACCTGCATCTCGCGTTCGAGTGTGCGGGTTCGAAACCTGGCAGGCAACCTTAAGTTGCTAGTGCGATGCGCTATTAAATTAAAATAGCCTAAGTTACTACTTATAACATCAACTACCTGCCACTGAAAGTCCCATCAAAATTGATTCAGTCGCAAACAGACAGACAGCTGAGCAGCTGAGCAGTAGGTGTTATAGTTATTGTAGACACTTATATAATTTTTTTGACACTACTAACAGACATGTCGTATTTTGTTTATTTCTGTAGGTACCTCTAGATATAAAAACTTTGGCACTAAATAATGAGTGACTAAGTAAACTGCGAATCTCCATCGGAGCAAAGTCTAGTTCACCTTTACATAATTTAAGAGTGCTAAGCCGTAATAACAGATGACGTATCACTAGATAATTATTTAAATCGCATTAATGATTGATTAATCCTTTAGCTGATTAATTTATATGTGCAAGATAATACATTATTAATGCTAATACATTATGACAAATATTATACTTATGTGCTACAATATTATTGAGAATTAAGTTTTTTTTTTCAATATTTCATGCAAAAAATGTGGTACCAAGTTGATGCCTTCGTATTTATCTATTTAAATAAGTAATAATATTATTTTTTGTTACATTCATAGTCCTCTAAACATTACAAATGCCCCCTGGTACAAAGATTTCAACATTGCAACGAATACAACAGTTACGGTAAAGTTATGGTTGTTAATAAAAACTAGTGTTCACCGAACGGTCGAAATTCATCGAAAATTTAGTATTTTCCAACTGGTCGAAAATCACCCATTTTTATTAAATTAGCTTTCTGCACTTCTTCTATATAATATAAACTGAAACCGAACTTAACTATGCAAAAACTCACACTCTTCTTTGCACGCAGAATTATTAAAAAAGTATCCAAAGTTTTTGCTTCACTTATTAGTATATAGATAAGGCGCTCGTAATATCTGATCACGATCCATTAGCCGTACAATGTACATACTTAAAAATATATAAGTAAATATTGGTCTTATATTGGAAAAAGGTGATTAAACTATACCTACCTAGTAATTCGTAATCAAAAAAATATAAATTTTGACAAATATTAACAAAAACAAACTATTACGTAATTCTCCTCAACCTCGCGACGGTAAACGAAACGGGAATAAGAAAAGAAAAGTATTTTTTATTACTTTTTTAAATTCCGACTCAGTCTTCGTTTGTTGTAACAAAAAAGTTTTGCAACTATTATTGTTTTAACTGCTTTCTGTTTACAAAAGAAAGTTTTATTACGGTAGACTCGTTACTGAATGGAGTCACTTTGTTAAAATTTAGTTCATTTTTTAAATAATTCCAACGTTTTGTTTTAAAAGTTCCTGTTGTTTTACGCGATGATAAAAATGGTCTCTAGAAATTATAGTGTTTACATATTGATTAAAACTGAAGCTATTTATTTAAGATAAAGATATATACCTAACTTTTTAAGTCTAATAGAATTAATAATATCATTCGATCAATTAAATCGATTAAAATAAAGAAACCTATAATTGCTTAACAACAGAGCCTCATTCTTAGTTTATCTTATTCATACACAATTCATGCACAAATTACAAAAACATAAAATAGTCAAAACTCATATTTTAATAGATGCCAATAGCTACACTGATGGTAAGACATTAAATAATTACACACTCGCATTAAAAAGCAAAAACGCATATGTTGTATTTAAAAGGCGACGCGTTGCATTAAACTGTGGAGTTACGATTATCGCGCCGCGATCTATAACGTCGCGTATCGTTTTATTAATCGCAGTACGAGGCTCGGGCGCAGTGGCAAAGTTCACGCGATCCCTCCAAACCGTACCTATGGACCGGTAACGCACCAGCAATAGAGAGAAAGATGCAAGCATGCGAAATTACGCGCGCAAGACAAGGATAGCACGAGAGATAGATGTTGCGTTAGAAGTTAGCCACGCCCCCACAGCGTTCGAAGCTCTGAGTCCACCTCCGTGAGCATTCGTGCGCGCGCGCCGCTCCAGCCACACGCCACCCGTGTTCGAACTTTTTGAATTTCGAAAATGAAATCGGCCGCGCGATTTCAGTCCCGTCAATAGAAGATGCCAGTGTTCCGCTCACCATTCATTTCTAGAGCAGGATTTGATAAAGACTGTTTTAAAGGAACTGTTAAAATGATGTGTCAATAGCAGAGACAATAATCGTAGCAGTGCGGTAGTTGTATCGTCGCGTTTTCAGTTTGCGTTTTCAGTTATACGTCACATGTAAATTGAACGCGACGACATTCGGTTTGTTTGTTTCCATCGAAAGTGACTGGACTGTGACATTTGAAATCGATAGTTTTCGTAATTGAAGTACCACGTATGCGGGTCGCGTTAGTGAAATTTTTATTGACTTAAAAAATTGAGAGCAAATTATTTTTATTGTGAAGTGACGACAGTGGGATTTTTCGGAAAACTGCGGCCTTCTGATATTGTGCACACACCAAAGATATTAAGGTAAGAGGTGTTTGCTTATCATATTTTAGCTTTAGTCGCAATAGGCTGGATAAATATTAGGCATCTAAACTAAATAATTTATTGTAATCCGTTTACATACTAAATGAAAATTAAACATTTTAAAAATAGAATATGTATTAACACTACAGTTGCACACTCTCGTTAATTAATTAAAACTTGTTAATAAAGCAAAGGTATGAAAAGCTTAGGAATCCGTAATAATTTATTTTTATCGTGTATGCCATTTTCAAACTCGGGCGACATTCGGTAGTTCGGAAAATGCTCCCTACAAAAGACATCAACGGGCATCCCGAAACCCTTTATTCCCGACTAAGCGTAAATTCGGTCAATATTGACAAACGCTTTGCCCGAAAAATCGGAAATAGATATTTTTACTGTAGATGTGAATTGCACGTTAGCGCTAATTTGCCTTTTAGTATAGTTTTGTATTTTGACAAAAAATACAATTGTCTAGCGGGATTTTTAAGTCTATATAGTAAAACAGGTTATAAATTTCGCAATTACATGTCATATAAAAATGATTGCATTAAATTATATATTTAATGCAATCATTAAATATATAATTTAATGCAAACATAACTTAAATAAACAAACTGACAAACCGTATATACATAAAGGAGTCCAATTTAATTAAAAAAGACGAATGATCTAAAATTATATACATGGACACCACGCCCCCTGCTAAGATATGATTATATTATCAAATTACACAATTATTTCTTAAAAATAACATGATTTATTAATAATTATTGATAACTAACTATTTTGATTAATAATAGCTTAGGTATATTGAGGATGCAGAAATGCATTTGCCACGAAATACGTTATCTCAAATATTTAAATGTCATATTTTAATGACACACTACAAAAAAAAACGTTTTATTTCTTATTATTTATCATTGAGTTACGTGTGAAATTAACAATATTATTTTTATAGCTATTATTAAAGCTTGTGATAGCTAATAACTGCGTTTACGCTGATTGCAAAGCGTTTATGTCTTTTGTACTGAAATTGTTTCAACTGCCAACTTCTTATTAATTGGTTCAAAGAAATAGGATTAAAAGTGATCGCCATTGTTTAATGAGTTTTAACGGCAGTATTGCTAAACCTTAGTTAATAATAAACTGAGATTAGCTTAAGCTACGATTAGGTTTACTTAAGCCATGGAAGAACATTACTGCTAGGAATTATAAGTCGTAATGACGATTACAATTCTAGCTAAGTATTACTGATTCTTCATTTGTTAAGAAAATATTTAGCATGATTTTTTTATTGCGACGGCGACTAAAATCAAGATGTGCTAAATCCCTAATTCTTACCGAAATTATAAATGCGAAAGAAACTCAGTCTGTCTGTAGCACATTCATGGTAACATTACTGAACCGATTTAGATGAAATTTGGTAGATAGGATATTATTACATAGGTACATGAAGTAATTCTTTCAAAATGCAAGTAAAACCGTGGAAATAATTAAGCACTAAATACATCTTAATCTGTTGAGCAGTTTTTTGCATGTTTAAGTAACAAACATAAATATATTTTATTGCAAATCTAATATCAATAGATACGTGTACATAAGAAATCTACATGCTATTTAATTTGCACCTCATACGCTAATCAGAGAGCTAGATATAAAAAGATCCAGTCTAACTCCGTGACCGACGTGACCGACGATACTTCAAGTCACATGTCATTCTAAAGAAACACCCATTTCTTGTACCATGTTGATTTGTAAGCAAAAAGTTTGTATTCAGACATATCCTTAATAATACAACTTTAAAATACTAATAAATGCGATTGTAACTCTGTCTGTCTGTCTCGATTTCACGGGAAGGAGACTGAACCAATTTAGATGATAAATTATACTTATTTGCCAATCTATTATATTATCTATTAAACAAAAATGAATCCTTATTTCCCTTGGTCACGTCATAACTTGAAAACGACTAAAGCGATTTGGATGAAATTTGATACGGAGATAGAGGGGACCCTGGAGAAGGTTTTAAGCTATGTGCGTGAAGTAGTTCTTTCGGTACGCGGGTGAAACCGCGGGAAAAAGCTAGTAGCTACTAAAATAACACGTATTTTCTATGGAAGTCTGTAGAGAGATAATATATAGAAACCTGAATAGGGGTAAATGATAGTTTTTGTTATCCAAATAAAGTTGAATTTGCTTTAATTCTTAATCCGTGAAATTTAATCTAACTGATTATATATACAATTTAACTAACACACGCTATGACGCGTTTACGTTTTTTAATCTATACATATAATATGCGAACCAATAACTCTAAAATACATGCATGCATACATGTAGCTACTAATATGATTATATTCATACAATGAACGAACTGGCTGTACTGTTTCACGCTCTCGGATAAAAAGTGTCTTGTGGTGGCAATCCAAGTTGTAAACTATGTGTGTACCAAATTTTACCCAATTCCATTCAGTAGTTTTTGTGTGGAAGAGTAACAAACATCCTCACAAGCGTTCGCATTTATAATATTAGTAGGATGATAGCAAAGCTTTATGTGTAGCAAAATACGGATAACATGCTTAGTACTGGTGTTGCTAAATTAATTTAGTCATTTAAACTAATCAATTTAGGCATCGCTTTGAACTGAAATTAATATTTTTTAATTAACAACAAAAGGAATCAAATAAAATAGAACATTTTGTATTTCGGTTTTATCTATATCTATCTTCTATATCTATTATATAAATATGAATCCCTATTTCCCTTGGTCATCGCATCACGCGTGAACGGCTGGATCAATTTGAATAAAATTTGGTACGAAGATACATGGGACCCTGAAGAAGGTTTTAGGCTACTTTTTATCTGAATGCGTCAAGTAGTTCCCTGGGGACGTGGGTAAAACCGCGGGAAACAGGTAGTTCATTATATTTTGCAACCGATAACCGTCAATCGCGCTGCCAAACTGTGAGATTTGTTTTTTTTTAAAGAATGGCCTCTCAAACTTTTTAAAGCAAATTCATAGCATAAAATATTAACTAATAATAAACTACTAAGTAATATTTTTATACATAGATATACTATATTACGTTATATTTCTAAGCAAGCAAAAGTTAAGTTATAAATAGGAAGATACTAGTGTCGCCATCTATTAGCAACCATAGCAAACTAATTCTCAACCAATACGAGATGAGTGTGCAATCGCTCTTGCGCTTGTATTTCAGCTCTGTTTTTACCCTTATAGGTATAAGTGGCGTGATTATAATTATGTAGGTATGTACAATCTAAAAAATGTCCGTCCGTGTATCATATAAATAGTGCCAAATATAAGGTGACCTAATGAGTTATTACAGTGAGTTGAAAAGTATTTCGTCTGGCAGTTTTTCCATTTAAATTTATATGCGTATTTGATTATCAGTTAATATTTTTATTTGTTTAACATAAACCCAGTTAGTTAAACGCCTTTGAAGCGAGCTGTCATATCGTATTTTTGACGTGAAAAATTACTAATTTAATTAGTCTAATTTCAATAAACTTTCTTAAGTTTAAGTTTGCAATAGTTAAGGGGCCTTACGCATGAGTATGATATTTCCCTAATCATGATCTCAGTAAAATTAAATGCCCACTATACGTAATTAGTCAGTCTTAGAGGCTGTAATTGGCTCGTAATTGACAAGGGCATCAATAACCCATCAATCTTCCACAAAAACCCCTATCAATATCCAATCAATCAAACAACCCAACCGATTGATTCAAACATGAAACAATCATGTGAAAACCAAACGATACATTAGCCGTGCGTATCAGCATCAAAACGGCGATCTATCACGGCGACCTCGTTGAAAAATCGAAATTCTATTGAACAATTGACCATTATGCTTATAATAAAGTGTTATTAAAAAAAAATAACGACTAATGAGTAAGACAATGCAGTCTCCGTGGGAATAGGTCTCACGGTTTGGTATAAGTATATAAGCTAAGTCGTAGGACACGTAATAGTGTATGTACAATGGACAATGACAATTGTCTGACTGGTCCTCTATGTGTTGAATCGATTTAACGTCTTATTTAATTGGGTCATTGATTAACGTCATTATTTTAATATGTATTGGTCTATGTTGGGTATGGTCAGAAGGCATGTTAAGTGTGTCACAACACAATAGGTTCATTACACATTTGGCGCCCCTAGAGCAGAGTGGTACAATTAAGCATGAACATTAGTAGAATAAGAAACATGAAATATATTCAACGATCAATTAGAAAATCGCTCGCGTTGCGTGTGCGTTTACAAGCATAGGCAGAGGTACATCTCAAATGCAAAATCGCTCAAAATTGGCACAATATTGGTACTAACAATTGTTCCATTCGGGATTATAAGCCGCTGCACATATTAAATAAACCTCTTGCTAAACTATTGTATTTTGAAACCTCAATAACCAAAATATCCTTTTTTGTAATAATGAGATAAATACGTCAATTTAATTGAAATTTATTTTTTATTTCTATGTAACTCATCACCATCGTCGTCAACAGCCAATCGCTGTGCTGGACGAAGGCCTCTCTCAGAATGGAGGTACTCACTTTGATTTACTTACATAGATAAACATTTTCAACCTGAAAATTGATGTTAAGAACATCAAAATCACTCATGTAATTATGTAGGGAAAATTATGTTTGAAACTCTATAGCTCACTTTATCTTTAGAACTTTAAATCATAACAAAAAGTATCTAAAATTTGTAAAATATATATATTATGTGTATAGCTACCAAATAATAGGTTCATAAAATTCGTTTCTTGTGAAAGCTAAACCAGTAGTAGGGGGTATTAATTGTTACAGAAATAAAGTAAAAGGGTACCTAGACATAGCCGATAGTCTTTTTTTTTATTTAAGTTTAATATGAAATAAATAACCACACCCAATAGGATGCTAGGTTTGTACCAACCACATTATCGTCTGCCGTCGGTCGCGTGCCGACAATCGGCGCACAACATTTTGCATCGATAAATTATTATGAAACATCATTATCAATGATCATTATCGTATTATCTATTCAGCCAAACTTTGCATACCTACTTGATAGTAGTAGATACTAAATTGATAGTTTCACTTTAAAGGTTCTTTTAAAACGTGGTTCAATTAGTCAATCTGTAAAAAATATGATTACTAACAAAATAATCCTTACTAATATTATAAATGCGAAAGTAACTCTGTCTGTCTGTCTGTTACGCTTTCACGCCAAAACTACTGGACCGATATAAATGAAATTTGGTACAGAGATAGAATAGACCCTGAGGAACAACATAGGCTACTTTTTACCCGGGTGCGCTAAGTAGTTCCCTCGGGATGCGGGTGAAACCGCGGGAAACAGCTAGTACTTAAATAAAGTTTCTGAAATTTTAGATCACTTCCAAATATACAATTAGAAGACACAGAAGGTAATTTTATTTATTGATCAATAAATTACACATAACACAATGACAAAATCATTATTACAGTAGTTATACTCAACATAAGTACCGCGAACTATATCGTTCTAAGAAAATCATTCACGTGAATCATTTTCCACGGCACGTCACTTCTACGTAAAACCATTACCTTCACTATCAAGTTTCTCAGTCTAATTACCTTCCGTCTTTATCACTTAACAGACAAATATCATCAATCAAAGAAGTCGGTTAAAGATCTCGGCTAAATACCCAGAAATCGGTTCAAAAGTATCTGTAAATGTTTCCAAACGTCGCGCGCTAACGATTCACTCTCGACTCTTTTCAATCCTAATTGCTCAGGTGTCGAATTATCGGTTGCTCAACCACCATTGGTTGGCAGAAGTCGCGTTTTGGTTGTCGCAACCGTCGTTGACTTTCGGTTAGGAAATTGGAGAGCATTTAAAAACGTATTAGTATTTGCCGGAGAGGTTAGATGGTCATTTAGGTTTCATGGATTGGGTTTGTAGCATTATTATTTAGAAGAGAAGCAGATGAGCTTAATACTTTTAGTATGTATTTACATTTTAGGCTGAATCAATCATAACAGAGAAACCAATTGCCTTGTCCCTAAATTTTGTTATCA
Organism: Pyrrhia umbra; assembly: GCA_963891755.1. NCBI lineage: Eukaryota > Metazoa > Arthropoda > Insecta > Lepidoptera > Noctuidae > Pyrrhia > Pyrrhia umbra. The sequence goes on from OY982929.1 coordinate 13,679,862, forward strand.
TCTTGTCATAGGTCCTGTAAGAGTTATTCACAAAAAAAATGCAGTTCCATTTGCTAAATTTAACATCATTAAGACCAACATTTGAGCCACTCTTAATAGTATCTTGCTTGATTATAATTGTTAAATGGTCGATATACTTCAGTCATTAAATATCGCTATATCCAGGCAGAGACAACGCCTGCCAATCACCTATCAAACCATAGCCGCTTCTGCGACATTAAAAGGGCTGTCTTTTTTAGCACCTTTACTTCTACTCACCCACTTTATAAGCCGACTAAGTAAACAACCGCCGGGACGTGTCCAGGCCGTCATTCCGCCACCAAGCGACGCCGTTGGTGACAAAAAAACTGTATAATTACTTGATCTGCTTTCATTCAAGTGGACCGCTCTTCTCTTATAAGGAGCATTAATTAAACTGTACTAGTATTATGAAAAAATAGACCTTTTTACCTCCCTTCGGTCAAACGTTTGATCTGAAACTGGTGGTTAGGAAAAATCGACACTTAAGCTAAAAGAATAGGGCTGGAATTACGTTGCGTGACAAAATTCTGAAGGTTTTTATGTTAATACCTATTGGGTAATTCTTAAATAGAACTTATATCTTTATACAGTGAAGTTCGCCGACAATTTAATATAAATAAAATAATTAAGCTGACTTTTAATTTTATGTAAGTAATTGACAATTTAATTGTTGTTTTTTTTTAACGTAAACAAGTAAGATGTGCGCATTTTCAATGAAGTCAACTGTCACAAGTTGTAAAAACATAGATATTTAAAAATGTTCTTAACTTTTTGTAGATTGCAACTAGCAAATCGTATCTGGTGTAATAATTAAAAAGTCTTGCTTATCAGACCGCGTAAGTCACTAATCAAGTGATTGGCATTAGTTATAGCAATCGTTGCTACGTAATTGTTTTTTAACCGACACTTATCGGCCTTATCAGTGACCTATTAATCTCTTGAATAGTAGAATAATAAAATAGACTAAGTTCTCCTCTTATTCTATTTCAATTTCAAAATGAACGTTGCTCTGCAATAACAATATGGATGTCACACTCAAAAAAATAATATATATGTACCTTTGTTCCGTGTGTAGAATCACCTGGCAATACGTTGCATTGCAGCCAGTAACTCAGCCTATATCACATTATTTTTAATCATAACTCAATTACAAATTACGCTGAAAACTCATTTTCCAAAACGCCCCCCTTTATCACTTCTTATTAGCTGGAACGAAGTGGCGCAACAAACTCCCGAACAACAAAATAAAAAATAAGCCACAGAAGAAATCTCCTTCAGCAATCTACGACTAAAATCCCGGATCTCCCGTTAGCAAAACTGTGTCTTTCTATCATGAATACACTTCCACCTCTACCAAACTCGCATGTACCACCCAATGCAAGCTCTTCGCCTATAACCTAGAAGGTGTGTTGTCCTTCCCAGGCAGTCCAGTTCCCACGCGGCCGTAATGCCACCTAATGGATACAGGCATCATAATCGCGGAACTAGAGGAGCGTGCACACTTGCCGCCGGAACGCCGAAGGGCGAACCGTCTTGTACGGCTATCGGAATTAGGTATATGTAGATGGATGGAACTGTGAATACAATTTTAGTCTCTGATTATTTAAATCTATACTAATACTATAAAGAGGTAAAGGTTGTGAGGTTGTAGGGGGTGATCTCTGGATCTACTAAACTGATTTGTATAAAATTTGGTACAAAGATAGATGGAGAAAGTTACAGGCTATGTTTTATTCGGGACCGTGAAGTAATTAAGTCATCTCATACTTGCATACTAAGAAGAAGCGCTATAATCCAAGATTTACTCTAAGTTATCTATGATACTCTAGGCTTTCTTATGCTTGCTGGAACCGTTTTCGATCCATCTTACCGTCGTATCAAGTGTATAAACTCCTTAACAAAACAAAGAGTACGTGTATATCGCGTGTGTGATTTACTTTCCGTTTCATACGAAGTACTACAGCAATTTTATATTATTTTTAGTTTTTATGCAATTCTTGGAATGAGATGTTTCCAAAATGTCTAAGTTTTCTATTGTTAGGTCAGCACAAGATTGCCATTCGGTTAATATTTCACAATTATAGATACGTAGGAGTTATATCATAATTCTAAGACAAATTGTTTACATTAATTTTCAGAAAAAAAAATCGCTTTTACGTTTTTGTGAATGTGACCTAACCCTTAAATGAGAATAAATTTTACTTGCATTCTATAACTCTTACAACCGATTACCTACATAATCTATAATTAAACTATTATGATGTATCAGGGAAATGTACTACAGGACCTGCTTTGCATAATCAATACATATAAAATGCTTTGTCCTAAATGATTGACGGATCAACGCACAGCCTAAACCGCTGATCGTAGAGACCTGAAACTCGGAAGATGTAAGCTTTTATGACGTAGGCATCCGATAAGAAAGGATTTTCCGAAATTCTCCCCCTAAGGGGATGAAAAAGGGGGTAAAGTTTGTATAAAATTCTGTCATTTGTAATTTGAATTCGTATAGCCCGTGCGGGCGAAGCCGCTGACAGAAGAAAGCTAGTAGTTTATAAAGACACATAAACCATTATTTTTAAAAAGAGAACAAACGTTTCCATCGACGTGTGGCCATAGCTAATAAATCGCACGGACCGTTACAGCCGCGACACACAGCCGAACAGATAGACAGACATAGGTACAACTTCATTCGGGCAAAATCGTGAGCGCTCGGAACCACTCGTCCTCGATGTTACATCGCGCGCTGTTTTTGGTACACACTAGGGATGTTGGCATTCGTTGTTATGGATATCTGTAGGTTTTAGTATCCGAATAATCGTTTTATTAATATATTGGTTACTTTGACTTACGTTTTCAATAGCTCCTAAACGTCTGGTTAACTTATCTAGCAGACTAAAATTCATAAACGGAATGCTTATTTTTTTTTTCTTTACCGCCTGTATGATCTTTCAGAATACCTCATAACAGACGCTTAATCTAATTAGATGAATAAAATGATGTAATATTACTTATATATTAAGATATAGATATGGGAGCATCAATTACTGTTAATAAACCTACATTTTAAAGTAATTTAATAGGCAGATCACCAAATTTAAAAGTAATGTGAAAAAAATACTGAAATAAAATCATTCGATAATATTTATGATCTATTGAAAATGAACTCTATAAGATAGATGCACAAAACGCTTTACGTGTCCTCTGACTTTTTTTTTCCTACATGACCTCTTGCAGGGTGCTTCTAACAGCATTCGACCTGCTTAACCGGACAATAAATGTCCTCTGACACGTCATTAGTTTTTTTTTAACTTTTTCGGATAAAACCCAATACATTGGGTACATCCCTAATCGCTGTCGCATTGATTGTCGTATTGGCTACAGATGGCGCCCTTGTTTATGTACAGGAAGGTATATTTTATTGGAATTTCGTGACGTATCCGCAATATTCGGATTTGTGTCGATTGTAGCCGCCTTCAAGGGAATGTCAAGGAATCACGATCGATTTTCTTTAATGCTTTACTAAGTCGCTCTTGATCCAATGTTAGAGTAACCGTATGTGGTGAGAGTCACGAATATTAATGGTAATAACTTCCAGATGAATATTGATAGTATTTTTCCAGGTATCTGAGTAAACAAGATTTAGTTAAGGATTTATTCGCTGAAGAATCTCATTATTTTCTTTGGTCCTTTGTAAAATTAGCAATAATATTAACACAACGAATAAAACCCTACTTTTATAAACATCATCGTATCATTATCATACCGCAAAATCATCACATTTTTTTTAATCTCAATAGAAATTTATTAGCCATTAAAAAAATTAAACGTGATAATAACAATTAGGCATTGCCATGTACTTCTCCAAATAATAGACTAATAAAAAATAAAAGAGAAAACTTGATATAAAACACTACAAGAAAATTCAATCAATCTGTCCGTCAACAGAACACAGTAATTACAGACGTATTAAAAGCTAAGTATCCATCGCCACTGTATTAAAATATGACTTTAATAATTTCACTCGTCATCACTTAATGGAAATTAATTATTTTGTCTTGTAGGAGGAACGGTCATGGAACGAGAAAAGATAATACCACGCTTATTTTAAATTATAATAAATATCAGTATTTTACGTTTTAGGTTTAAAATGCAATAAATTTAGAACGATTCGTTTTTGGAAACTGATAAAGAGTTTAAGAAATCTTTTTACTATTCTAAAATATAACATACATGGACATAGAAAAAAATATTCATTAAAAAATATTATGTTAATTTTAAGGCTAAAAATGTTTCTCGTAAATGATAAACAATACAACGTGAGGCGTCTTCTCGCGTTTGTTCAATAAGCGGTGATCCTAGCAGATATATTATTAACGACTATCGCCCTGTAGTAGCCCGAAGTAGAAATTTATAAATCATTAATTTACAATACGCTGGTCAGTTAACGATTATTAATTTTAATTAACTGTGAACGAAACTTATCTGTTTTGTGGTGCAAGTTAGGGATGTATAGCGGGGCGATAAGCGGTAGCGATTAAAGGATATGAGCAAATAAACTGTTATTTGTGTTGTATAATTTAATGTAATATAACATGAGCAGAAAAAAGTTATCATACAATTTTATACAACTTCTTTGTTAAGTTTTCCATCTTTAAACATCTATATTATGCTCTCTCCCGTAATATCCAATATTTTCCTGTGACGTCAAAATTGTTTGTCTCCCGCTAACGCCAGCCATATTGCACCACACATTACCAAGCGGTCCCGAACAACGATTTCTAGCATTCCGTTCGCATGACCTCTTGCGTCAGAGCTCTCTCTAATTACACTGTGGCAAAAATTCTGACATTACCTATCTTCACTCCTCATATGTTCCACCAACTAAACTCGACCGCCTACACAACGCCTATTGTGATAACAGTAAAGTTCATTTTTGTGTAGTAGGACTGAATTGTTAAGATGGTAATAGATGTTGATATTTAATTTGTCAATGTTATCGATGACAGCCTCATTATTTCTATTCCTTCTATTTGTCGAAAGTGTTTTGAGAATTGGAGTGGTGAAAGATGGTCTCGATTTTTTATGGTTATTAATTACTAGCTTATAATTGTTGTTTTCGTTTCGATATATCACGAGCTGAAATTTTATAATTGGCTAATATGAATTCTGTGTTATTAATGTTAGACCTCTTAGAGAATGAGGAAATGGAGATTTTGTAAAATGATCATGTAGACAGTTATGAGTATGATGTAAGTGGCTAGACAGTAATTGGACAAGATGAAGTAATTATGCTCTCGTAAATATTTTCTGAGAAGATATAAGACTGACTACAAAGTAATATCGGCATGTAGGTAACAAGAAAACAATATGTAGGTATACAAAAAAGTGAAGAACTAAAATTCCTTAGTATATTATAGTCACAAAATTGATTCATAGAACGAGACATTTTCACAGTCGTCAATAAAATAGATACATAAAATTCAATACCGACTACAATAATTCAATCACTGACAATGCCTAAGAAATAGCTAGTACTCAAATATTCTAACATATTATATCTTTGACATCGTAGAAATTCCATTCTTCTCCAAGTTGTGACAACGTGTCATTCCTGGCATGCTCGTAACAGCCGACATAACCTAACTGTTTTGTTTCTATTGAGCATAAAGCTAAAACCTTTCCTCAACACTCAAGTCAAGTGCGAATGCTATGGGCGCCGTAATGTCTGCTATCTAAAACGTGCTATTTATTATGTGCGATTCGCTTGCTTTATTGAAACGAAAATGCTCATGACTAATTAAGTAGGTATTTTATTAGTACTCTCATACTTTGTTTTTTTTGCAATGTCAACTGTCATACCTAATTTTGCTTCCATTAATTTCTTTTTTGATTCTATTTTTAAATCACAAATTGGTTATAACTTAAAAGCCACACGTATTTACCATATTGATTATCAGGAAGTGAATTTAACCCATAAACAACACTACCGCAACATCATCTTGAATAAACTATCGACAAAATGTCACACAGCTATTTCGCATCGCCATTCCGCCAGTCCACAATTACCCAACCTTCACAAAAGATTTACGCTAATAACAGCAACCGCACAGTGGTCGTGTCGCCGTCGTGTCGTCTCCACTAAACACGCCTCCACGTAATAAGTAGCCATAACCCGGTGACTACTACGCTTACACGATAGAATTTCAATTTTACTGCCCCTGAGTGTCATCCTGAATATGATTGATATTCACAAATAATGGCTGCCACATTGTGCTGTCAGACTCAGATCCTTGTCGTACTCATTTGTCGATTTTTATTGAATTATTGTGTTTGGACTGTTATTGGGAAACTGTTGTGGTAATTAGTTGAGAAAGGTTAAAGGTTTAATTTTTGAGATTGATTTTGCAATGTTAAGTTGCCACTTCATAATGAATGCGTTAAACATTTCAGTCTTATTTGACTAATGAAAGAACTAGATAGTTTTGTACTGTTCCCAATTGTCGTAGTCTTTGATATAAAGATGAGAACTACTAATTAGAATACAACACTTTATAATGATTAGCTAGTTAAAAGTTACCAAGAAAACATACCACAGATTACTTCATACAAAACATAAAACGTACACACACACGTTACATGAAGAAATATTTTCCTTGCACCTGAACTTGATGTCTTACGGTTACTATCTACGCGTATTACACCACTTTTTTCCAGTCTCTCATTCACAACATTGAACTAATTAAATCGGAACAATGGATGACGTCACCTGCGCACGCGCCGCTGCCGCGTAAACTGGCGCAGTTAATTACGCGACGGTAGCAAGATCAAGGCTGAGCGGTTATTGAGATCTAAGGGATGAGCTGTAGCGATTTTACTAGTATTATTGAAAGAATACGTAAACTCAGCAATGAGTCAGCAATTGATAATATTATAGCTGGTATAGATATTAGAACTGAAAATCCTTACTAATTTTATAAATTCGAAAGTAATTCTGTCTGTCTGGCGCGCCTTCACGCCAAAACTACTGAACCGATTTAAATGAAATTTGGTACACAGATAGTCTATAGCCTGAAAAAGGACATAGGCCTTTTACCTAGAGATAGACATAGACTTTTTACCCGGGTGCGTGAAGTAGATCTCTCGGTATGCGGGTGAAACCGCGGGAAACAGCTAGTTTCTAAATATAACAGCGAGCTAATTAAGTTTTCTGGATATGATACTTAACTTGCAACTAAGTTATAGTGTTAATGACAGTTCAGCATTCAGTCCAAACTTCAAAGGCCAGACCGGCCTACTTGAACTCATTATGCGTAACAAAATAATGGCTTTGTATGTTAACTACTTATATTTTAATTATGACGTCATCGACCACGTCATTAACAACCGCAACACATACATGTTCTTGTTTGTCGGCAGTTTTTGATTATGTGTCGTTTAATGTTGTTATTAATATAACGGTTAACTGGATCTAATAATTGATATGTAATATCCTAATACATAAGCATGCCGTTTGAGAAATTTTAATGCAATTTCAGGAACATAACAGGTTACTAAATAAAACTATTCAAAGGGTTTTAAAATGTCATCAAAATGACCAAAATTTTTTTTTTTTAATGATTTCAAAAATGTAAAAAGACATCAGATAATAATAAAATCGCCTCCGCCTATGCCCTATACGCATGCACACAACACTTGACCGCCCCGTGAGAACTGGAGCGGTGTTATTTTTTCACTTTCACCCGCGAACTTGTTCACCGACTGTCAACAGTCAACGGTGACTTACTATAATGCAATGTCACAGTCTGATACACTCGTTATTACTATTTGTTTCATAAAGAGTTAAGCCTTTTGGTGTAACAAGATAATGGGCAGTTGGAAACAAAAAAATATTTTTAGCTGTAAACATAAACTTTTCAAGGGTCTTTTATACAAATAATGAATAGTTAAAATAATAATCTAAAAGTCAATTTTGCTAAATATAGTTAATTTTAAGCACCTCAAAATACCGAAGAAATAAATTACTGCCAAATAAGCTCAAAGGACCAGTTTCAAAATTCAATAAAATTTGATCAGGACCAAAAGACCAAAAACCAACCTACAAACAACAACAAACCACAAATTGAACACAGTAGATCACGTAACAGATTCGCGTGATCTAATTACTTTAAAAGGTAATTTCGCGTAATAACCGACGTCTTCACCTCGTACTGTTGTTGCGAAATTAAATAATATCACTCGTGTCAGGTTGCAGGTTCGGTTCCATTGCACAATACGTTACGACTGCACAGACAGACACTCAAACGGAAAATAGCTATTGTTTTAAATATTTTATGACTAGTTTGGAATGTATGAATTCGTATATAAGATATGTTAATTGTGTTATTTTACTGCCTAGCAGTGGAATGAGAGAAATCCGTTTTTATTATATGATGGCTCGTATGCCTTGAGGCTTTATGGCAGCATATTTGATATTTTGTGGCTAAGAGTTCAAGTTTATCTAAATCATGAAAGGAAAACTGAATTTTTGTTTATATCTCAAATAAATAATTTTAAATGTGACAAATGCGAGAAAGGAACTGTATCACTATCAAAACTCAGAAAACCAACTAAAATCTCTTATACGAATGGAAACAGTCACCCAAAACAACGTTAGTATTAAAGTTGAACTTTACAGTACATAAATAACTAAGACATGTGGTGCAAGGAATCACAATTATTATGTTTAGAGCAACGATGCTATAGCCACGTTCGAACCGATTCACTTTGAACTCTGGCTATTGCGAAATGTCGAACGAGAGGATCCCACGTTGTATCTCAATTGAGACTGGAGATGGGTTTATCTGTCACATCTTCGATATCAGCATCTTCTTCTAACTTTAAGCTTTTAATTTCGACACAATTTGTCCTTTAACTATTTTAAATAACAAGAGATTCTTCCTATTAACCAAATTAATTAATTCTTATCACATATTTGCCTCTTAAGACACTCCAAGGTTCAATGCCAAAAGGACCATTTTTTTATCATGCACACCCTGTATTAAGGAGAAATCGTGATCAATACATTCACCCAAAACATGTTCATTACAAATCATATAATCAAATACTAATACATAATCCAAACATGGCTTGTTTCGAAACGATCGTTTAACCTCGAAACAACCCATATCACACCTTCGTTAACGAACGGACAAACTTAATCACGGATTTAACCATTCGTTATGTAAACATCACTGTTTTACAGTAACAATATTATCCTAGTTCGACAAATAAAAACATTGTAATATCACCTCTATTTCTGTTTGCATAAAGTGCAAACAGAACGCACGGTTAACTTAGTAATGCATAGGCTAAAGGAATTAAGTAAGAAAATATTTCGACATTTCAACGGGTTAGAAAAACACCACTTGAATTTTACGTTTCATCTAATCAACCGTGTCCCTTAATTCTATGCTTGAAAGGTCGATAATCACTTGTTTTTGAGTTCATGGGTGTTTAAATTAGTTTGTAAATGGTTGTATTGATTCATTGGTGTTCACAAGTGGTAATGAGGTCTAATGAGCTATGCGGGGCGCGTGATTGGTCGTTATGATTAGAGTTTTGGATTTGGGAGACTAACAAACAAACATTGGGAAAAAATGATGTTAAATAGGACATGAATGTCAGCACGAAGCTATTTTTTGTTAAGGACAAGAAGTTGCAATCGTTTTTGTGATTTTTTTTTTAATGCCATCATAAATAATCTTGGGTTTTCCTATACATAGTTTATCTATTAATAAATAAAAAATATGATTCACAAAAATTTAATATTTTTTGTGAATTTCGATAATGGCTCAAAGGTAATTTAAATATGTGTGAACCTGAACTTCAGCAAAGGTTGTGAAGCTTTCTATGACTTCAAAAGTCAAGCAACTTCTCTTCAAATACACCTTTCAGGTTTTGCCTCATAATTAATCATCTTATACGAATATTACGGACAAACGCCTTTTCTCCACTCTTTGTCATCTTTTTAATAAGTATTACGGAGACAGGATAGAGAAAATGCATTTACTCACCCCTATGCTATGCCTGCTGGAGAAAGATATATAGTATAACGTATATCTGAGTTAAAAGTCTTTCAAGATGAGAGTGATACCACGAGACATGGCTAGTGTACAATCTATCCATATTAAGACACTCTCATACTCACCTGAGTTAATCCCCAGCCAACGGCGCAACATGTTAAGTGGCCACTAACTACGCATGCGCACTTAATTGGTACACACCACCGTGTTTGTATTAACAACTATACTAACGCTGTTTGCTTAGAACCAGTGAAGAACAGGCTTTAGTTATTGAGATAAAAATTGGGGTGGGTTTGAGTTTTAGATGAGAACTTGTTAGCCTATCGCCTTCCTAAGTGAATTCAAGCAAAACACAATGTCTTTTACTACTTAATTAAGCTAAAAACGTATATCCTTTTGATGTAATAAAAGTCATGTTTTCCTTACTTGTCTTTCGACAAACTCTTACTAATCTAACACAACAGGAAAAAGGAGTAACAAAAATTACTCTAAAAAAAACTTGACCAGCGATAGCAAAAACATTTATCTCAATAGCAATTTAACCCTTCGTAACAAATAGCGTGATGATATCGTATCAAAGCGATCGCGTGTACCGACAACATAACAGCGAATAAAATATCACGCCATGAAATTTAATTTGTGACCAATAATTGTCCGTTTCGTGATCACTGTATGTTTTCTTGATTGCCGCGTGATTTTGAGCTGAATCGATTTATCGATGTTTGGATTCGTAATCGGTTACAAAATCGATCGTATATTTATAAATGTCATGGATTTTACGCTTTATTGTATGAATAATTGAACTATAAAACGGTCTGATGATAGCTCTATTTTATTTAGCCTCGTAATATTGAACTGTTCGGTTTATGGCCTCAGCTGATTGAATACCGTTATGCTTGTGAAAAACGGAGCGTAGAACTAACAGGATTCAAGGTTTTTTAATGCTTGTGTTGTTTTATGGAAGTTGTATTAACGCTGGTATAAGTAACAACACCTTACGATGGACATAAACTCCGCAAGGGTTAAAAGTTCAAATAATATAGGCGTGGCAAGAAGTCTTAGCTTGCCTGTGCCAAGAACAAACTTGGTTACTTACTGTACTATTATTTTCTTCATAGGCGCAATAAGAAATTTAAGTTAATATATTTCTATTTGTTTGACTGAAGTTACGGAGAATGAATACAAAATAACTACAGTTAATTTATTTCAACTCGTCTATAAAAATATTTAACAAATCACGAGTTTTCTTTCAATAATATTGTATTATATTCCCTAGGTCATTACAAAACCGCCAATGCAAAAAAGAACAACCAAGAAACCATCATTTTATTAATGTTCACAAAACAACGATTTCATTTCTTAGCTATTTCTCAACAAAGAGACTTAATAATAAAAACATCAGTAGTCATAACATATTGTAGCAATAAAAGCGATGTAAAGCTACCGCTATTCTGCTGTCCGTACATCGCAATTACAGATCGTTCTACATAACGAAGCGCGTCAATCGCTTTATGAGATTCCCACGACTTACGCTGCGTATTCACATGTAAAATATGCCTTATTTTTGAATTAAATATTTATGTATAACTGACGAATCTATAATCTAGTCTATGTAAAAGGACCAACTAATCTCTGGTCCTTTGGTCCGTAAAGGAATACAATTTAATCTGCTTGTTATATGGCTTCTATAGACAAAATATGTAAACCTAAAATATTTTATGATAAAGAACGATCTTTTATTAGTATTAGTATCCTCTCAACTTGCAACTTGAATTGTTTTATAACTACTAGTAAGTACGTCTATTGCATAATGAATATTTTTTCAGAGCAATGCTTATTAAAGACGCGAATAAATCGTAGACAAAAATTGGTTATGTACAATGTATTATTAAAATAAAATCAACAATAATTATGTGCAGAAATGCTAAAGCTATATTATATTGCTACCCTCTTATCTCATTAGGTCAAACACTAACCTTTATAAGCTCAATAATTATATAACAGAACTAGATATGTTTACATAACCTCTATTACTGTTTACCAACTTATCATACACATTAATCTCACACAACCTTTCGTGTGTGAAAAGTTTGTATGGTATCACAGTGTCTTGTGAAAGATTAAACTGATTAGTTTGAAACAATAACGTGGTGTTTGTTTTTTTTAAATTAGGGGCGTGGTTGGGACAGATATTATAAGCGATTTAACCTTTTGATAGATTTAGAAGTGTTTTTAGTTGAGTAAGTTTAGCGATGATCTGGATATGATATCTTTTTACTGATGTATATTGTGTGGTGCTGTTCTTCCTTCCTTCTTTATAGAAAGATCGATGTGGGATTTTTGAGGAAGGTCAGATCAGGTGAAATTCTATGTCAAGAAATATTATAAATACGTGAATAAAAAACCGGCCCCAAAGTTTATATTTTGAATCAAGATATAAAAGCATTGTAAACAAACTAGTGCGTTATAAAATGCGAATGTCAGCCTAAATTCTCAGAGTACACGGAAGAAACACAAAATAACACACAATTGACTTTCATGCGAGTCCGTAAAAGTGCTAACAAAGCGTCGGAACAACTTGTAATATCACCCGCTAAATGCTCAGTAGGGTGTCCACCATAACGATAGCTGTAGAGAAATAAATACTTTAATATTTGAAAACAAAACGTTTGTTTGTTTCAAAGAAGCATTAAAAAAATTGCCTATGTTTTTCGCTGTACCTAACCCAAGTGTTATTTATGATAGCTTATTGATTTAATATTTATTTTTTGCTTCTAGTTCAGAAATTATATATTTATATCTCTATAGATCTTGACACATCATAATATATTTTTGCCATTAAAAATTGTGGCATTCAATAAATCAAAAAATATTGTGACATTTTATGAATATTTATAACACATACACTCGATTTCTGCAAACATTCACGATTATTATTTAAGACGTGTAACGTTTTTTGAAAAAAAAATCTTGTAATATATGCGTTTCTAAAAAACTTTAACATGATAGGTAATAACACCAATTTGTTATATTTGCATAATTATAAGTGCTCAGTGTGCTTTTAACTGTAATTATACACTGATACACTTAAGTCCTTCATATTTACCTTGAAAACGATTTTTATGAGATAAAAAATATCAATTTTTATTTTTATTATTCATACTGACCTATCTGGGTCAAATCGATGCAAATAATTGTATTCATACCTACATAAATATTAATAATACACGAAATAGGCTTTATTCAAATATTAATTCACAACCTTTCAAACTTAAATAATTGACATCACACATTGTTTCGTTCACAATAATTAATTAGTGTTGAATAATTATCATTGAACAACCACTTATAGCATAACAAATAATCCTCTCACATAATTTTATTATCAGAAAAATAATTAAAATGTTACTGCTAAAAGATTCGGTGTTTTATAAAAATACTATTAAAAAAATCCTATAATTTTGTCACTGCAACATGGTGCCTCTCATAACCCAGTACGTGCGTGCGCGGCCGCAGTCTAACAAAAGCCGCTAATTCGTCCTCTATCAATCCGTTGGTCATCTGGACGTGCTAATTTGGAAACTCGGCGACTTTCGCTACACTGTGTTTGTGCGATCATTATCGGCGTACGACACATAAATAGTAAGTGTATTGATTCATCATAAATGTGTTTACTTTTGTTTTTAAGAAACAAAAATGGTTAAACGATTTTACGTTGTCAAGATTTTCCTGTTCCAATACTGAATTGTAAATATTGGATAAATGTGTTTCCTTTTTCAAATCCCAAGGGGCCAGCCCTTTTATTTCGTTTTGGTTCCTCATTTTATTTTGGTTAAAGACTAAAATAGTAAGCATTGCCATCCAACGTGGCAATGCCGCCAGTCTCTTGGGTACACTCCCGGTTGGCGGCGAAGAGGATGTTTTTTTTCATCTTATAGAGTTTTTTATTTATTTATATGGTTAAGTACATAATGCTAATATTTTCAAATCTCTAAATATAATAAACTCATTAGTTTTTATATCTCACCCACCAATCTAATACACATATATTTCCTGACTCACCTATCAAATGGGTTAACAACTTCAAATGTACCACAACCCGCAGTTCCCCAGTTTCGTCCATACCACCCATTACAGACAGGACATGCCATCGCACGTCTGGTCTATTAACGCAGTCATAACTTGGAAACATCTTTTGTACTATGATTTTTGTGCTAACCGTATTTGAATGCGCGAGCGCATTGTGAGTGTATATTAACACAGCACTTAAGCTGTTAGAGCCTTGGTAATAGCGTAGTGTGGGTGTCCGGCCATCTCGCTATCAGTGTGCTAGGTAGTCTGTGTGTTTATTTTTTTAACAATAATGTTATGTGTTTAATACCATTTGTTATTAAATACTATTTGTTTTAGAACAGATTATAATTGACTTCACTGAAAAATATTTTCTGATTTAGGTAATTAAAAAGATTTTTCAAGAAAGACACAAATCCTCACAAAATATTCTAAACCGATTAGAAAAAAATATTGTTTGCCGTAAAACAGATTAAATAGCCATTATGTTCTACAAAAAAATATTATGAATGAATAACCCGTAGGTACCTCGTTCCTAAGAAAACAACAAATAAACTGCGAGTTATCCCGTTTAATCCCGTCATTGCTACCTCAAAAATAAACCACAAGTATTTATAGTTTAGTAAAGTTGTAAGTTGTAAATCAATCAACCCGTGTATTTGCTCAAGTCAACAGTGGGACGAAATATTTTCGTTCATTGTTTAAATTGGCCACCCCCCGGCACGGTAGGGTTAAATAGCATTAGTAAGGTGATAATGCTTCTTGTAAGCTCTCGGACTTTCTATTTACTAAGTTGAAGTTTAAATAATAAACGCTTAACGATAAAGTAGTAACCTGATTTGAAAATCATATAGTTCTACTTATTTTGTGTTTTGATTATTTTATAATAATATTTTTTTTTCTTCAGGTATGTTCTCCATCTCCGTTCATGAGCAATACGGTAAGACAATAATTTATAATCATATCATCGGTTACACAGCTTTTAGGTATAAGAGATAGATATAAGGAGTACAATTACTTCTTCATCGTGCAAATGAAATACCTACGCAAATGACCGGTCTCTGAAACCACACGTTTTACTAACAGCAATAGAACTAATTTCATTTTAAAATCCCTTTAAAAACAGTTATTAGCTGAGCAATTCCTAATAGGGGTGGGCGGGTTTCACTCGGCTATTCTCGGGCTAGCTCGGCTGGGCTCGGGGTCACTCGGGTCGCCATAGACGCCGATAGAATTATGCTTCAATTGTTTTACGTTCGCGCCGTGCTCGGCCAGTATTCTTTTTTCAAAATGAAATATCGAACGACGCATCGGAGAATTTGTAGCAAGTTGTTTTTTATCGATTGTCTGGTGCTTAACGGTCGGGAATCGATATTGTTTTATTGCTGTACAACGAGGTGTGAAGCGATGTCGACACGTTTGGAGCATCAATAATCGATTCCTGTTGCGTCATCAGATTTCTTATTCGATTAATGATTAAATCTCTACGCCCTCGAGACAATAATTATGTACGTAGAACAACATTCGCACGCTTATTAAAAATAGTTAAAACAAAATCGTCCGGTTACACCGCTCCCGTAATTAACAAAAGGTTAAACTGTAATCAAGATGTAATTGTATACAATCACTTTTGACCCGAGGCTGTTCGTAATTTAATATCTTTGGAACATTATAAACAAACTACATTAGGGTTGTACTATAAGATAGTTATATATTTATTGTATACGTTGATACTTTGATTTTGGAGGTGGCAGATGTCATTTAAATGTTTGTTAAATAATATTTGTCATTCGGGTCACACTTCAATGTGACAATGAACCGATCATTTGTGCTGTCAGAGTGTAGACATTAACATTGTTATTTGAGTCGTACGTACTGTCATGGAAAAACATAATAATTTAATATTCATCACTATGTCAACTGTCCCCGCCCTTGTGTAATACTAATCTATGTAAAATTATACAAACTCAATACTTAGTAATAATCCGGTAATTGATAGTCCCTTTGACACCTTGTTAACTTGGGTTTCGAATAAGTTTCATTCTAATTATATTTACATTGGCATTATTTATTGAATTTTATAATATCATGGAGATAATCTTCTGTAAAAAAATTAATAATACTCCAACAAATCCAATCTCTTAAAAATTATAGTTCAAATTAAAAACTTAAAATATCCGATCAAATTCTATTCGAACACAGCTCTATCAACATTAACATTAACTGTGAGCTCTTAATGTCTCTGTTGGATCTCGATCACCGACGATTATAACCCAAGTTTTAATTGCTGGTTAACTGTACGATGGCATCGACCACTCTTAATATGTTTTAATAATATTTGCTTTGAGTTTAAATTTGTTATTAATTACTGCCGATAGTTTTCTTAGATATTAAGCTTCTCATATCTATGGGAATATTTTCTTTGAATAGTGATTGCATAGTACATTTTGTTAAAGTAAAGCGAGAACAAATTATTAAATTCCTGACTTCCTTATTCAACTTAAATTATAGTATCAGCAAAATCTTTTGTTTAAGATAAGAATAACACTTTCGTTTTTATCTGTATAATATTAATAAAAAGTAAAAATAAACTTCAAACACACCAGCAACATAACATATCTTGCAAAAACATTCTTAGTATTCAGTCCATTTCTCCACAGTTTCCATCAATCCCTTAAAGCCTCAACTTTCAACCCATTACAATGAGCCTTAATAACCTCATTTTGTTCAACACATAATAAAGCCATGCGTTTGAACACTTCTTGCAATATACAAACTTAATTTTGCTATTTAAAAAAAATCTAAATTGACCCTCAACCTTGTAGCGCAGAAAATAGAGTTCAAAGTGACAGGTTCTGAATTTTTCAAAGTAAATTCAAGTGCATCTACGCAGTAATATCATCATTGTTGCATAGTGAGACGCCTGGAGCGATTGGCACGACTGTATAGCTGTCTTCTTCTTTCTCATAGAAGATTCTAGCTCCATCTCTTTCATGCGGGGTTCTCGCATTGTCATTTTTGAAAATTGACCTATGATCCTGAAATATAGATATTATTTCACAAATGAATTATAAGTAACTTACGGTTCTCCAATGGGATGGTGTTCGCTTACGATAGCTCTTGTTTTGGTCCTAATGGTAATGATCTTTTGCATCACATAAACTATGGTGTTTGGAATATTAATATTATGTTCTTTATCAGTATCAGAGTTACTGACGTGATGAGTGATGATATTCTTACTCTTTTAAATGTACTTATATGTATATAAAACTGAAGAGTTTACTTATTTGCAGTTAGAAAAAGTAAGTCCTAGCGCGTACACAGCTAGAGATATTCAACAAAAATAAAATCGAATTTGATTTGGTCTTTCTATCCACGTCCAACGTCTCGAAGGACCAACTTAACACATGGCCTCCTCTATACCCACATCAGACTGTCTATTGTTTACACTTGTATCGATCATATCTGTAAAGATTATCTACAAATTGAAAGCCATAAGTCTGCGCTGTTGCAGAGGCGAGTGTTTTCATAATCTTTATTAGGTCGAGGTTGGATTTGAGATGGGTGGCGCTAGTTAATCATTTGCGATGTTGAAGCTATTGTTTGTTTATTTATTGAACTGGCTTGTATTACGCTTGAAAGTTATAAAAATACTTATGCTTGTGTATGTGTTGATTTATGTTTTTAATTTAAAATATCAATAATGGCAAAGAAGGCAAAACATATTTTACAAAAAAATTATAACTTCACTTAATCAAATATAATTAATAATCAAACCACTTATCTAACTTAAAATGTAAACTATCAAATTTCAACAAATTAATAACGATAAAATCCATATTCATTTGGTATCAATCACCAGATCCGTGTAATATTAATACACATAGGTTTATGTAAGTAAAGCCTTAACGAACGGTTTCTCACGCTCCGCCCGCCCACGCCGCCCGCCTAACATATAGCCTTATTTATAACCTTATAATCATACTTTACACTTCGCTTTTTAGTTACGGCGGTACTAGATTTAGTTTTTTTATTTTAATTTGTGATAATATTTAATGTTTTAATTTCAAATTAATTTGTGTAGCAAAATAATCATGACTCCCTCATTAGTCTAACGGTTATAACTGAATGCTGAAAATTAAGCATCACTGACTTCGAGTCCCGGGTCGTGCTAAATAATTTGAGGTTTTTGACAATCGATATATTTACATCTCTGAAATTAAATAAAATTGGGAGAAAAGTATTATGATTTACAGCGTTAATATCATGTGGAATATCAATGAAGTTACTTAATTTTAAATCAATTATTTACATCATTATACAACTTTATTAAATAACAAATACTTGTCACTGAATATCGTTTGCATTACAGAAACTTATGCAGTGTGATATGAACTAAATAATTGTTTCCTGACGTAAATAGCAAGTTTAAAGTTGAACCGTCCAAGTAATGCGTGGAGTTATAAACACACGAGAGATTTTATACTAAGCCGGTTAAGCACGACCTTCTAGGTTGACCTGCGAGATGCCATACAAATAAAAGATTTTATACGGACTTTTATAAGTTGCGTTTATAAGTGTTTTGTCAATTTATGAAATGACTACTATATATTTCTGGCGTTATAATCAGATTTGGTAAACTATGCATTCTTAATATTCTTATTAACTCAAGTACGCAGATTATTATAAAAAAAAGTCTTACAGTGTTGTATTTATTATTAAAATATTTATTTTTATTACAAAATTTAACATTGAAAAACATAATCAATCTTTGCCACATCAGCAATTACGAAACACGCAGTAATCAAACGTATCAATTAAAAACTGCCTATCCACATACCTCATAGAAGCCTGAAGACTAGTTTAGGTTAGCTATTACAAGGTACCGGTGAGAACAGTCCTATAGTCTATACGAATTGATTTTACGAAATACATAAACAAAATCTTAACCTATTTTGTTCTAATTTTCCCACAGAAATAAATAAAATGGCATTAAATGATGTATAACGATGTTCAGAGCTTGAATTGACCTAAATGCGCCATCCTTACGCCATTTTGTTAATTTCTGTGGCAGAATTAGAACAAAATAGGTTACGACTTCGTTTACATTTTTCGTAAACTCAATTGGTACAGGTTATACTTGCGGTATCAGCTAGGCACCTCGACGCCCGCCGGCGCGGACTGCTGACGTCAAAACAAAAGCTCCTCACGTTTCATCAATAAGTCCCATACGACACCTATGAACTTCAAACTGTTTTCCGTCCTAAACCAGAGCTTAACCTGGGAAATTCCTAGCGCCGGTAGCTCGGAGCGATTCGTGGTTCCCCTCGGTAATGGCGCACGATTCCCCACACACGACCACTATGGGAAACCAGGGAGGGACCAGAGGGGTAATTGAGACTTCTGTGAGACTGGTGTTGACTCTATAACTGTTATTGGAAGCGATTTGTGTTTTGGTGTTTGTTCGCGACTGATGGATGGATGGGTCGGAAGTTTATTGAGAGTAAGCGAGGAAAGATTATTCGAGCGCATTGTTCTTATTGAATGGTAAATGTTGATCATCAGGGGTTTGGAATGTTTTTAGAGTACATACTCCACATCAGGTATATGCCCTTATTTCTATCTGTTAAACACGGTGCTTAATTAAAACTTTTTTCGTAACGACACATCAGCCACGTCTAAATCTAAAGGATCTCCGAACCTCAACTGGCTCTAGGGTAAGGCAGGTCGTAATTGAATAGTAATACAAGCCAGACTTCAAAAACACTAATGACTGCCGACTAGAGGTCTTTATTTCCCAGACCTTATTACCAGACATCGCACACGGAGGAAACAAGTATCTAAACTGCATACAGATTGCAATCTCTAAAACACGATTAGTAAACCATAGGTTAACGACTGTCACTAACGGTAATATCAGTAAAGAAAAATATTCGTCGCAAGCGCATAGAATATGTTATAGAGATCGAATCACAACATAAACATGTGATATTATTTGATCGCGGCCCGATCTTATACGAAGATTGCCGATGTTCGCCGATCGGTATCATGATGTTTTTAATTTTATGAGTAGTTTGCTGTGAATATAATGATGTCGGCCGTCTTGCGATTGTATCGGGAGCAGCGTAGGGTTACAGGTGGGGAAGATGAAGCATTGACAGGGTTGGGATTACACTCTATCTCTAGTAAGCTTATTATAACTGGTGCCTTATACAACTAGTGAAATGGTTTCCAAGTTTCATAACAACCCCTCATATTTACAGCTAAATATAGCTAGTATAATAAATACATAAAGTGTATCTTAGACGTCACTGACTAACGGTGAAGGAAAACATCATAAGGAAACCTGGACCAAAAAGTCTGAAATCGCCAATCTACCTCGAGCAAGCGTGGTGATCAATGCTCATGCCTTCTCTGTATAAGAAGAGGCCTGTGCTCAGCAGTGGGACAATATATAGGCTGATCATGTTGATAGCAAACTCAGTATGAACACAACGACAGGCTGAGTTTTTTTCGCAAGCACACGGTTTACTTAAAATTTTATTAACGTACAACGTTTTAGTGGATTATGACGTCACTTGCCATGCTTTTCCATCGGACCACAGTCTGATAGTTGCAAGTGAACTGAAACAAAGGTAATTACAGTAAACCAAGTAGTTCCAAGCTATTGCGTCAAGACTGGATCAATACATTAGTAATACTAGTTAACATCACATTATGCTTAAGTCGAAGTAATTAACATACACATTAGGCTTGGCATAAGGCCAATATTCTGTCCTACATTCATTGTTTTTCCGTATAAACATATCGATTAATGCAATCGATACGATTTACGATGCAGTGAATTGTGAAGATTGTGCTGTCTCTGTCTTTTGAGTATTGTTGTCTCGTTACTAATTGCTGAATTTATTTACTATGGAGTCTGATGGGATTCTACCGTGACTGTAAGATTTATTACAGAATAGTCGTAACCTATCAATATTTTAGTTTTCCCTGAATTGAGTACTCACATAGCATGATAAGGGGTGGTAACTTTATCTTAGAGTAACCTGTGTTTCTTTTCTGCCAAAAAATCAATAAATTTATCGTTGAATTACCGAGACATTTGTGCTGTTAACGCACAATAACTAGCTGCTATCAAAATTTATTCGAATCTTAATAAACACAATCACAGATATACTTAACACGAAAAGATCACAATATTGCCATAAAGTATCGGATTTTGAATACATTATAGACAGTGAAGTCACCGATAGCTGCCGCCTGTACACGCCTTAATATTAAAGTTATATTATTAACATAAAACTGATAATATTTTAAATTTATTAACACTTTGACATGTGTTTTTTAAAACTATTGTTAATCACGCGACTTTGTATGGAAATAATTTCAAAATTCCAAATTCAAAAATCGTTAACTCGAACTAGGCTGAAAATCTGAATTCTTTGAACGTCAAACTTACTAAAGACAGCCCCTAAAACGCCCGCCCTTCACTTCCTATGAATTTTTGCTGGGAAGAAGTGTCGCAACAAACTCCCCAGCAACATATAGCTGTCAGTTAAGTTTGAAGAAACATAGTTGGGAAAAGGCTAGGCAGGTAATGATGTAGGTATGGAACTACAGTTTACATGATTCTTAATAACCAAACACCATCTATCACATACAAATAAAAAAATATACCAATAAATGCATAAATATTTTAACTAATTGACTAACAACACGTGTTTTTATATTTATAGATATTATATCTCTAAAGTTTATTATCATAAAGATGTATTATAATGTATATTGAGTGGACCGCTTTTCTTGGCAATATATAATTGTCAGTTTAGTATATAAAATCGATTGATAATAACATAGGTATTAATCATAAGTTATTTGATCGGATTGGGTATTAATAAGGTTAGGTGATTAGATCAGAGATGTTTTCGTTTGCTTAATTCATTTCTACAAACTGAGAATAGAAAGATAGTTTTATTACTACATAATTTATGAATGATTTTGCGTAACATTCAGACCGGTACTCAACTTATTTAATAAAAAAACCCTCATTCAATGCAAAGATATTATTTCTAACCATAAACTTATCAGTGGCCCGATCTTCGCGCCTGGTATAAACACTATAAACAGCCAGCTATTCACGGCTAGTTCCTTCAATCTGGATCATTTTACAAGTCGCTCAATAAAATACTTTATCATAAAAAAATCTAGACATTATGCCACGACGGTACATAGGTATAACTATTATACAATTCCAAAGATTACATCGAAACATCCAACTGAGCTGGAAATATAAGCGCAAGCGCAGATCCCAGCCTCGATTCCTTGAAGTCCCTCAAAGGGCAGAATGCAACACTATACAAAATAAACCTTAACATACTTCTGGTAAGATCCAAAGTTGTTTGAAGGGAAGTTAACCACCCGCTGAGCGCGTTAGCAGTCCAATTCGAAAAATAAAATATCAATTTTTTAAATAATAAAATCTTAGAGCAGTCACACGAAGTCATAGCGACCAAAATTTATGCATACGACGGTTTTGTAAAAAGCATTCTATTCTCCACCTTATCCCGTTGTTATAAAGTTGTAAAACATGTTTAGAACATTGTTTAGTAACTTGGTAACAGTGTAAGGAATCGCATAAATTCGAATAAAAACGTCAAAAATGAATTCTCAAGATCGTAATCGCAATAAAGTTAATAATATCGCGATGAAATTTGAAATAAATAAAAAACAAACAATTGATGTGTGGCGTCGTTAAGAATTAGTGTACAATGCGGTTCAGTTTTATTAGGGAGTCTGTTTTTTGGGAGGACAGTTTTTGTATCTAATTATATGCTTTACATAAATTGAAACTAGTCAAATTAATTCAAGATAATATTAGGTAATTAAACCCTAAAGCAAGATAACATAAATAGTATTTTTCTTATTACTGAAAAGCCTTAATATTTATCCATGAAAAGTTACTAAAACTTTAAACAGAATTCACCCTGTTTTACGAAACATGCGCACACGCAGTGGTAGCCAGTAAGCCACCTTGTGGTTCCAATTACATTTACAATCTATCGACGGGACATGATTGGTCGGCGAAATGTTAAATTTGATCACATCACTAGACCGACCGCTTTATAGTGGGGCGAATGGCAGAAGCGAGGAGCGATCTAGCTTTCGAAATAGATAGTAGAACACCTTTTCATTTTAGATCATATTTACAGGTTTAATTTAAGCAACTTGTAGGCTACTTATAAACATTCTAGCTTCTGCCCGCGACTTCGTCCGCGTCGAATAGTGGTGCTCCGCTCCTATTGGTTTTAGCGTGATGATATATAGCCTATAGCCTTCCTCAATAAATGGGCTATCTAACACTGAAATAATTTTTCAAATCGTACCAGTATTTCCTGAGATTAGCGCGATCAAACAAACAAACAAACTCTTCAGCTTTATTATATTAGTATAGATGTAATTTAAAACTACTAATTATTTAACCGTTGAAGTAATTCTTAATTGTCGAAATTATATACATTTGAAATCTTCTTTATTATAGCAATACACAAATATCATTAGGACCATCAAGATCATTAGAATAGGACAAAATAAGTTATGATTTTTTTTACACTTTTCGTAAAATTATTTGGTCCAGACTATAGATAATCTTAGATCCTGAACGAACCTCCCGCCGTCAATTCCTCAATCACACCGTAGCTTGCCATAAACATTCGCGTGTCACCGGATTGACATCCGCCTTCCATTACTTCTCACAAAGCCGCCGACGGTGTAAGGAAGTCCCTTAAACGACTCACGTTACGCGCACATAACAGATTCAATTTAAATTTAGGGTCCAATCGGGGAAAACGCACCTTTATGTTCTGTCGCCAATTTGTTTTGAGTATTAGGACATTCATTTGGTGGGTCATTAATTGTGGCTGTATGTGTAATGTGTAACTTTATTGTAATATACATCATCTGCCTAGCCTTTTCCCAACTATGTTGGGGTCGGCTTCCAGTCTAAACCGGATGCAGAAGGAGTACCAGTATTTTACATGGAGCGACTGCCTATCTGACCTCCACAACCAAGTTATCGGGGAACACGATACCCATTGGTAAGACTGGTTGTCAGACTTTCTGGCGTCTGACTACCCGTAACGACTGTCAAAGATCTACAAAAGACAGCCGGGACCAACAGCTTAACGTGCTTTCCGAGGCACGGAGGAATCTCGCTATGACATAGATGGTCACCCATCCACGGACCGACCGCACCAAGCACAGCTTAACCTATGATCGGTCGACCCGTGCGGCTGTCACTTAGCCACGAACTTTATTGTAATATTGTGGTTAGTAATTGCAATTTGAGATCTTTGCGTCTCTATTAAAAAACTCTACTTATATCTGAAAAAGAAAAAGTTTAAAGAAAATTTATCTTAATAACCGTATAGTAGCGACAGAAACATAACTTAAAATCATCCCTGTTATATTTATTTTTAGTTTTCCGCTGTAAACGGATAATATCTTAAACCTTTCACTTGCTAAGCCGCTTGTAATTACAAAATAGCCTTTAAAAAGGCAGTTTTTAAACTACATCACAGATCACAGCTAATCATATACAGGAAAGCATCCCGAGGTCTGGTTGTGCGAACATTACTTTTACGAGCGACTCGCAAAAGTGCCATACCAGTAACAAATGCCTGGCTAATGCAAATATGTGGCAAATGAGCTGTTATTTACTCTAGCTGCAATGTTGCATGTGATATTTAAGGGGACTAGCTGCATATGCATTGCAATGCCACGTTTTTTAGGCCAGAGACCTTTGAGGGAGTACACAGATGAATCCAGCGAAGTTTAACCTCCCAATCCCACCTACCTCCGTACCAGTTCAGCCGTTTTACTGTGAAAGCGGAATAAACAAACAAACTCATAATATTAGTAGGATTTTAACAATCAAAATATTCCATTTAACGGCAAATAATTGAATTTACAGGTCGCAATAATCATTAAGGCATGGGATTTCCATTTCATTACTCACACAGTTTCGCAAATCATAAACTTTTATGCCTAAAAGTTGATGACTGATTAGAGAAATTAACTTTCCTATTCTTAATTACTAACTTCTCCATATTATCTTCAGTTAATAAAATAACAAACATTGGAAAAGTTACTTTTACGCGATAATTCAAACTAATAAATATTTGATGGCCGTCCATAATCTCATAAAAATCTGAAAGCCCTTGATGCTGCTCACTTTTAAGTAACTAGTAGTTCTTCAAGGTGTCAACAGCATCCTAATGAAACTCCATGCCTTTCCCCAGGTATAATTTTTCTCCTCACTAAATTTCATCTAAATCGGTTCAACAGTTTATCTATATAACCTCAACAAACTAGCAGACAGATATAATTACTCTCGCATCGTTGAACGAAAACTATATTCCAAAGCGAATATGTTTGAATGTTGCAATAAACTTGGCGGCCAGTGTAATAAGATGCACCATTATAATACAAAGTGCACTACAATGAGACTAAAGTAATTCCACATTGTATGCGATATATGAGACACCGCCAGTGTAATTATTGTAAATCTTTTTGCCAATTACATGGCGAAATATGACCAGATTGATTTGTGATCTTTATTAAAAACTATTTTATTTAATGCACAATTGTAATGAGATGATTAGTTCGATTTTGAGAGTAAGAAATACCGTATTGGTATTCTAGAATAAAAATAAATTATGTATACTTGTATATATCTTTGGTTGTAAGTTATAGTTGCATATATCGATTGAAATAATGCCTAAGAAATAGTCAAAGAGCTGCCAACCCTAAAAAATAATTCGTCAAATTAATTATGTTATGACCATGGGAATTATTGCCTAGGTAAGAGAACTTAGTTTATATTATTAATTACATCCTAAGGAAAATACTTCACGCACCCGGTTAAAAAGTATCCTATGTGATAGTTAATCCAAGGTATAAACTATTTGTGTATAACTAAACTTTATTCAAATCCATTCAATAAATTTTAAATACATCCTTACAAACAATATATTTTTTTTTATACATTATACTTATGTATATATACTGATTATAAACACAGGGCTTAGCGTTCTGCTTACCTCCTATAAATCGTGACGACACAGACCCACAATCACACTTAACCAGCTGAACATAATTCTAATGAATTCCGTTTAATCCCAAATCAGTTTTACTATTACTTATTCAACTAGACCCAGTCTGGGGTTACTCGAGTCAGACTTTCTAGTGCAAATTTACCACCAAGCAACACCACGCCTTATTTTCTTGGCAACAAGATTAAAATTCCCATAACAGATATGCTATCATCTTCCTCAACTAGATTTATGAAATTCAACTCTATGATGTAAATAGTGAGGTGGGTTTTGTGTTGTCAGGGCAAGTTTTTCATGGGCCGAAGGTAGTGGCATGGTAGTTTCCGTGAGGGTCGCGGGATGATACCAACCTTTCACGCGTGGTTTCTTCGCCAATGGGCACGTATCGGTCACAGTGAATGTTATTCGTTGATATTTGCAGAAGGGTGGTGTTTTGTGGCCATTGTGAAGTAGCTTTCGTTCTTACAAAGGTTATACAATATCACGTAATTGACCTGTTGCCTATTAAAGTAGGCGGTGGGTAGCATCTTTATACAACAATGACCTGTTGTAACTGACTTTCAAATAGGTCATTCTTATCCTGTGCCATTGTCTTTATAACACTTTACATAAGAATACTACGACTGCAGATTGAAGCTATGTCTTATCGTGAACTATGTCATCCATATTTTCATATTTATCTCATACTAGCTGTTTCCCGCAATTTCACCCGCATCCTAAAGGAACTAATTCGCGCACGCAGATAAATAGTATCCTATTAAATTTCATCCAATTCTATCCAGTTGTTTTCGCGTGATCGAGTAGCAAAAATATAAAGGATGTATGTACACATTGTACACATAAACTCACCCTCACCTAGGCTACCTCACAAACTATCGCATTTATAATTAGTAGGACTTAAGATTAGTCTCTACAGCACAACAATAATTTGCCCAAACTTAAAAAAAAAATAGTTTCGCTATAAGTGAAGACTTGTCATTGGTTCTCTGTTGACTAAGTTTGCGTTATTCTAGATTAATTAAGCTGTTAGTCTTCCATGTTGCTTAAATAAATAAATAAAAAATAATGTTAACTGCATATATTTTCTGCGACCACTGTAGACCGCTGAACCGCGCGGCATTCAATACATTTCACTATTTCACTCCAGCTGGTAGTGTGAGTTACCACATCTATTGAAACTGCACCGCTAGATTGTATGCTAATGCCTGACCATCTGATGCACAGCCTAAAGAATTAACCAGAAGAGGAGACAAAACACCATCAAGATAGATGTAGCACCATCACTGGTTAAACTACGATACCATGTATACCTTCTTATCATACAACAAAAATACTCAATTGTTTATTGCATTCCACAATGTTGCTTAGGTGGTAAGAAAATAGTTTGTTACAATTGTGGACCCTGTCGGGCACAGCAAAACATATTTATAGGATAGAGAGGACTTAACTAATTATTTATATTAAGAACATAACTTATATTAAAATATTATTATTATATAATTATTACAGTTACATTCTATGCGCTATAAAAAAAATCTTAAATTAATATATATTTATTGTAAGTAGATATAGTTTTGAATGATATAATGTCTTACTTATAAAAAACTTGTAATCTTACAACCACCTAATCCTTACTTAACGTCGTAATCCAGGATTAAGCTACTAACTTAAGTTCGTATTAACGCTAAATAGCATTTATGAGTGAGTTTCTTGCTAATCCATTGCTAAGAAGCAGATTAAAAATTAATCGAACTTTATAAGTAAGACGCTAAGGTAAGAATGGTGAATGGCTTGAAGCATAGAACCTATTAATCTAACATAGTGGATCATATGGAAGAGCTAGAAAACACTTCATACTAAAGTCTAGAACTGCAACACATATTTTACCAATCACAAAAATCTATTCGTTACAGAAGTGCAGGAGAATTCTGGAACATTAAATAAGTTAAAAGGAAAAATCCCCTGGTACTATGACATCTTAAAATGATCCATATTTTAATGTGAGAGAAATAGACTTAGCACGGTCTTCTTCACACGAGAAACTGGACCAAATATTACTGTCTCTATATGGAACTAATAAAACCAATAAGTTGACTATCTACACGAAGCGGCGTCGCGTAGTCACGCTAGGGTGGGTGCACGTGTTATGGCACAGTTGTCGCGTCCTCGCACGACACTTGCCTCACATCCGCGCCCAGCCACCGTGACCGTCCCCGCGTATTCCATCTACTACGGGATGATGTGGTTTTGGAGATACAAATAGATACTTAGGTATATCGTTAAGTTGATATTATCATCATCATCATTATCAAACTTTTCTCAACTATATTGGGGTTGGTTTCCAGTCTAACCGAGTGCGGCTGAGTACAGCTTTACATGGAGCGAATGCCTACCTGACCTCCACAACCCAGTTACCGAGTAACACGGTACCCCTTGGTAAAACTGGTTGTCAGATTTTCTGGCTTCTGACTATCTGTAACGACTATAGTGTTCAGAACTTACAAATGACAGCCGGGAGCCACGGCTCGTCATATATAGCAGGAGCATTCAGTATAATAAAATTCGGTTGCTAAAAGCGAATTAGGGATTTAACAACGATTGAAAAATGTTATGTTTCACTTCGCTGTTCGCTAGTAGGGTTCAGAATGTTTCAGTTCCATTAACTTAGACGGAAAATCACACTCATATGACTTTTTCAAGATCTAGTTATACAACCAAAACCTGAATAAATGGCCCGAAGACGCATTTTTCGTAATCTCTAGGCTACCACTTCATTTTCTTGTAACTAACATCAATAATACTTCCTCCGCTAAGAAGCAGAACCCGCAATTGAAACGCAACAGCCTGTACACAGTATCTTGACACTGCGCCAAACATTTGCATCACCGTTTCCCGGACGGGTCGCTTCCACTCGGTCGGACGGTCGGACGGCCGCCGAACATAAATCGGAAATAAAGGACGGTTTCTCAATCGTGTCGGAGCTAAGTACGAACATCCTTTGCTATGATTTAATGGCAACAGCTGGGTTAGAATACTAATGTTATATTAATGGGTTCGTTTTTTCCCGCAAATAGAGCATGGTGAATAAATATGTGAATTTAAAATTGTGTTTGGAATTTGAGAGGTTTGAAAATAGTTTTATAATGTT
This sequence comes from Pyrrhia umbra, assembly GCA_963891755.1. Lineage (NCBI taxonomy): Eukaryota > Metazoa > Arthropoda > Insecta > Lepidoptera > Noctuidae > Pyrrhia > Pyrrhia umbra. The sequence goes on from OY982929.1 coordinate 13,709,279, forward strand.
ACTAGCCTCCTGTGGAAATATCTTACGCACCTAGGTAAAAAGTATCCTAGGTTTCAATCAAGTTTATAAGCTCTGGCTAAATTTCATCTAAATTAATTAAGTTGTTTTTGCATGAAAGAGTAACACATTGATACATTATGTATATCCTAACAAACTTTCGGATAATTATGAGATTTTTACATTCACTGTTATAAAAACAACAAATCAGGAGTTTTCCAGAAAATTTATTTAATGGGTAATTCTACGCTACGCTTAAATTATGTTTCATGTCAAAGAATATATAGGTTTTGTGCAGCGTTACTAATAGCCTACGTTTTCCTTTCTCAGCATATTTTACACCTGCCCAAAACGCTTAACAATCATACTCTTCTTACCTTATATATGTACAATACAATGCAAAATCAGACGCAAATAGCTACTCAATCATTCCTAAAACATGACTACGTAACACAATTTCCTACAAACCGTACACTCGCGTTCAACCTGACTGACACACAACATTGATATTATTTAATGTCGTAATAAGAATTTGATGACTCGTTATTAGCCGGCGAAGGTTGTCGACGGCAAATGTTCCGATGTGACACAAGGTCGGGTAAGTACATGCAGCTAAACGTCTTCTGACCTCATGAGGTATTTCACAATCCGCACATTTTGTGGCCTTTGTCTTATAGAAATCGGCACTGTAATTTAGAGCTAAATGTAGTATACTTTTCGGTTAGATTGTGGTGTCGATTTTTTTGGTAGTTCAAAGAGATCGTTATGTCAGTAGCTGCTCTATTGACATACATAAGGTAAACATATTATCATGCTTTATGTTTCTGAAGGGATAAAGCAGATATATGATATGATGCGTGCCTATATCATGTCTAAATATCGCCAATATGTATCTGAAATGTCATAGTAATTTAAACCAAAGACCACACACAATGAAATAAGACATTTAAATACCAAAAAATATTCACAGAGCTATTTTCGTCATGATTATCTCAATCAAATTACATAATTAAACGAATAACATTTAAAATATTGCAATTTTATGTAAATTCGAATTCAGTCGTTTGATTGACTTATGCGTTACATAAATACTGTCACTGCAGTCAGATTATATTAGCTATAAATTTTAATAAAAAAAAGTAAATTGACGACGAAACTCTATGGTTTGCCGTCATTATTGCGTCCGTCTTCGTCTGCGGTATGACGTCAAGAAACGCCAGAGAAAAACTTATACAATAATTAATGACATGTTACCTAGTTTATTTGCACAATAGTGTAAATTCGCTGAGATTCTTATTCTTATCGGATATGTTTCGTGAATTTAATATTGTAATATTGTTGGTTAGAAATATACCTACCAATATTGTTATTCAAAAACTTACTGATATTTGTTTAAATCAGGCTCCCATTGAAGTATAAATATAACAGATATTATTAATACTCCTTGTCTAACAACATAACAAATATAATTTCATATAAATACATTAAATCCGACGTTCTATTTATGAATTCGAATTCGCGGTGCAAGCGCACGAGCGGTGACAGTTGAATGCGCGCGCGCATCCCGGGCGCCCCTCATCCATATTGATCCATCGATCTATCTATGAGTTATTGCGGCGGCACTGTGTGATCTAGATCGCGATATATTCCATACGAGCGTGTTGTCTAATGCATTTTAATATTGCCCACGCGTGGGAAATGGATCATGGAAATGTCATGTTATGGAATATGGCGGCCTGTCACGAGTTTTTCTAGAATTTTCTGCGGCTTTGCCTTTGAAGCCAGATTCAAAGAAAGAGTACCTACCTATGTTTTGTAGCGCTATATAAAATTATCAATTTATTTACTTGAGCTAAAAAAATATATGAAGACAAGTATCTACACTAATAAATGGATTAAACGAACTTACCAAGTGAAGTTCAATCCTTATTATATGAAGAAATTAGTCCGAGGTATATTATACTAGCAGCAGCCGCCTTCTCTTTACTCTTCGACGCGATTTTTTAGATTCTATAAGAAAAATAAAAAGCGGCACCTGGCAACACTGCTGTCACTTGTCATTCAGTTTAGAGCAGTGGTACAAGGTACCCACATATGGGAAGATTAATCCAATGTTAATCTTGGGAGGGTGGGAAACTAATACCTCGGACTAATTTCTTCATATAATAAGGATTGAACTTCACTTGGTAAGTTCGTTTAATCCATTTATTATATTCGAAATTAGTCCGAGGTATATTATACTAGCAGATGTTTAGAGAACATGAATTCATAAACTTTTATATAAAAGAAACAAGTTGTTTATTATTTAAACAAACTTTCTACATGCTAATCATTAGTGTTCTTAATGGAGTAAATATAGGTATCTATATAGGAACAATTTTAAACCAGACTTAGGTACTCAATAATTGCTAATTATCATATACATGTACCATAACATTTGAGTATTTTAACTTTAAGTATAATGTTTGAGAATAAACATTCCACACTCCCTTATGAATGTAGTAACCAAAAAATTAAAAACTTAATCTTCCTTTTAATAAGAGACTATCAACGTCAATCTTTATAATCACAGCATTTATAGATAATCAACATAGCTACTTAAATCAGATAGATACATCACTATATATATGAAGATATATAATATGAACATAGAAGTTGTAGTATTAATTAGCTACAGGCTAATTAGCTAAAACTGCCCTAGCAAAGATATCTTGAGTATCATTCATTCTATTGTAATGATTTGCAAAAGTGGATGATCTCGAATACCACTCACTGCCTGCAGTATGGAGTCCATAGTTAAGCCCTTTCTGTGTGCTCTAAAGGAAGATGCATGTCCAGTAGAATGTGCAGAGAATACGGATGTACCATTAACAATTTTGTGCATTGTTTGTCTAAGCCATCCACTAATAATTTGAGTAGTTGCATGTTTGTGAGGTATACAAAAAGTAACGAATAATCATGTTATAATTATTATATATATATATATATATTTTTTATATATTCTATGATAATATTCGGATTTATCGTTTAAAAAAGGTAATATGAATCTGAGGCACCTTCTACTTGGACATGAATTTATTAGGATATCTGTAATCATCATTATAATTACACCCTCATTATAATTTTTTATATTAATGGTATATATGCAAATCAAGGTTTGGACACGTCCTGTAGCTAGCGCAATCAGCATAGCTAGCTTCTTTGTGAGGTTTTCTGAACTTAAGCTATCGAGAGGAAACAAGGATTTTACATATTCTAATATCCCAGCAACACATCCTACACATTATTGTATCTGGCTTTAGTTAGACGTAATTTGAAGAAACCTTTAAACAAACGCTTAATTCTATCGTCTGGACCTACGTGGCTACCTATTATGAGAGAGTGCCGATCTGTGACAGTTTGATAATTGATCAAAAGACCCCTTATCGAAGATCTTAGCGAGATAAGAAATTATTATAGGAATTGAAGCATTATACATATCTATGTTGAATTCCTTTGCATAGGAACACCATTGTCGCATGCAACTGTTGTATTGTTTATCCAGTTTTCTGATAATGGGGCTATCATAGTGTTCATTACTTTTTCTGCTATCATTCTCCTCTTGAAGGTTTGCCTGATAATATGCACACCCCCTGAGTAAGGTGTACGCGGGATTCTGAAAGGAGACGTTAAAAGAACGTCTGATGGTCCTGTTGTCCTAATATCTGAAACTAATAGAGATTTCAAAGCCGGGCACTTTGGTTACCATGGCCATCTTGGACAGACTATAATGCCTGTAGCCTGGTCTATTCTAATTTTATGTAGAGCTTTAAGCAGCGTACTAAAGGGGGGTGCATAGAAAGATAAATGATTCTATTTAATTATAATGGCATTGATGTTCCAGGCATAGGGGTTGCTATGTCAAGATACACACTTTGGACACTTATGATTTAGACGTAATGCAATAAAGATCTATATCTGGTTGGCCAAATTGATGAACAATATACAATTAAATAACTTATGTGACAGTTCCCAGTATGTATTTAATTATATTGTAATTATGGGACTCAAAGTTATTTTCTTTAGATTTTATGCAAGAAACAAAAATCCAAATAATCTTCTTTTTGCACCATTGCCAAATTTGTATTGCCATCTTATTTAGCTTGGGATATTGCACTCCTCCCATACGGTTTATACATGCTATGGCCATAGTATTTTGTAAATCCTAAGTAATATCTTACAGTTTTCTACTGCAAAACTTTGTAATGCAAATTTTGCAGCTAACAACACCAAATAGTTAATATGTTGTTGTTTTTCCCAGTTCAACCAACTGGAGGTAGCCCAGTGCTCTTCCCATCACAATGAACTCTCCAACCATTTAGTGAACCATTTGAAAATTTTTTTTTTTTTTTTTTTAGAGTGAAGTTATATTGTTTAATATTGCTACTTCTATTGGAAATGTTCTTTTTCCCCACTGTAGTTCTATTTTTATTTCACTATTAATCTCTAATCTATGATCCTAGTTGCCATTTGAAACTTCAAGGGCTAAATTTCTCTTTCTCAAGTAACCTTGTGGTAAACAAAACCCTATGATACAGCCGTGCCATTTGATACTAAATTTCCTAGTCACATAGCAAAATCTCTAATTGAGTGCAACTTTAATTTTAAGTATTTATTAATCATGTTTTTTTTTTTTTTTTTTTTTTAAATAGGTCTTAAGGTTATAACTTCAGAATTGATTACAATTCCTGAGTATTCACAGCATTGTGAGGGGACATTTTAACTATTTTCTTTGTTAATAACAAAGCCTTCATTTTACAATAATTTTCTTACTACTTTTGTACATATTATGAAGACATTCTTCATATACTGTGCCAAGACAAATTATGTCAATGAGGTGGACTACCATTCTTATCCCTAGCTGATTTCTCAGATACTCTACTAATGGCTTTAACAATTTGGTAAATACAAAGGTGTCAGCGGACAGACCAAAAGGTAAGCAGTTAAATTCGAATAATTTGTTATTAAATTTGAATTGTGTAATTGGTACCAGAAGTCTGCATTTTTGAGGTCTATAACAGACCAGCACATGAAGTCTCCCTGCATGACTAATTTACATAAAGGCCTAATATCCTCTAGTATCTAGTTAGTCATAATGATTTAATTTAATTCTTTAAGATTTAAATTAAATAAGATTAATCTGTGTGATCCATCCTTTTAGGTATTGAAAATATTTTACATAGATAAAAATTTATCAGATGTAGGTTGGCAGACTGATAGTACCTAGAAATAACAGTTTATTTACTTGTTGTATGAGAATCTATCTCTCCGTTCTATTGAAATAATTATTATATGGAATCTGATCTTGCACAGATTGATTGAAAAAAGGGATAGAGTATCCTCTTACCCCATATAATATGACAGAGTCTTTGGCAAAAGATACCCAGTGGGAATAAAAATATTTGAGACGAGCAGCAAACTTTACCTCAAAGGGTACTTGGCTCGGAGTCTGCTAGAGGATGACTGTTGTTGCTTATGGTACTTCTGTGGCTGGTGGGGCGGGTATCTCCTGTTATGCGTTTGTTGTTACTTCTCCCTCGATGTGTGTTGGTTCCTCTGATTGCTGGAGGTGGGTAGGGACATCTGAACTACTGGTAGTTTTTTGGCATTGACATATTTGTATTTATTGCAATGTTCTTTGGTTTGAGTACATTGCCCGCTATATTCATGACTGTGGTAGTTTTCACTGTCTCTTTTAATTTTAAATACAGATGTTCAGTTTGTTGTGAGTTTTGGTGCACCCAGTAATTTTACATTAGCTGTTATGACTGCAGACTTGTGTATGATCTCTCACTGATCCTTTTGTCAAAACAAAATATTTTTGATAATATTAAATATGCTAGGTTCATCATATAGTCCTTTTGGGTGCCAATCACCTCACCTAATACCGAAACAATGTCGCTGGATAGTTCCATATCTCTGTATGTGCAACAGCGACTGGCACACTTTCTGGTTCCCCGGCATGTACTTGAGCTGTCACCTCTAACTGTTTTATGAGAGACTCAGTCTCTTCTTCACTCTGTTGCTCGGGTCCTTTTGCTAGGCCAAAAATTATGGATTTTTTATCATAACTGACCACAACTCATATTAGGTACCTATCTGATACCCCAACCGTTCAGAGTAATTAGATACAGGAATATGTGTAATGTATATAATCTATACTTGTAGAGGTTATTTATTTATTAAAGTTCTATGAAACTGAAATGAGTGGTCTCTATCCCCAAAACTCAGAACTAGTGTTCCTACTTGTCACTAGTTTTCATATATCTGTGAGACAGGCACCTATGTATATTATTGTGCGTATTGTTTTCATTAAAATTAATGGAACGCCTCAGTTTCTTCTTGTATATTTTGTATTTAGCACCAAGACACATTACCGATTGAGTGCCATCCTCTCAACGAGAGGTAAGTAAAATGTAACAATTACCATTGTCCTCTAATTTTCAATTGAACTGTAGAATAGTTGTTGGGAGCCTTGTCTATCAATGGCAATCCAGAGCATAACCTTCTCAACGAAAAGGAGGCAAAATGTAACACATAATGCCGTTATTTGTCGTCCTGCCATGCAAGGACATGCTCTACTTTCACAATGTAATAACATCGGTAGGTGGGTCATCTTAGATCAAATAAGGGTTGCATCCTCTAAAAACATGTATGGACTTCTCAACGAGAAGTAGGTAATATGTAACACATAGTACAGTTATTCACTGTGATATTAAGTTCTTCAAAGAAAACTAGCACATAATGCCTTGTATATCAATGGCAATCCAGAGCATAACCTTCTCAACGAGAAGGAGGCAAAATGTAACACATAATGCCATTATTTGTCGTCCTGACATGCAAGGACATGCTCTCCTTTCACGATGTAAAAACATCAGTAAAACAAGGGTTGAAACCTCTAACAACAATGTGAGTATAAACTTCTCAACGGGAAGTAGGTAAAATGTAACACATAGTACCATAATTCACTGTATTAATAAGTTTTTCAAAAAATAAAACTTACGATTAAGTTCCGCCATTTTAGCTTTGTAATTTTCTATCTTTTTTGCCAATATCCCTCCTTTCCTTATCCTCCTCGTATTCCTTATCTTCCCTGTTGCGTTTTAGCATCTTTAGATAATATTAATCACTTTACACTACTAGAAATTAAGCTTTTAATAAACTTTTTTGGAAGTTAAAACTTTTTACGATGCGTCATGCGAGCGCGAAGAAAACGAATGACAAGTGACAGCAGTGTTGCCAGGTGCCGCTTTTTATTTTTCTTATAGAATCTAAAAAATCGCGTCGAAGAGTAAAGAGAAGGCGGCTGCTGCTAGTATAATATACCTCGGACTAATTTCGAATATAATATTATAATCTACACTAATATTATAAAGAGGAAAACTTTGTTTGTTTGTAATGAATAGGCTCAAAAACTACTGGACCGATTTTAAAAATTCTTTCACCATTCGAAAGCTACATTATCCACAAGTAACATAGGCTAAATTTATTTTGGAAAAAAATAGGGTTCCGTAAGATATTTGAGTTTTTCGGACACAAGGTGTAAGAAATCAACCAGAAAAGTTACTTTTTTTGCGTACGCTACTAATCTCAGGAACTACTGGTCCGATTTGAAAATTCTTTCAGTGTTAAATAGCTCATTTATTGAAGAAGGCTATAGGCTATATTTCATCACGCTAAAACCAATAGGAGCGGAGCACCACTATTCCACGCGGACGAAGTCGCGGGCAGAAGCTAGTGATAGATAAACATGACAGCCTTACATTGTAGTGTTATAATTATCCAACGATGAAAAGCAAAACCTTGCAAAGACACAGACATTATTATACATAACGCAAGTATGTATCTTACATTACGTGCTCATATCTAAACGATCCGTTTAGTCAAGCTATAATTTCCTAACAATGCCTATTAAGTCTACGTTATATATACAGCGAAATATATGTTGATGCACTGATGCACCTTGTTCATGCACCTAACTGGTTTATAGAGGCTAACATATGTAATTATTGATCATACGAGACCACATTGCATCTAATTAGGTATTATTTTCTTGTGTTACAATGAAATAAGACTGGTTTCTATTAGCATGGTACATTATAATTATTACGCCTTCTGTAATAGGCGACACCTCTTTATGTGATTTTTTTTTGAATTGCAATCGCTATCATTAGAGTTTTCTACAAAAAGTATAACGTTGTAAAAACTCTAATCAAATTGTATATTGTTAAATACTTTGCAAGTATTTTAATAAGTATCCTTTAAGTTCCCTTATCCTTGCTTGAATAACTTATTTAAAATCAGCTACCAGTAAAACTGATAATAGATATTTCTGGAAGCAGGAATTTACCCTATAACCTTATAAATATAATGAACATTGTCTATTAAAATGGATACCTAAAAGCAAACCTTACTGAATATGGTAACGCAAATAATTTTGTAGCATTAGATGTGTCAAAATCCTAACCCTTCAAATATGTAACACCGTATAAAACCAGTTCAACATTAACAACTAATTGTCGAGCACGAGTGAACGATAACGTGCGTCGCTTGCGCAACGCGAGGCGGGGCGACAGCGACCAATCGTTCGTCTGCGCTGCACGCATGCGCGGCGCGTGCCCCGCTATACCTATCTGTCGAAGATCCGGCTTTTTGGAATGACGTCATCTGTCAGTAGTGTCAATGTTGGATACTATAAATTCCTGTACCATGATTGGTTATGCGATTGACTATTGATTATAGTTTGGAATTTGTTATCTATGTTTTCATCGTGGCAAATTGATTGCTTCTCAATACATGTTGTTTAGCTATGACGAAAACAGTAGTGGTATTTTGAGAGATGATTGTTTGTCTCCACAACTAAACCTAAATATTTTTTTCCTTTCCTTAATCTCCAAAAACGGCAGTAATTTTTTTTGTTCTAAATTTTTGGCACCCGCGCTTTTATAACGTAACTCAATATTTGAATTGAATTGCAAGATCTCACATTTTAGCAGTTTCATTCAGTACATTACAAATAAACTCTTTTACCCATTTCTCTGAATACCATACTCTATATATTCGGGGTGCAGGTAGAAAAAAAAATCCCTAGAATATAATGTTGAAAATCCGTCTAAAACATACGGAAAGATTATCTGGTCTCTCAAATCAAGTATAATTTTCTCTACGGACGGCTTTTCATATTTTACTTGAGGTTCTATACCTCAAGTAAAATATGAAAAGCCGTCCTATAAAAGACAGCTATTTAATTTTTTCTCTTCAATCACAAATAAAATATTTTTTAATAGCAATTAAGACAATACAATTAATTTATTGCGAAAACCTTTAAAGAAAGAAAACTATAAACCAAAATAACCACTCTTCTCAACAACCTCCTCAAAACAAACCTCTTAGTAATGTATTATAACTGTTAAAACTAAATAATTAAGTACAACTTTATTAGTTGATATTCTTTGATGTTCATAAAAAGCTATCAAATCATTATTTATCGCAAATGTCATAAAAATTATGTAGGTACAAGATTTAAACCTAAATTAAACTATTGATTAATTTAATTTAATTATTGCCAGGTACCTGGTACTGGCCACCACGACTTCGTGGTGGCCTAGTGGTGAAGGCACCTGCCTCTCGTGTACGAGTGTGTGGGTTCGAAACCTGGCAAGTACCAATGTGACTTTTCTAAAGTCATATGTACTTTCTAAGTGTATCTTAGACGTCACTGACTAACGGTGAAGGAAAACATCGTGAGGAAACCTGGACCTAAAAGTCTGAAATCGCCAATCCGCCTTGAGCAAGCGTGGTGATCAATGCTCATGCCTTCTCTGTATGAGAAGAGGCCTGTGCCCAGCAGTGGGACAATATATAGGCTGATGATGATGATGATGATGATGACCTGGTACTGTGTAATAAAAAGTTCATATACTATGCAGTTTTATAATAACTATCATAAACATTCTTACTGTTAAGGTTTAAACGCTACTTTCTGACATGATATAGAATTATATAGTCATGTAAAGATATTATATACATGATAAAGGAATATTTGGTTATATGACTAGATCGATTCCTTTGTGTCCTTAGGTACAATTCTTGACCACTTCACTAGTAGAGGTCATTGTTGCCTGAGATAATCTCGCGACCTACAATACAAATTGTATTGTGTACTATACAATACACTCGTAAGTTAGAATCATAACCACTTAATTACCTCAGCCCTTAGGATAACATGTTTGCACTAAAATAGTTCAATTAAGCAAACAACGTGTAGCATTGCAAATATCAATTACCAAGTATCAGTCCTTTTTTTCACACCCCTACAAAATAACACCCTTAAAAAAATATGTCCTTCTAAAATTTCAAACATGGCTTCAGCTGTTTCACCGGTATTAGTTAGTCGTTAGCGACAAGCGTGATGCCCCAGCCATACTTAGATCTGTCTTAGTCGTCAGTAAGCACTGGTAGCTATAAAAGCAACATTTTCTCAGCGGCTTTCCGTTAAGCGGTACCTCTAAAGAGCAGCACAATGCTTCGCTAAAGCGTAACTTGTGCAAAATTTCTTTTCTGCGAATAGATCTGTTTTACGACGGCATTTGTTTCGGCGCGCGCGCACGACCGCCTTTGTCCTTTCATGTGCCGACACTTGCGATTTTTTACTCGCACACCCGACACAATTACTCATTGTTAAACCTTTTTAGTGCAAATTGTTTTACTATTCGCAAACTTTTAGGTTTATGTTCGGAGCGGTGATAAGACTTTTTACTATTTCCTTAACAGTTGTTGTAGCGAATTTTTGCATGTTAATTTCTTCTTCTATTTGAGGTAACGAGCTTGCATTGTTAATAAATTGTTGGAGTTTTGTGTTTGGATTTTTGAAGTCGACCGACTAGTATGGGTATTGTTTGATGTGTAGTAATGCTCCTCATAAAAAGCAAAGAGTTAGCCTTCACCAATACAATCCATTTCCTCAGTTAAGTGTTACGACTTGTGCAAAAGGTTGAGCATTGAAACGTTACTTTAATACTGTAATATCAATGGAATAGGTTTATTATTGTAGGTTTATATTTTCATAGTAAAAGTTGAAGGAAAATACTTTGTGGCCAATAGAAATCAAAACCTGCATGTTCTATTCACGGGAAATCAATACATCTTCTGCTTCGATACGAGTACATCACAAACATTAAAAAATACACTTCTCATCAAAAAAATCGAAACACTTTCGTTTTTATTGTTTTTGTCCTAATTTTTTACAAAAGAGAATTAATTCCATGAAAAAAAAAACATTATTGTGTAGCTGGCAGTTTGGTCATTACAGTAAGAAGAAAAAAATCAAAATTCGAAATTAGAATTTCATTTGTTTATCCTATAAATGAAATTAATCACTGTTTTGAGACAAATGTGTATTTAGGGTTGGAGTACGTTTCTCGTTTAAAAACTAAAAATTAGCGCTTGTCTTTAAACTTTTTGTTTCTTATTTCATTTACTGTGACTTTGGGACGTCTGAAAAAACTTTTTTTTCTAAAACATATGGATACTTCGCCCGCAGAAGCCGCCCAAGTGGTGGCATTGCTGGATTCTGGACTTAGTCAGCGTGTTGTGGCTGCAAGATTGCATCTAAGCTTATCATCTGTTCATAGAGTCTACAAACGCTATCGGGAGACTGGTTCGTTCACGCGCCGTTCAGGATCTGGCAGGAATCGGGTCACTTCTGAGCGAGATGATCGATTTATTGTAACAACTTCTTTACGAAATCGACGCCTTAACGCTTTTCAACTGCAGCAGCAGCTTCGCGTTGTACGAAGAGTAGCTGTAAGTGACTCTACAATAAGAAGAAGGTTGAAGGAACGCGGATTGGCACCGCATAAGCCAGCGAATGGGCCGAAATTAACTGCAGACCATCGAAGAGCGCGCCTTAACTTTGCACGCGAGCACCTAACTTGGTCATACCTTCAGTGGAGCAAAGTACTGTTTTCTGATGAGTGTAAAATTATGCTGTATGGTAACGACGGAAGGAACAAGGTCTACAGAAGAGATGGAGAACGCTTTGCACAATGCTGCATTGAAGAAAAGGTCAGCTATGGTGGCGGTTCGTGGACGGTTTGGGGAGGAATCAGCGCCGACGGTAAGACAGAACTTGCCTTTGTGTCTGGGCCACGGCTGCCTGCACTAAACTCTCATCGGTACATCAAACAGTGTCTTGAACCTCATGTGATGCCCTATGCACATTTTATTGGCAACGACTTCATATTCATGCACGACAATGCTAGAGCTCACACCGCGGGCGTCGTACGAGATTATCTTACCGAAGTCGGTATCTCCATTATGGTATGGCCAGCAAGAAGCCCGGACATGAATCCCATTGAACATCTATGGGATGAATTAAAGAGACGAATTCGAGCAAGAGATCCAGCCCCAGAAACACTTAGCCAGCTGCAAAATGCAATCCAAGAGGAATGGGATAATATACCACAACATGTGATCGTGACTCTCATCCGATCGATGAAGAACCGTATGGAAGCAGTAATAAGAGCTCGCGGAGGGAATACAAGTTATTAAATAAACGTTTCTTAATTTTTTTTTTCATTTACGCGTGTTGTTTTACCCATTTCCTTCATATTCCATACAGGGTAAAAATTACTCATTATACAAAATACGAAATCTATGAAGACTTAATTTGAATTTAGAACAATAACATTAGGATTTAAAAACCTCATACTACTCACTATTAAATGACATTTTACATTTATTCCTAAATATACACATTTTTCTGATAATCCTTATCAAATCATAAACTGCGAGGTGTTTCGATTTTTTTGATGAGAAGTGTACTTTAATACAAATGATGACATGTGATCCGCACCTGCTCAAGTATCTAGGTAGACAAAGAGTTAATTTTAATATCTAGAACATTAATTCAAACTAAATGGGACATGCATCTTAGTCCTAGTTATAAATGCTCCTACGCAGAGTACATAATACCACTTGCTTCTAGCAGCACTTTTTTACAGATCAATATTAATCAGTCTAAAACTCAACATAATAGTTTTTAAACGTTACTAATGTACTCGATCGCGTGGGTATTGATATCATTGTATTCGGATCCGATTATGAATTGAATCGATTCGGTGCAACCATTGTGAGTGACAATGACACGGCTGACAGTCGCTTACTTTGACGACTTTATAGTAGTAATGTATTCATGTTTTTAAATTAGATTTGTTAGTGATGTCATTTAATCGTTTTCCGGGTAGTGTAGAGGTTGGTGTAATATAGCAGCTGTTGATGCCTTAATTATAAGATATTGAAGTTTTAATAGCATAAAGCTTTTATAAGCATCTGACTTTAATATAATTTATTATGTATTAAAAACGCTTGTCTGTAACAAGTTAGGCGCTTATGAGACAAACTATAACCGATTATTACATCCAACGCGAAGAATGTAATTTACTTTGATGACACATTAGGACGGAGATGTCCAATAAAAAAAAAGTGATTATGGATGAACTTATAGTAAATTTTATGTTGTATACTTATGTTGTGGTAATAGTGAAAACTAATCAACTTTATAATTGCATTGTTAGTCGAATATCCCACATTTCTGCAGTATAAGTCTAGCGCCACCCTACTAAAAGGATGTGCACCACATAAACTATCGCTACATATCGCTATCGCTGACATCGCGATGCTCCACTAAGATAGCTGTGGCGACACGGGTCACTTGTCATGGGAAGCGAGCCGGTGACTAAGCATTACGTCTAGTTCAGCTTAAGGTACTGTTCTCCTAGTGCGATTAGGCGAGTTAAGTCGCTGTGTGTCGTTGGAAAGATTTTCGAATAGAAGATATTCGAATTCTGTAAAATATACGTCGACTTTAGCTTTTTTTTTATCAAAAAACCACCAAATCTAATAAAGAGTCATAAACTAAGGTTTAATATTAGTAGTAAGGATTACCTTTTCTTTCTAATTTCTCATAAAAAAATAAGATCAATAATAAAAAATAATGTATTTATTGTTCAACTTGTTCACACCTTGGTACAAAATTATGTGCAAAAGTATACAAATAATGTGCTGCTGGAACTTAAAATAGGAACCCCTGTGCCATAAGTACCAATCAATGTTTGCAACTCAAAGTTTAATACAAAAATACTTATCACCTAACAAAAAAAATCGCACTAGGAAAACTGCTCAAAAATAACGAAGTATAACTTACATCAAACAATAGCTATAACAACAAAAAACTGGTCAAGTGAAGCCGCGGCATATCATCATACTCCGAATGAACCACTCATCGGTTCGATTCCTGTGTCAAAGGTCGGAGCCGAACTCAACAATAATATAATAGACGTAGAAAGGTCTAATCTAGTCTATTATTTAAATCCGTATCTAATATAATGGGATTTGTCTGTCTATTGACATTTTTAAGAGACATCTGATGGTTCTATAGAGGTTAATGAATTAATTCTTTTTGATTTTTCGCTGGTAATCGTTGATGGGAAGATAAGGTATGTCGGGATTGTCGGCTTGAAGCTTTCGTCATAGATGTCAGCAACACAGAATGTTGTATACACTGATGTTTGATATTAAACCTTCACAGAGTCAATTGATACCAGTAATAATGCCTGTTAGATCTGAAGCCTCTCAGCCATATATATTTATTTAAATAAATCTAACTGGTGCTTTTGTAATATGAGCTAAAACATGTTTGTCATTCCGTACCACTGAGCAGATGTCGTAAATATGTTTCTTTTGATAACAAATTGAATTCTTTCAAAATGAACGCAATATGCATCTGCATATCACAAGTTCCAAGTCATCGAATGCTACGCATATCTCGCTCACACATGATCAATAACGATCTACAATTCCAAACTCGAATTCATTCATTCGAATTCCAAAAATTTGAATTGATTGCGCAACGTCATTGGTCCCTGTGCATTCTACTTTTAAACAACGATCGCGAAATCAATCATCTGTTGTATTTTGAATTTTATCACAATGGAATAAGAATTGTATTCATTAGAGAGAGAATAAATAAAATTGTTCAGCTACGTGGGATTCCATATAATAAGGGTTGTTCCGATAGGATTTGACGCAACTGTTGAAATATTTTGTCACAACAATTTGTCACGGGCTGTCAAAAAATCTCGTGTCACGCTGACTAGTCACGTGACAAGCGTCCCGCTGCCAAAAGGGATGAATTATATCAATTAGGAACGATTAATCATTCGTTTTTATCGATAATCGATTGGTTAACGGAATCGTTTAAGATCAGAGGTGAGCCCCTTTTGATATGACAAATAATCGTATGAAAAATCGTTAAGTTTGTGTGTGCCCATTTTTTATTGATGACCTTTCCGTTGCATATCTCTTTTCAAATCTTTATATCATTCATCATTAACAATATTATAGGTTATGATAACATTTTACGAGATGAGTTTACAACATTGCGCAGTGACATTTTGTGGCGACGTGAGAAATTATACATTTCGATATTCTTGATCTGAAATATTATGTGCCACGCCTTGTATACGTGTAGTTTTTATGCTTAAACTAGCTTTTCCCTCGGTTTCATCCGTGTCCCGGGCAACTTCTTAACGCACCTGGATAAAATTAGCCTATAACCGTTTCCAGGAGCCCTTCTATCTTCGTGCCAGGTTTCATCCAAATCGGTTGAGCTGTTTTACTGTGAAAGCGTTACAAACAAACAAACTTATGGTCACATTTATTATATTAGTTGAGATTATAATAAAATTTACGTTAATTGCATCAAAGATAATAGCGAAGCAATTTTCTCCATTAACCGCCACTTATCATATTACTTGAGCGGAAAAATATTTTCTTAGCGCCGCGTATTAATTACAAATTACGATTAATTACCACAACACGTGTTCACAATGAGTGTTCCATGCTCGTGAACAAAAGAACGAGAGTGAACGGGAGCGGATGAACGAATGCGTTTTGTTTTTCGTAATTAAACTGTTTTTTATTTATATGAGTGCGTTTTGAGATCTTAATTATATGACATTTTTTTTAATTGTAATCTAGAATCATAGTTGTATAAGGAAAAATCTTTTATGAAATAATAGGCATATTGTAGTATTTTTTTAAATTATTCATAACTTCGAATATAAATTGCACATTAATTTAATATTGTATATGTATATAAGGTTAATTATCAAATATCTCATGCAATCCAGATGGCCATAGTTAGTGCTAATTTATTTAAAAATACAAATAGGTTCATTAACCAAGTAATTTCAATTCAATGAATAGTAGTTACTGAAGTAATTTATATACAGAATAAAGTACCAGTCTTTAAAAAAACCTACTTATCTCGCCACAAATACTACCAATAATTTACATACACATTTTAACATAGTTCTCAGTGAACCTAGACCAATTAACGTGGCAATATTAATTGAACTGTTCGCCACATGTTATTACACTAATTGAAGCTGCGTGTACCGATTGATCAATTTAATTGGACATTTGTACACGTTTGGATGCGCAGGAGTACCTTTGAACTTCGCTCTTTGATGTCCTTGCGCTGAGGCTTTAGATTTGTTCGTTATTTTATTTATTTACTAGCAAATTTAAATTCAAGCAAATTTCAATTCAAAAATTTAGATTCACGTGAAAGATTTTAGTATGTCTAAAATATTTCCCTTGAATCTAAATCTAAATGCGTAAATGTCACTTATCAGCGCCCTGTCTCTTCATTATATTCATATAAAATACTATATGACCTGGTGTACTTCGTATCACCTACATGTATCTTTACCTTTTCTTACCGTTTAATCCTTCCCTGGACTACGACAATCATATCAAAACCAAAATCAGCTAAATCGGCCAAGCCGTTCTCGAGTTTTAGCGAGTCTAACGAACATCAAATCAACAATTAATTTTATAATATAGATTGAAATCTTATTACATTATTCTTTAGTTCTCTTTCATGACTTGTTCACTATTCATACGTATGTGACTATTTACTCTACACAAAATTATGCGTTCATAATTTATTTAGTTACAATATTTCTTCTGCCCTCAATCACACTTGGAATAAAAACCTCGTTATCTACAAAAGTAACTTAGCAATTTAGTATAGTTTTCAAGATGACATACGGACAGACAAACAGACGGCTCATAATAATATTGTTACGGTTAACAGGTGTAACGTGCGTGAACCACAAGAGCATGACAAATTAACACCTATCAAAACGAAATCAAGAGTAGGGCCGACTCTATGTAGAGCCAGCAACGTAATGTAGAGATGGCGTTGGATTTAATCGTGAGGATAAATTTATATTACAAATAATATAAAAGATTCTTTTACACAACTTACTCTGCTAAAATATTTATACTCTAAATTTTTCGTAGAGATGGAATTTCCTTTTTTTTTTGTAAAATCGAGACCCGAATTAAATACTAATGTTACTAATAAAAACAAAAAATCATCAATATAAATTACACTAGTATTTGACGATACGCCTTACATTGGTCTAATTTTGTAAAATCGCAAAATAAATTTCCTCTCCATGTTTTGTCTCCCGTAGCTTCACCGGTTCGGTTCCCGCGCCATTACACATTCGTCTCGCTCACTTATAACTCTGCTCGTACTTGTCTTTGTGAGAACCTTGGCTGTTCTGGTAAGCTATGGGAATTGGACGAAACTATGGGGTATCGGCTGCTTTTCTTTCTTCATCAATTGGGTGAAGATTATTGAGTTCTAGCTTACTACCTACTTATATTTCTGTTATGACTTGCTGTGGCTCAGTTTCCAGATAAAAACAGTTTTTTTATTTTATCATTTTTTTTATCTCATCCTAATTTTATGAATGTGAAAGTGAGTTTGTTTGTTACGCTTTCACGGTAAACCGGCTAAACCGATTTTGATGAAATTGGTATGGAGAAAGATAGGACCCTGTAGACGGTTATAGAATAGAAAATGTTCTCTGGGGACGTAGGTGAAACAGATTATAAGTCCAAAATATTTCCTAAATGATTTTTTTTTCTACTAATCTTTGAACCACCTTCAATCAAAAATGTCTGCTCTAAATATATCTTACGCTACATGTTACGGATCAAAGGTTCTCAAACGTCTGTCCGTTACATTAATGTGGTATCAAATTAGTTTCACATTCGTAGTACACTACGACCGTGTGATAGGTGTGACATGTGCCCGTCAAAATACAAGCTTATGCGCTGGAGCGAACACATCTACTGACTTCATTCGACTTATGATATCTAGATTAGATGTATGATCTTTTCTGTTAGCGTGATTATAAAAATTAAGTGCATTTAATTCATAATCATTTATTTCATTTCATGTTTTTTTAGAAATATTAATTTCATTACAACTTCAATCAATGCAACTGATTCAAAAATCTCATAAACAAATTTACTCCTTCTAATTTTTAAACCATCTACAAAGCCACAACATATCCTTACGGAACTATCTCACAAATACCCCGTCAATCCACCATTACGACATCTCATCAGTCAGCGCTTGGCTCAACAAATGCACCTGTTAACCCTGCCTCAGAATCCCATAAACCCCATAGATTCCCACGAGGTCGCCGCCGAGCCGCATCGATAATGGTGGTCACGCCAAATGACAGGCCGCGTCGTCTTTCACACGATACAAATAACATGTCTACCACCGTCGGCAGTTCTAGAGTAAAATATAACTCAACTATCCACGGCAACGCGCACTGCAGGAAGTGACCTTCTAATATTACAAACGCGTCAAACAGTACGCTCAGCCGTGAAGTTATTGATGAAGTTTTGATAGCGCGTCTCGGAGACAATCTAGTGTGAAATGTAGTCGACATTGCGGATATTAATATTCGTGCCGTTACAGGAAACGCGTACAGTTCGCTGTTCTGCCCCGGGAACATTTAAATATGTAGATTTAGAAGCTCTACCCCATAAGTAGGATCTCGAGATGTTTATAGCATAGTGTACACGGATTCGTTACAATTTATTGCAATTCTCACCGGCCGCGCTGCGTGCCATTTAAAGTTCAGTGTTTTTGTATGCGTTAATTCGCTGATTAACTCATCTCCGTCCAACGTTCTTCAAATCACATAAATAAAGTAGTTTCAAATGTGCACTCGTATGTATGTAATCTCAATAAGCACAAAAATATCAGTATTACGATTAATGGAACCTATAAAAGCGATAATTTTGATTTACAGTGCAACCGTTAGCGCGGAAATTGGTCCTGCGGCATAAGATTAAATGTCAGTAAGTGCGCGCATATTCAGTATTTAATGGATTTCGCCGCGATGTTCCTTGCTATAGATGATTTCTGGAAACGCTTCTAAAGACTGTAATATCGACACGTTTCAGTGCAGCAATTTACGATATAATTTATACGGATTCAAGAATGTTATGAAATGATATATTTTAAGAAGTGCGTGTGGCTCTCGCCTCCGTCGCTTTGACAAGATTAACTGTCGATCCCCTCTCAATAGACTTCTAGCTACCGCGACGTCCGCAATACTGGCGATCGACGAAGTCCATTAAAATGATCAGATTATAATACTTGTCAACAAATTGACTCGTATAAATTGATTTTTATTAAAAACATAGAATGGATATTATATAAAAATTAACTAATCATAATAATAACTAACCACACATGTTTAAATTTGAATCCGGCATGCTATTCGATTATAAATCAAAATAAAAATCGATTTAAATATAACGACGGTTTTAATAATCGAAATATGAAGCGATTAATATGCTAATTGCATTTCCAGATTATAAACGAGATATATGATTGGAGACGGACTGACAACGGTGACAGCCATTTCGACTGCGAAGCTTTCCCGACTGGAAACTTGTCATGAGCATTCAATTTATTTGCTTGGATGAACTTTAAATTGGTTCACAGTAAATTCAACTTTATTGTATTCTTTTGTGGTTGGTTTTGATTCGTATGCGCGCATTGTATGGATTGCCCTAAAAAGATGAACACAAGCACGAAATTAATTAAGTCATGTAGTACGGGAATCGATCTGTTGCTTCAAGTTACACGGGCGGGTATCGAGATCATTCGGACCGTGTGTGCCGTCGTCGAATTTTTGCATATTAGGTCATTGACCTTGACATGTTAAAATGTATTTTTATTCACCCATCGCGGACTATCAATGATAACATTTATAATTGTAAGCCGTATTTATGTCCATTGTACCATTTAGAACGCTTATTTAAAAAAAAAATGTTTCAAGCCATGCTATTTTTCTTATTCCTTTTATAATAAAAATATGATAATTACTCAAAAGTGATCCAACCTTTATGGGTGCGGTTGATTGGGCCAATTATCGGTGATTATTAAAACGATCCCTATATATATAAGTGCGCAGTACTGTGACATCACCGTTTAATCTGATGATCTTGATACCTACATAAACTGATAAACAATTAAGACATTTACATTACATGGACTATAAGTCGTGGTGGCCTAGTGGTTAAGGCACCTGCCTCTCGTGTACGAGTGTGCAGGTTCGAAACCTGGCAAGTACCAATGTGACTTTTCTGAAGTCATATTATGTACTTTCTAAGTATATCTTAGACGTCACTGACTAACGGTGAAGGTAAACATCGTGAGGAAACCTGGACTTAAAAAGTCTGAAATCGCCAATCCGCCTTGAGCAAGCGTGGTGATTAATACTCATGCCTTCTCTGCATGAGAAGAGGCCTGTGCCCAGCAGTGGGACAATATATAGGCTGATGATGATGATGATTTTCTAATAAACTTAAACCATCTTACTTATAAAAAACCTGTAATTTGAAGTTTAACCCTTTCTTACCTAATCCTTACTTAACGTCGTAATCCCGGATTAGGTCACTAAACTACTACTACCACTACTTAAGTACGGATTAACGCTAAACAGCCTTTATGAGTGAGATTTTTGCCAATTCGTAACTAAGCAGCAGATTAAAAATTAATGGGCCTTAATAAGTAAAACGGCAAGAGACCACACACCATTTCAAAAGGAACTAGTTTTATTTTTCAATCGCCAACACTAACATCATCATCGTCATCAGCGTATATATTGTCCCACTGCTGGGCACAGGCCTCTTCTCATACAGAGAAGGCATGAGCATTGATCACCACGCTTGCTCTAGGCGGATTGGCGATTTCAGACTTTTTAAGTCCAGGTTTCCTCACGATATTTTCCTTCACCGTTAGTCAGTGACGTCTAAGATACAATTAGAAAGTACATACGACTTTAGAAAAGTCACATTGGTACTTGCCAGGTTTCGAACCCGCATACTCGTAATTGAGAGGCAGGTGCCTTAACCACTAGGCCACCACGACACAACACAAACAGATTATGTAAAATAATTTTCAGACGAACTAGATAAGTTACCTGAAGCTCTGCTGACCCCTGAAACCCGTTCTAATTTAGAGCTGCGCACGATTCGAAGAGCGATAGGCGACGGTCCCATGCTGCGTGATTTACTTTATGATGACGTCGCAGTGAGAACAGAATATGGTGTCGAGACTTTAATTATTATAATGTTATACAACGTTAGAACATTTTTTTAACACATTTTTACTTGTAACAACTATAGTGGAAAAAAAAACCGATTCACTGCAAATAGCTACTGTTACACTGACCAGTCAGTCAGGACAAAGCTGAAGTCAAAAATCTTAAACCTTACTAATATTATAAATGCGAAAGTGAGTTTGTTTGTTTGTGACACTGTCACGGTAAAACGGATGAACCGATTTGGATAAAATTTGCTCCGGATAGATGGGACCCTGTTGTTTTCTCGGGACGCATGTGACAACGAATAGAAAAAAAACAGAGATTCCAAAAAAAAATACTTTTACCTAAATAATTGTAATACAAGTAGGTATACACTCACACATTCATACATATATATTATTTGGTCCCCGTAACATTTAAACAAGTCGAAGCCTCTAAAAAATCCTGCAACATTTTAGCGTTTCTAACATTGTAAGTCCACAATGTCCCGTACCGTGCGCGTACGCATCCACCTGCATCTCTGTCGATCCCCGCCCGCTAGATAAACGGATTACTACGTTGGCAACTCTGCCTTTGTTCGTTTTGTACCCGATAGGAATCTCGGGAATTTTCTCAAAGTTTATTCCCGTGTCTGCGGATAAATCTCGCGATGTTTTGTACCTGTGCAATTGTTTTTGTGCTGATGTATTGGGAAGGGTTTTTGTTTTTAGGGGAAATGTTATCAGTTGTGTTTGTATAGGTATGACTAGCTTTTGCTCATAACGTTGCCCGTGTGGTATGTAGCATTCAATTATTGTTTTTTTTGGATAGGTTAATCAGTTCTAGAGATTATTCTTTTATATGTCTTCGTAAATATTAGTTCAGATTTCTATGCCACCATTTTTTTTCTCATGGATAATCATTAAATTACCCCTCCCGACGTGGGTAGGGCGGAAGGGAGTGTCAGACTCTTACTGACTAAACCCCATACATGTTCCATCCTCAGCCCTTGATATTCCGGGGGCGCGGTAACTCTCTCGAACATCCCGCAGATTTCTATGTAACCATAAAGTGTTATTTCAAACCACTGTTGGCGTCATAGCTTAGCATTGTCTATAATATGCTACTCATCCAAAGAGTAAAAATATTATAACCAAAAATTACACCACCACGCTTATTTTCCCACAAAGAGTTAGACAGAGGAATATCTCCAGTAGATTCAGACTACCTAATTTTGTTTTTCAATGGTATCTACATTTGTAACACAGCTGCACTTAAAAGTAATTTCCCACAAACAGTTAAGCGCCTCATAACATTAACTTTAATCATAATTAAGTATATTGTACTAATTAGAGCCCTCTAAATTTGCAACGCCTGGAAAAGGTGCTAGGCTGGACATTATTATGTTATATTTAAGAACTTGTAACCCTAGTGTGCAAATAAATATTTTGAGTTTGAGTTTTGAGTTTGAATCCCCTTAAAACAAATTAACCCGAATTTCTTCATATATATAGCATCGCGATATATTATCTCCGATTACTATCGCTCTGACACGCGGGGCTTGTTGACGTTTAGTTTGCATTGCGAATAATTTGAACCTGGATTCCGTAAGATATAATTTTGAGTGGCTTTTAGTTTGTATCCAACATAACAATGACAAAATGAACACTATGGACCTGGTTTAATTATCTACCAGATTGATTCATAATTAAACTGTCATTCGTATGGAATAATCTGGCAAATAAACTTAACCAGCACTCATTAAGAGGTGAAACAGATCATACGTCTTTAAATGTGTGTTTTGTTAAACACAGACATAAGTACAATAAGACTTGGGTTCAACACAAATTAAAGGAACAATACAAAATTACACCCAGTGCAACAAGACTTCGGAAAAATTATAACATTCTTTACGACAAAGATGTGACAGAATTTATTTAAATATGAAGGAAATCAAAAAGTAGTACCTACTATTTCATCTCATGAATTAAAAGAAGTTACTGCTACCAGAAACGCACCATATTTACTATATGACGACAACAGCCATACTCATACAAATGACTTTATTGTGTGAGTATAAATTTAAGGATCCTAAATGACACATCAGTTCGGCTTGCAAGGATCCCCAACCATTCTTTAACGAGCTGAGGTAGTGGCCATCGCAACATGCTCCCGTCAGCTCATAACTTCTCCTTTTACGCCAAGTCTTATATATTTTCAGTGTTAATCACATAATTTCGGTAATAACAGAGGTTTCTGTAGATTTACAATGCACATTACATTATATTACCGGCTTAAAAGTGTAAAACCGTTGACATAATCATTAAAATGTCATACTGTCGTTATAGTAACTCACTCGTTGACAGGGAAGGCACTACTTACGACTTTATTGTTACTTTTATACGAAACTTCCTTCGTTTTGTAAAAAAAAATATAAGTTAGATTTAATTAAAATTGGTCATTTATGCATATTTAAGATTATTCATTCAGAAATTTATGCATAATGAAAAAGATTTTATCGTTTTTTGTGTTAAACACTTTGAGTGGTGCCGGCGGATTGGTTGTGGACATTAAATAAGATTTGCTTACCTCATAAGGTAAGGAAACCACTAATAATTATGACACAACATGGCTATAAAAAAATCTCCCATCACATAGACAAGAGTTTTATATTTCATTGCGTACAATATAAAAAACAAATGCGTCTCAGTTTTCAAATATAGAACGCACAGAGCGTCACGTAACGCATATGAAATAATATCGCAACAATTAATATCGTTTAATCGATACATACAAAACGATTTTATCGCATATGCAACCAATAACATGCCCCATGCTCTTCGAAATTAACAACTAAATGACTGATTGGAAAATGGCCGATCTCGGTCACGGCATATTAACAGTGAATTGGGTTTCTGTGGCGGATTTTCAGTTGCATATTCGTTTATGTCGAGCGATAAGAGCAACAATATTGGTTAGTTTGTGCGCGCCGCGGGTGTATTTTTTAAATGCTTTTTTCTTACTTTTTTATATAAATTTTATTTATTTTTCTAAAAGTTCTACTGACTTTCCTAAGACTTCTTAGTTTTCTTTAATCAGTTTGTCTGTGACAAACAGTTTTCATAGTAAACTTTCGTCCTTTCTGTAGAGATCTTCAGAAATCCATTAGAATCCCACACACATTAAAACAATATTGTTATACCTAAAACATTGATTTCATCACCTTTCATTACTGATTATTCTTTGTATAAAAGTCTAAAACATTCCTTCTTTCTATTCCAGATGAACCAAAAGTGCAAAGTTTGCGGCGAACCGGCGGCCGGGTTTCACTTCGGCGCGTTCACTTGTGAGGGATGCAAGGTAAATATTTATCAATAATTTATTCTATATCTTTATAAACTTGGTAATTAAAACTAGTGTTTTTTGTGTCATGGTAACTAACGTCCTTAACCGTCTTTGCTACTGAAAAATGTAGCGATAGAATCCATATGAAAGCATGTAACATAACGATCCTAGTCTTCATCTACACTTGGTTAGTAAGTTCTAGTTTTTTAAACCTTGGCTAGAATGTTTGCACTTCAAAGTAGGCAATTCATATGATGGAAATTCGAGGTCATGGTTATGAAAAACAAGAAAAGAAAATTCTCTAACATATTGTAAATACATAAATAAGATTTCATTTATTTATCATATTAGAATATCGTGGCAGATTGCAGTAACTTGATGTTGGATACCTATGTATATTCAGGCGCGTCTAGTTAGTACTGGAAGGTGATCATCACATAGTCTCTAGCTAGGAACTACTACTCATGATTTTGTCGGCGTGGACTTAAAATTGAGTCCAGGGGCCTTACCATGACGTGCCACAGAAGGAATAGTTTAGTTGTGAAAAAGAGACGGAACTATGACACCTGGATAGTGATTGCGAAAACACGAGGTAAAGCTCCCGATACCTTAGTAAAAATCATCAAGCCTAGCCTTTCCCCAACTATATTATGTATTTACCTAAGTATCTATGTGTGTGCCACAAATTTCATTAAAATCCGTTGAGTAGTTTTTGCGTGATTGAGTAACAAACATACATCTATCCAAACTCACTTTTATGAGTAGGATAACACCGTACTTACACAATACACATACTAAATTGTAAAAGGTAACTCCCAAAGTTACTTTACAGCACAAACACAATACTTAGTGGCGAGTAATTAAAAATCTGTGTAATCATTAATTCAACAAGCACTTATTTTCTAAACCAAAGTTATGCGATTCGTTCTAATTAATAGGAAATGAAAACACTAAATCGGAAATGTAAATTTCGACAATTGTATCAAGGATCATTGGCTCAGACGGGCGTTTTTAAAACGCTATTGTTTTTTACAATATAACTTAGGCACATCATTATCAAACACTACTATTTTTATCTAACTAATTTGTAAAGCTTTTTTTTTCATTATTTCTATCAATATTTAAATTTAATTTAGAAGTAAGTTTCAATGTCACATAGAAATTATTTCAAAAACTGATTGAACTTATTTGGGAAATCGTTATTTTATTTTCTAACTTAAAGACACAAAACTTACGCTTACTCTTCGAACGCGATTAAGAAAAGACATGATTAAGTACCTGACATATCTCACCCAACAGAGAGAACTCTTGCTTTAGTATCAACATTAACTACATTAAACACTATTTACGTTGAAGACACTACATCTAGAATACAAATCGGAGACCTTTTTTTTTTTTTTTTTTTTTTTCGGATGGGAAATCATCAAATGACCCCTCCCGCCGTGGGTGGGGCGGGTGGGAGTGTCAGACTCTTACTGACTAAAACCCATCCATGTTCCTTCCTCAGCCTTTTGTATTCCGGGGGCGCGGTATCTCTTTCGAACATCCCGCAGCCCCGGCAGGCTATGGCCCTGGGGGAGGGCCCCGTCAATGATGCTGACATCTCTTTGAGGCGCGCGTGGAACACGAACGCGCCGTCGACGCGGGTCTGGTCCTTGCCGGACGGCGAGCCACCCATAGCTCACCGTCCGCAGCCCCGCGCCTACGGTGGCCGGGAGTCGTCTCGCGGCTCCCGACGCCCGTGGCGTCTCCTGCGGCGGCTGGGGCGTGAGGCCTGTCGCTCCCTCACGCGTTCCGCCGCCTCCTTCTCCAGCATTACTGCTTCGCAGAAGGAGGCGACGGCGTCCCATTCCGTCTCGCTCCGGACCATGGCCTGAACCAGGGCCGGACGCGAGAGGTCGCCGCCGCCGATCGCCCCTACGAGGACACGGCGGTGCTCCGCCCAAGCGGGGCAAACCCCCACCGTATGCTCCACCGTGTCCTCCGGGCGATCTACACAATGGTGACACCCGGGCGTTTCCTCCCGCCCGATTCTGTGCAGGAACCTCCCGAAGCTTCCGTGTCCGGTGAGGACCTGCGTCAGGCGGTAGGTGAGGACGCCGCGGCGTCTCCCTAGCCACTCCTCAAAGAGGGGACTTACCGCCGCGATTGCGGCGTGCCCTGCGCTGGGCTGCAACAGTCGCTCTTTCCATTCCGCCATGAGATCACGCCGGAGCTCCGTCCGCCAAGCCGCGATTTGCCGCGGCGGCGGAGGTTCGCCCCAGCGTTGGGCCGTCGCGCGCCACTCGTACAGGCACGCGAGGACCCCCGCCTCCAGATCCCACGGCGGCAATCCGGCGAGGAGGCCCGCCGCCTCGCGGGAGATCGTGCGATACCCCCTAATGAGCCTTATGGCCATGGCCCTCTCGGGCGGGTTCAGATACCGGGTGCCTCGGCGCGCCACCGAACCCGCCCACACCGGAGCCCCATAAAGGGCCATGGATCGCACGACTCCCGCGTAGAGCCTCCGGCAGGAGGCGTTTGGACCCCCCAGATTGGGCAGGAGCCGCTTAAAGGCGGCACCGGCCCTCTCTAGTTTGGGAGCCAAACGTCGGAAATGCTCAACGAAGTTCCACCGGCTATCGAGGACGAGTCCCAGGTACTTCATCGTCGACTCGACGCCGATGTGAACCCCTCCCACCATAAGCTGGAATCCCACAGGTGGCTTATTCCGAGGGCCATGGAACCACATGGCCTCGGACTTGTGCAAAGCCACCTCGAGACCCAGCCGCCGGATCCTATCGACGACCGTTGCAACCCCGCGTGTCATCGCGTCGGCCGCCAATTGGTACGACCCCCCCTGCGCCAGGACAAGCGTGTCGTCAGCGTAACACACTACGCTGACGCCTCTGGGGAGGTCGGCTCGCAGCACCCAGTCGTAGCCGATGTTCCACAGGAGCGGCCCCAGAACCGATCCCTGCGGAACACCGCACGACATCTCTCGCCTGCTCCATTCCCCGTCGCGACCGGGGTAGATGACGGCTCTGTCCGTCAAGTAATCCCCGACCACGCGACGGAGGTAGGTCGGCACCCGGTGATACCGGAGTGCCTCCCCAATGCTACTCCAGGGCAGGGTGTTAAAGGCATTGGCGATGTCCAAAGACACCGCCAAGACGACCCTACCCCGGGACACCGCATCCTCCGTCGCGAGGGCTCCCACGCGCATGATGGCTTCCACCGTCGAGCGCCCCTTGCGGAAACCAAATTGGTTGTCCGCAAGATCCGGCCCAACTCCCACCAGGTGCCCGACGAGGCGGTCTGCAATCACTCTCTCGAAGAGCTTGCCCACCTCGTCGAGCAGCACAATGGGCCGGTATGCGGACGGAGAGTCCGCAGGGCGCCCCGGCTTCCGAATCAGGACCAGTTTCCCCGCCTTCCAACGAAGCGGGAACTGGCCCCTCTCCAAGCATGCGCTCAGGAAGCCCCTCAGTCGGGGCCCGAGAGCCTCTGAGGCCAGGACCCAGGCTTTCCCTGGTAAGCCGTCGGGCCCTGGGGCGGTGTTTTTGGCCTTCAGCCTACCCACCGCCGCTCTCAGGTCCACCCCGGTCACCTCGGGGACGTCGTCGTCGTCGTCGTGGTCCGCTTCCGACACCGCAAGCGGCGGAGCCATGCGCGGGGGAGTATGCTCCTCTCGCGAAGGGAACAGAGCGCTCACCACGCCCTCCAACAGCTGGGGCCGGAGACTCTGGGTTAGCGGGGGGCCCCTGGTGCGGAGTTTATCCCGCACCATCAAGTATGGACGCCCCCACGGATCTGCGTCCAGAGACTCCAGCATCTCCTTGCGGGCCAAATCTTTGGCCCGCAAGATCGCCTCCTGGAGGGCGGTCTTCGCTGCTCTGTATCCCTCGTACAGCTCCGCCTCGATGGCTTCCGCATCCGAGGGTCGGATGCGGAGCCTGCGATGTCTGGCGTACCGGCGGCGCGCGGCGACGCACGCTTCGCGCAGGGACTGCAGATCCCGCGACCACCAGTACACCTGACGCCGGGCGCTTCCCAGCCGGACTCGGGGCATTGCCATGTCGCATACCTCGGACATGGCCTCCCGGAACCACTCCGCCTCGTCATTAACGTCGGCAGGCCTGACCGGCGATGACACCCAGGCCTGCACGATCGAGGCTTCCAGGAGGAGCTCCCGGTCCAGCTGCTTCAGCGCCCACCGCGGACCACTCGGGGCCTGTCGGACCGGCGCGCTTGAGGTCTGGGCGGAGACGTCGAACCGGATATACCGGTGGTCGGAGTAGGTCTCCACCCCCTCCACAACGCGCCAGTCAATAACACGCGGCGACAGTGCGGGGCTGGCGAACGAAATGTCCACCACAGACTCGCCCCGCATCCGCACGCACGTGGGGACAGAACCCCGATTTAGGACGACCAGACCTGTCTCTAGAGCCCAGTCCTCCACCATCCTGCCCCGCGCGTTCGTGCAGCGGGAACCCCAAGCCAGATTCCAGGCATTGAAGTCCCCGAGCACTAGCACAGGCAGGGAACGGTATCCGACGACGACGACACTCAACTCCCTGAGGGAGTTGTGGAGCTCGGCGAGAGTTCGGCTCGGGGAGAAGTAGACCCCCACTACGACGATCTCCCCGAACCGTGCTGCAACGCACCCCTGTCCCTGCTTGACCCCCTCGAGGGAAGGGGTACCTGCGGCGGCCGACGCAATTATGGTCACCGAGCCACTAAGGTCCTGCACCCAGTCATCCCGAGGCAGGACAAAGTAGGGCTCGGAGACCACGGCGACATTGATCGACCACTGCGCCATGCTCTGGAGCAACAGATCCTGAGCTCTGGCGCAGTGGTTGATATTCGCCTGGAGGAGGCGTAATGGGGCCGTTATTGGCACTCCATTTCAGCCCCCTCCTGAGCCCTCCGTGAGGGCCCCGCCGCTGCGGCTGGCGGCTGCGCAGCGGCGGGTATGACGGCATCGGCGAC
This sequence comes from Pyrrhia umbra, assembly GCA_963891755.1. Taxonomy (NCBI): domain Eukaryota; kingdom Metazoa; phylum Arthropoda; class Insecta; order Lepidoptera; family Noctuidae; genus Pyrrhia; species Pyrrhia umbra. The sequence continues at coordinate 13,739,110 of OY982929.1, forward strand.
AATAGCGGCGGCGGCGGCGGCGGTGGCGGTGGTGGCGGCGGTGGCGGAAGGCCTCCCCTTACTCCTGGTGGGTGGGGCGCAGGCCTTGCTCCCCGCCCGGTGGTCGGCCGGCTTACCAGCAGCCGCACATGCGATGCAGTGCGGCGCGGCGGAACACGAGCCGGCCTTGTGCCCGGGCTGACCGCAGCGGACAAATCGGAGACCTTGAAACTACGACCTTACGAAGGTTTAAAACCTGACCAGAAACCAATTACAAAATGCTATAGGTCCCCAACCTTTCATTTTATTAAACATGAACACAATTAAAACTTCTCGTCTGCTATAAATGGCGATTTATAAACTTCGCGTGACTTCATTAAAATGACGATAAATCGATTGACACCTTATTCGAATAAAATTAGTACGACCAACTTAATCGATATGGAACATCTGATTAATATGTTACATTCTAAATTCGTTGGGATGTTGAAAAATTGCGCGTTTTGTTTAATGATGGCGGGTTCGGAGTAATATTTGGAGGTACCAAACATTTTTGAAGTAAGATCATTTTTTGCAAATTTACGATATCGTAAAAAAATCTGCGTTTAAACCGCTACGGCATTAAAAAAACGCAACTGTGAAAAAACACATTCCGTGATCGATTATATTAATATCGATAATTACTTTAATTTTCCGATTCTAACTCGATCCTTCCTCAGTTCGAACAAGCTGCTTACAATTTAACTCGAGCATTTTGCACTTTATCTTGCTAAAAATAGGGACTTCATGAAGTGCAGAAAAACAAATAAATGTGTAGATATCGACAATGTCCGGGAGATGCACATCGATAATTCGATCAGCACGCATAATCATCCGTTATACTTTTTTTGCTGATGCGTACTAAATGAGGCTAGTTTACAGCTGATTTCGCGTGTCTCACATCATTTTATATCTACTGGCCAACGTACATTGCTGTACCGGTATGTGTGTTACGTGAATAATGATATGAAGAAAATTAAAATACCAAAAAAAAAGATAGAAAAATATACGATTTTTAATATTTATCTTTCTATGTAGATAATTATAGAATCATTTTACACAAGCCACAGGTTATTACATTTTAAAACTTAATGATTTTGGCTATTTCTAGCTGACCACCATGACAAAACTAACTCATGATCTATAGAGTTATATGGTAACTGGCAAAATTAGTACAGTGATACGAGTCTACCTAACCCAAGTTCCATACAAAATATTCATGATATTATGTATGTATGAAGTGTTAAATTCTTACGCAGTTTCCTTAAAAACAGTTAACAAAAACCAATAAAAAGCAATTTTTTAAACCGATTTCGATTACTAACAAATCGTCCGCTACATTTATTGTAACAAGGGCAACCGTACTAAACCCACTAGTCCATACAAACGACAATTTCCTTCTTGCGCAAGCGTAATTTGTATGAATGCAAGTGGAACCGAACGACAATGGATTGTGCAAGGGTGGAAACTGTCTCAGGATGTCTCGAGCGGTCACCGCGTCACAATACTAGCTACCAAGGTTATGTAATCTAACTGGTTTTTGGGTTAGTAAAGTAGGTTGGAACAGAAGAAAAGATAAAGGGCCATACATACACACAGACACATAATAAGAGATATAGAAAAAAATGTGCTGGGACAGTAATTTTCGTCCTTTTTAATTATACTAATATTTATTATACCTATATTGTTCTAAGTCACAGCTATGGAAAATTAATGAATAATAAAAGTATATTTATAATCTAAATATCCTGTCCTTATTAATGCCGGTTTTCTTAATTTATACAACTAAATAAATACCACTTATTTTTACCTAATGCTCCCTTTAGCATTCAAAAAATATTACAGCAATTAAACGTAGGAGCCGGTAACACTATTTAATTAAAACATAAAAAGACCTATTTTATCCCATAAGCTCAGTAGTTACTGGTGATCGTTAGCGGGCGGTCGTCAATTTGTCTCGTGTCGTGTAATTAAATGTGGCGTGCGCCCGCGCACCCGTTTGTATGTAAATACGTCGCACGCGACTCGAACCCATGGCATGAACGGTTGATTGTTTGGTGCTCGTTGCTTGATAGATTTATTTGTTTTTGTTGCTCTTCCAGTACTTGCAGTACAATACTTTAAGCGCAAACTGTTTATATTATTATTATTTGGACAAATACACAATGTAATTTAAATAGAAAACGACGAAGGAAAAGAAAACGCTAGAACTTTTTTTGCATTAATTATACTGAGTATATTAACACCGAGAAAGTAAAGTATGAGTGAAGTACAGCAAAGTATGACAAAACCATTAATTATAGAAATTATTATTATTTTATTATTACCTAGATACTACATTGAACTACGTAGGATATAATAACCAATCAAAATAACAACAATACTACTTATATTTCTCTAAACCCAACTAAAACACCAATCAACCCGATTTTCAGTTCTATTCTAAATAATTTCACGGGCAAAACGTCTAACCTAGATCAGTTAGTTGCGTAGTATTTTCAAAATGGATTCCGAATCAGTTTCGATATTTCGTCGGCCATTTTCCGGATCGTGAACTTAAGTGGCGTTTGGCAATGTTACCCACACCATAAACCTTTTGGTTGCTTGGATGGTTATCTGCTGGTTGGTGGGTAATGGGCCGTGGTTATATGGGTCGGTACCTATGAGTTGGTTGTAGTTGCAGGGTTTTGGAGTATTGAGACATGTGTTCTTTATTGTCTAGAAAAGAGGTGCTCAAAACTGTATTAGTATTTAACAGTATATTTCGAAGTTTTAGTTGTGTTATCAGTCATACATTTTTGGACAATGCTAGGACTCCCTCAAACAATAATAAAGCAATGTTTGTAGGAATCAATATAAATAATTCCTAATAAAGAACAATTTGAGCTTAGACCTTTTCTTAAAAACAAGCAAAATATTTTCGTAGTTTTTCTCCTAACCGCTAACTTGGGCTGGGTAACAAAAACCCACTCCTGTTTCTTAACAGTCGATGAGACTTATTTGTGTAAAGTTCCTCGTGTTAATCTATCTCCACGTCGCGCTCGAGACCTCAGCTCACCTCACAAACCAACAACCGTAATGATAACGTACACAGCATCCAAGAGTTACGCAATAATTGGAGCACAGCCACTAAGCCGGGTTCACACGTTTTTACCGAGGACAGACGATCAACATCAATCACCGCTGCCATTAACTGACCGTCTGAACCCGCCGCTACTCGTAACTATACTGTTGATATCTTTTTTAGTTCACCTTCTGTCCTTTGATGGTGTAGTCAATTGCTTGGTACGAATTGTAGTCCTAGGTTCTCCATTTGTTATTCAACTTATCAGTAAAGAATATTTTTTATTCTTAATCTGGAAATACTTAAAACAGTATTAAAAAAAATGTATAAGAAAACACTAAACCGTATAATTTCATTCAATAACATCATCATCCTTTGGCAGACGAGTAAAAAACCCAATGATACGCAAGGTGACATTTAAGTGACAGATGACAGTGACAAAGCGCAACTCCACAGACAATATAATTGTCAAACCCAAAACAAGGCTGTCACTGTCGTCAAATGGTCATCCAATAAACGTTCTAATTCGCACGGCCGCTCGTCATCGGGGCGAAACGAATTATTTTCAGATTTGGAGCACATTTAAATTACGGTACGGCACGCGATCGGGAAACACTGGCGGAAAAGATATTTGACGGTTAGGACGCGTATATACTGCGGTTATTTTAGTGTGTGATGTAATATTTGTACGAAATGTCATTAGGTTGCTTGATTTTGTCAAAGAAGAATTTACTGATGAGAATCTCGGCTAATATTATTTATTACTAGCTGTTTCCTGCGGTTTCAACCTCATTCCGAGGAAACTACTTAGCCCACCCGGGTAAAAAGTATCCTATATGTTAATCCAGGTTATAAACTATGTGTGTACCAAATTTCATTCAAATCCGTTTAGTAGTTTTTGCGTGAAAGAGTAACAAACATACATCCATACATTCTTACAAACCTTCGCGTTTATAATATTAGTAGGATTATTAGATAACTAGACTACACTGAAAAACATATTTTTTAGCATTGACATAGCAAGTAGTAATAAAGCCTAGTGCTTGTTAATATTTCGAATACGCCAGTAGCTATCTTATTAAAAAAAAAACACATTAATTATTTCCGAAATTTCGATCAAATTCTTGACTAAACCCAACCAATATACACACATCCTAAAGCCCACCGCTCAGTTACATTTCGTAACAGTTCAGTAATAAATCATCGCTTCTAATTTGCTTTTAAAGGTTTTTCTAGAATTATCTGTGTGTGTAATCGTATTGTGCGGAGACAATTGCCCTCTCGCCACGAAGCGCGCCATGAAAGGCACCGCTCTCGTAATTTGTCAACGAGAAACCTTAACGCGAAAAGAATAAACCTCAATAGCCTCGGCGGCTAATTAATCGGGCTATTTTAATTGGCTTTAATGCTTCTATATGTTCAATTATATTTTAAACGGTAATGACCTATATTGAGTTAATTATTTTTCAATTAGATGTCCGAGTAAGTGCCACTGGTTAGGCTTTAATTAGTTGCGATGAAACGGGATCTGTGAAAAAATGTTACTAGTGTGGAAGTTTTATGTATAGAAGTCGCAGTAATTAATGTAACTAACTGGCAATAGAATACCTGCCTGCTATTTCTGGATGTATAAAAAGTCACATTGACTTAATATTCTTTGTTTTAGTTTGATACTTAATCTGTTTTATCCTTGTGATATAATCAAAAAATACAAAGATTCGAACATTATACAAAAAAAAAACATTTTTAAATAATGACTTTATCAATATTTGTTTTGCATACAACCTTGCGACGTGAAGGTATCAATTACAAACGAGATCAATAAAACGGTTCATTTGGCGAAACGGCCGTCATAGTAGCGACACACCGCCTATTCACTTTGCAATACAATTCACGGGGTGAATCGATTCGTCTCGATTCCGCAGCGCCCGCAATCGATTCAAATTTGCACTTACTCACTTTTGCGTGTACGGTCTTGTTTTATTTGTATCGATTGGGGACGATTAGTTACGCGAATTTGAATTTTAAATCATTAATTTCTAGTCGACAATTGATTGGCGGGCCGGTTAATGATTGTCATTGTTTTAGAGAGGTCTCATGTCGAAATTGTCAACGGACGCAACGCAGTTGGCACACCGATCAACTTATTGGAGCATGGCAATAATTTTTATTCCCGTCACGAAATCTGCAGCGGCGTCCGTCGGACATGTTGTACGATTAGTATTGTTGCATAATTTATACGATTGTGCCGGGTTCAAGGATCTATTGTTGTTAATAACGTACCCATTGCGTAACTCTTGGCGTAAATTGATAGGTCAGTAATTAAATGTTAACAGGTGAATTTATACCGGTCAGCTAAGTTCGCACCTCCTATTTATATTAACCGAGCAATATTTATGTCTTTCGAACAATGACTGCCCAATTGGAATTCTATAAACGTACCATCATCGTCAATATTAAATGTTCCAATTTCGAATGTGAACGTCGATTTCCCCGAAGAGCAAATCACGAGCGGTATCGATTCAAATTAAACGAATAATCGATTGTATTTGAATGTCAGAGCCAATCAAAACATCGCGGTGCGGTGCAGGTCAGTGCTTCCGAACGCAAACGCGGGATGACACGCGCTCGCGTTTTGAGCCATCATTACTTTACCATCGAAAAAACCCTGCGGCGATCAATTTTAAGGCTTGTCAAGTTGAAATAAGGCTGGTTATTGATGATCTTTGAATTGAAGAAGTGCAAAATGATATTGGTACGGGTCACCACAGTAGGAGAAAGGTCAAAATTGGATGTTGTTAATGTTATCTGTTCCGTTCTCACGCTTGTTTCGCGTGCGTGATGCTGCCAACGGTTCATTTCGAAAGTCCACACGGGGTCTTCACTCGATTTGTCACACTTATCGATAAAAATCGCATCAAAAATCGATATAACAAAATTATTCATGTGTTAAATTATAATTTGTGATGAGACGGTTGTTTTTTTTTCATAGTTTTCCTTGAATGTCTTACAATAGGTGGATCAGTTTTGATGGGCGTCTAACAAGTTTTACAAGATTAATATTGGACCATGAGTCACTTGTACTTTTTCCATGATGGTCCAACAGTTACCTGTATATATTATTATACAAGATTTGATTAAACACTTCAGTACAAGTAGCGATATTCTACATACCAATACCTATAACCCGAAAACAATAAATAATAAATATAACCTCCCATAACATTACCATACTTCCTCAAAGCAGTTTACTACCATAACCCCATACGCTCGGTATCAAAGGCACGCTATTTAGCTTCAATCACCATACAAAGTAATCCCCATAAACTTGTGGGGTCCATCACCTATTAATACACCATAAACTAGTACAAAGTTATGGCGCCACATTTTGTTGCAATGAGGTCTAAAGTACTACTTTAAGTACACCGGACCATATTTCACGTGTTATGGCTATGATACTATAAATTTTCGCGGCACAGTGTCGTTTGAGAAAATTTTATATAATACATGCAATATAATGTTTATAGCTTAAACACCCACGAAGGAAAGATTGGAGTCGAATTTGTTTTAGGTTTATGATTTTTGACTAATTATATAGGTTAAGAGAAGCTCGTAGCTAAATAACAGCCGCACGGTTCGACCGATCAAAGGTTAAGCTGCTCTTGGCACGATCAGTCTGTAGATGGGTGACCATCTTTGTCATAGCGAGACTCCTCCGTGCCTCGGAAAACACGTTAATCTGTTGATCCCGGTTGTCATTTGTAGATCATTGATAGTCGTTACGGGTAGTCAGAAGCCAGAAAGTCTGACAACCAGTCTTACTAAGGGATATCGTGTTACCCGGTAACTGGGTTGTGGAGGTCAAATAGGTAGTCGCTCCATGTAAAACACTGGTACTCGGCTGCATCTGGTTTAGACTGGAAGCCGACCTCAACATAGTTTGAGCTCAAAAGGCTAGGCTGATGATGATGATATAGGTTATAGGTAATTAATACATGCATACGTACAAAATATTACGATATTAATAACTATGATGGTTGACATGATTTAATTCGCGCTAAACTCAAAAAAAATGCAACACCTAGTTTTGACTATGTCATGTGTCTATAAGATCCAATACGATTCGTTATTCAAAGGGTTAAAGAGCATAGATATAAATACTCTTTAATATTTATTATTCTATTAAATCTTATCACCACTTAATGGCCTATAAATAATGAACCATAAAAATGTTACTACTGGACACTCTAATGCAACTTGGTACTAGGACATTAGAGGACGAACGAACATACAAAAACAACTCAAAATACCTAACAATGTAAGAAAAAAAAATATCATAAGAAAAGCTATAATATAACTAAAAGAAAACTCATTTCTCGGATGTAAAATATAAAAATTGCAGATACACATTCATCTATTATGTTCGGAACATACAAAGAAGAACAATTAAAGATCGCTACACATTTAATTATATTTCATTACGTAATATCTGTGCCCACCAATCTGCGTGGATTCATCGATCTACATCAATACGGCTACAGCTGTAACTTCTATTCTATAATCAGTATTAATATCTTTTTCGTAGCATAAATATGTGTGGTAGACCGTAGACCTTATCTTTATCTAAGTTTGTTAAGAAGCTTACTAACTAGTAAACCTGTGGATACATCAGGCGCACTTGTAGCAAATTTCTGAAAAGACATTAATCTAAAAATATAAAATAAAACTATTTATTCCTTGAAAGCAATATCATTTTTTAACTATAAAATTATATATGCGAAAGTGATTTTGTTCGTTACGCTTTCACTGAAAAATGGCAGAACCGATTTTGATGAAATTTGGTACGGAAATAGATGGGATCCTGGAAATGGTTACCTATAGACTTTTATGGCTCAGTACGTGGGTAAAACAGCTAGTAGATATCGCCAAGGGCTCATCATCTTTAATCGATGACAAACAAAGTCGATGACTACACATTATTACAATATGTAGCACCTATGACTATAATTACTGATTTACAAAACGTCATCGCATACGATTCACCCGATTGTCTATTCCAGTCCTTAGAACAATAAAAATGTAATTTATTAACCTATTAAACAAAACAATAGGTCAGCCTTGAGTCAGAACTAATATTGTTCCTCCTAGTTTAATGTCGAACTTATAGTCATAAATACAAGTCATTTGCCGTCGTATTAGGGAACAATTAAACCATTATTGCTACTTTGTTTAATAAACTTAACATTACTTATATTCAGCCTTCAAGTTTCATGAAGTACATATTTTAAAGTACATATCGTCTGAAAATAATAATATTAGACGACGCGAGTGTGTGTAATTTGCTTGTGACAGATGAGTGTAATGCACCTAAGTCGACACCATCTAAATAAGGCCACGCTTCATCATATTTCAATCAGACGTCAAGCGAAAGCTAGAAAAAATAGTATTGTTTCGTATTAAGCTGAAAAAGTACTAAAATAAGAGCTACTACTAAAACACTCTTGTGACGTCACAGAAAGATATCATAAAGTGACAAGCTTGATTTTCATACAAATGACGGAACTTGCGTTATCTATTTAAACACATATCTATGGTATAAATAATGCTAATTAACAATATATTTCACGATTAGAACAGCTAACGCCATCTAGCGTTATCAACTAACAACAGCGAATACTCCTCACTCACAGCTAAAAGTTATTATTGTAACCATAATATTTAATTTTATGATCTAATTTTATTTTTATATAATTAATATTTAAGTACATTCTATTTTTAGGGTTCCGTAGTCCGACAAGGAACCCTTATAGTTTCGCTCTGTCCGTCTGTCTGTCTGTCTGTCTGTCTGTCTGTCCGCGGCATAGCTCCGTGGTTTTTGTTATTAGAAAGCTGAAATTTGGTATGAATATGCATATTGATCACGCCGAGAAAGTGGTAAAATAAAATTTTGAAAAATATTTTTTTTTAGGGTAGCTCCCAAACATGTAAAGTAGGGATGAATATTTTTTTTCTCGCGTACCCCTTCGTGTGGGGTATCGTTAGATAGGTCTTTCAAAAATATGATGGGTGTGTGAAGACCATTTTTCAGTTAAGCGAGCTATTTGCGAAATATCTAGATTTTAAGTGAAATTTTTTGTTCGATACGAGTTACCCCCCCCCTCTAACTTTTGAATGGCTGTACCTAGAAATGTGAGAAAAATCACAGACGTAGTACATGTAATGAAATTACAAGGAAAACTATCACGGCTAAGTAGGCTTAACCGGTTACAGAGTTATAGTCGACTAACTAACTCCTACTACGGAACCCTACTGCGCGTGGCCCGACACGCACTTGGCCGGTTTTTTAATATTAATTTATGATTTTATTAAAAACTGCATCAATTTTTAACGTAAGTACAAAAATATTAATATTTCAGATAAAAGTCCGAATAAAAACCTTTCAAAGCCTTTACAAAAACAATAGTGTTCAGGTTTCGACAGCGGCCGCGTTGCCTAGCAACGGATAATTTATTGTTCTCTTACGTTCACCTCTCGCCAACGATGCGCCCGCGCATCCTTTGCTTTTATGACCGCGAGCTAGCGCTTGGTGCACAATTGCGGACTTGGAATAATAAGATACTGCTTTTTGTCGAAGGAACAATCTGTACCATTTATGTTCTTAGAAATTTTCACTACATACCTCATCATCATCATCCTCCTGCCCTTATCCCAATTTTATTTGGGGTCGGCGCAGCATGTTTTCCTCTTCCATACTCTTCTATCTGCCGTCATCTCGCTAGTAACATTCATTCTAATCATATCAACCTTCACACAATCCATCCATCGTTTCTTCGGCCGTCCCCTTCCTCCATATCCATTTATCTATTTCACTACATACCTATTATATAAAAAATTAAATAGCATTTATATCAAAATTCAAAAAAACCAGAACAGCTTATTTCATAAGGTCATCAATATACTTCAAATAAAATACAATTTTCCAGTGCCATTTTACTGCAACGAATCAAAAAATAAGTTTAGCATTGTTTTAATCATCATATTGATACCACAAGACCATTCAATTAATTATTGAATTAAGAAAATGACTCGAGTGTTCACCACGCATCATCAGTACCCATCCTAATCAGTGAGCCCCCCACCTGTACGTTAGCGGCGCGCGCGCAGGTCAGAGGTGGTTGCGGCCAGGTCGCTCGTAACTTCGCCCGTCGCCCGGCGCCGCCCGCGACTCTTGCGCAACAGCCAATTTATGCACATACTGATTATTAACTACAAGTACTGTCACATGCACTAGTCATGCTGCACGATGCAGTAGTACAACAGAGGGTTTGCGATTATTTAGGATTATTGAGGAGCTCGTGGCTAAGCAACAGCCGCACGGGTCGACCGATCAAAGGTTAAGCTGCGCTTGGCGCGGTCGGTCCGTGGATGGGTGACCATCTTTGTCATAGCGAGACTCCTCCGTGCCTCGGAAAGCACGTTAAGCTGTTGGTCCCGGTTGTCATTTGTACATCTTTGACAGTCGTTACGGGTAGTCAGAAGCCAGAAAGTCTGACAACCAGTCTTACCAAGGGGTACCGTGTTACCCGGTAACTGGGTTGTGGAGGTCAGATAGGCAGTCGCTCCATGTAAAACACTGGTACTCAGCTGCATCCGGTTAAGACTGGAAGCCGACCCCAACATAGTTGGGAAAAGGCTAGGCAGATGATGATGGACTCTCAACAATTGTTTTTAATGCCACTCTTTGTTTAACTGGCAACAATGAGGCTTCATTAACTATTGGTGTTGCCAATAAAAAAATACTTGTAACATTTCTATGCTTACCTGTACCACGGAATAAAACATATGATGCAATTATTGTAACGCATGCGACGGCAGCGATGCCCCACGCTTCTATCTACTCAATTAATTTAAATATCATATTGAATCATTGCACAACACTTTAATTTAATTAAGAACTTTAAACGTTTTAAATGTTGGCGAGTGAGCTTATCGAGCCGTGGGCGACTGTCCTTTACTGGATAATTCTACGAATATAATGTGGAGGGTATATTGTACTAGTCAATGACTGAAGCTGTGAAACTATGTAGCAGTATCCTCAGCCCGTGAATTCACCTGTGTGGGTTTTAGAACTGGGTCCAGATACCTAGAAATGTATCCTATGTAATTATCCAAAATATGGTATATCTGTCTGCCGTTTTTCACTCAAAATCCATTTAGTAATTTACGTAAAAAAATTACAAACATTCACATATTTATTATTATAAACTTTGACGTTTTAACATCGGTAGGATAATTAGAAATAGTCAAATTAATGGTTGTAATGTCTCACATCTCTGACTTCTTAAAAACTACCAACAAACGCCACCGTTGTACAACAAGACACTACAGCACACTTATAAGTATTTATTATTATCTTTTCTTTTAAATTAGCGATGTCATCACCAAAATAAAGCGTCGATTACAAACTCAAAATCATACTTATTCACCTAAATATAAGGGCTAATGTCCTTTGTGATGACAATATGTAGAATAACACCGCGCACGCGCAGTATAATTCGCATCACGCACGCAGCACGTTCAAAGATGGCATTGTTTCAGTTTAAATTCTTCATCTATGACGTGATCCTGCAATTGGTCAATTGTGGGGTCACCATGCTTGTGTGCTTCCATATTTTTGTCAGTTTTTTACTAAATTTTAGGTCAAAATGTACTTCTAAATTGAAGATTGTTAAGTTGTATAATTTCTTGGTCAAATGTTACTAACGTTATATTTCATAATAAATAATAATACTTTTAATACTTCTTAGCATATTCAACTGTCAATTTTTCAGAATGAGAATGTCTAATTTCGAAATTACAAGGCCAACTCGCATATTACGCGCGGATTTGAATATGAAACTTAATGCTGAAAATAAATTATTTAGTTAGTGATTCATTTAGGTAAAGAAACTAATTTTAAGTCTTGTATATTTCTGGAGACGTAGCTAAAATTAATGTGAGAGATATTTTGTGGTACTGAAAACTTGAGTAAATAGGAACTATATCTGTTTTATGTCAATAGAATTTTTTATTGAAACTTTTATAAGAAACTAGGTTTGTTAAATTATTCAAGCTTTAGTAGGGATCCCTAATTATTTCTGGAAATAAATATAGCGTATGACACTTCGTATACATATAGCTTTCTAACGGTGAAAGAATTTTTAAAATCAGTTCAGTAATTTTTGAGTTAAAACCCTACAAACAAAAAAACAAATCTTTCCTTTTTATAATATTAGTATAGATAACAACGAAGGGCAGTTATAAAACACACTATGTTCTACACTGAGTATATCGGGACTGTCCCTAAAATTGGGACATCATGGTGACATTATCAGGTAGCTCGTTGATTGTCATTCATGCGACGATGTGGCGTTTTGCAACCATTTTGGTAATGTTAACGCGTGTATGTTTAGTTAACGCTCGTTTTTAATGTTAACGTGCACCTACGTGTAGAGTGTGCATGGCAGACAGTGTAATCTCATATTGTTAAATTATTATAGAATTAGGTGATGGTATATATGTATACCTATGATATTTTAGGTCTCATATTCGATCGGTTATTTGTCTCTGTAAAAATCATAGTTTTTTTGGACTAGGTAATTTTTAAGAATAGCTTAGTCTGAATATCAAATATAGGTCATATTAGTTCAATCAGACGCAATATCTGAAAGCAAAATCTAGATCAGTAAATCTACGATACAAACAATGAATAGATTATAACATCAAAGTATACTCAACACTTAAAAACAAAACAGTATCGAGTACATTAAAACGATAACCATCAAACAAATCAAGCACTTAGAACCTCAACAATCTAATACTCATCACAGACGAAACAATAGGCCACACTTACGTAAGGAAATCGCCAAAAAATCAAGGTCAAATGAAAACAAAACCATAGTTAAATGTGTGTAGCAGACCGGAACCGAACCCGCGGTCCATATCCATCGGAAGTGACGTCTTAAGCCGTGAACACGACATTAATACGGCGAAGTTTTCACTATCGGAGTTACGCGGTCGGGCGGGCGCCAAGCGGCCGTGTAACCGCGGCTTTAGGTCAAACCTGGGGACTCACTTGTCCTGATAGTGAGACTTGAGTACTCATTTATTGGAACTATTTTATTTATGCTAAGTATAAGTATATGGTTGTATGTTTAAGGCTTAAAAGATCTATGTTAAAGATATAGCTGTATGTTAGGCTTAAAATGCCAAAGCATCTGTTGTAAATTCTTAATTATTTTTGTCTTCAGTCGTTTCACACAACATATTTTACTCTGATACTGTACCTATAATCAAGTAAAAATTAAATTGACCTAGTATACAAAAACTAAAGAGAAATACTTTTGCATTTTTGTAAATATATGTATTATTTAAGTCCTCATTATCATCCTAAACGCATCCTTATGCGTATACCTGAATATTCACCACAATTTAAAACATCATAAGCACATACTAGTCTACCATACATTCGCCCAGGAAAACACATTAAACCACACATACCACTAATAACGAGCATCATATACCGCGATATTTATTAATAACGTTGTCGTTTTAATTAGCGGCGTAAGGAAGGACCAACCTACGACCTCCCATTTTCAATTTTATTCGCCACACATGCAATATAATTCTTGGTCATCATATCCAATATACATATTCAATAGAGTTCTATGCATATGCATGCAACCGGTAGCTACCCGTTTGCCGATTAAATTTAATTAAATAAAGCAATTGCTTTTATAGTTGACAGTCATTTACGGGCGGTTAATTAACGATATGACAAACAATTGGTTATTAATTGTAGTTAATTATTATGTTGGGAGTGTGAAATGTGATGTTGCTTCATCGTATGAGTTAGTGATTACAGTAATGTATTGAGATAAGTTAGAGAGGCCACCCTCTTTAACTTTAACGTTAATATAACCACTTGATTACTGTTTGCAGATCTTTAATACAATAAGGCTTTATGGTAATTTATTATCTACATTTATTCCCCTATAAGTGATTATAGTGACACATTAATTAACGAGTTTTCTCTCTTTCCTTCCAGTCATTCTTCGGCCGCTCGTACAACAACCTGAACTCGATCACGGAGTGCAAGAACAACGGAGAATGCGTCATCAACAAGAAGAACCGCACGGCGTGCAAGGCGTGCCGGCTGCGCAAGTGCCTCATGGTGGGCATGTCCAAGTCCGGCTCGCGGTACGGCCGCCGCTCCAACTGGTTCAAGATCCACTGCCTCCTTCAAGAACAGCAGCAGGCTGCGCAGTCGCAGTCACCCCCGCGAGTGCCCCCCTCCCCTCACCCTCTCGCGCCACCCTTCCCACCTCATCTCTTTCCTGGACTAGCGAGACCAAGATCAAAAGAAGAACTCGCTCTCCTAGGCTTAGATGATTACAAGCCTCCTTGCTCCGCGTCCCCAGACTCACATAAAAGTGGGTCTTCGCCAAAATTAGATGAAAAATCTCGACTCACACAGTCCAGACCGCCAGACAGACCGCTGACGCCGCCCAGAGATAACTTCGTTCCCCTCCACCTCGCCAACATAGCCTCCTTGCCCCACTTCCCCCACTCGCCCTTCTTACCACCGCCACCGTTCAGCCCGTTCGCCCACAACCACCCCCTGCTGTTCCCTCCGGGCTTCCACCCAATATACTCAAGACATCTCCTAGACCATGCAGCGTTACGGCAAGCTGCTGAGAACAACAATGACGTCAGAATCGATGACCACAATGAACGAACTGAGTCATCGAAGCGTTTCTTCCTGGATGAGATCTTAAAACAACAACGGTCCACCCAGCCGACTCCTCAAGAGGATGTCATTTCCGAAGCTGAATTTGTTCCAACGCCGCCGGCTGAGAGGAGAACCTCTGAATCCCCACTGCAGGAGAACCCTATGGACTTGTCAGTTAAATCGGACGGTAGGTCGAGTTCCGCTCGACGAAGATCAGACGACAGTGAGGTTATAGTGCCAGACAACGACGACGGGGAGTCGGGCAGCGGCGCGGGCTCCGCAAGCGAAGAGGAGGACGTGTCATACTCACAAATAAAGAGGATCAAGCTGCACCCGCTGGACCTCACCACCAAAGTGTGACGTCACATGGCGCGTCACCTAGTGCCGTACTTATAGACTGTAATAAACGTCAGTGAAAGAATTCAAGGCCAGTAGAGGAATGTGATTTTTGTTTAAGCTCAAACGATTGATGTTTGATTTGTTATCGCTTGAAAGAGTCTATCCAAATACGTATAATAAGTAAAGTTAGTTAATACAATGTTATTGGTACTTAACGAGCCCGGTTTAAGGTTATGTACAAAATGAATGTAAATAAATAAATTATTCTTTGTAAAGTGTAAGTTAGGTTACTATAGATAATGATTTACGTTTTTTTGGAAAATGGAGACAGCCGGGTGTTGCAACATTCCATTTTGAAAAAAAAGAATCTTATATATTTTTGTATAGAAGTTTGAATATAATTTATTTCTAGTAGAATTTGGAAGTGTTGTTTGTGGTTGTAAAGTGTTAACTTCGGGTGCATTGTGAAGCCTTTTATATTTCTAAGTCTTCGTATTTCTATCTGTAGCTAAGTTCTATTATTTAATCACGACTGTCGGCTGTACTTTTATATTGATTTTGTAAAAAAAACTCTTATTATCTCTTTTAGATTTTTGAAATGTTATTTTAATTTGAAATTCTTTGTTTTTCTTTTTATTTCTACATTAGAAAGAGATGGTAAGAGCTAAAGAATATACTCGATTGTTACACAAACATTCCTATTTTTGCTCAATATTGTTGATGTAAACTCTCTCATACATTTCCATTTACTCAAGGTAGTGAAATTATCGACACATTCATACTCAAATGTAATACTTTGACAAACGTGTTTTTTTTTGTAAATATAAATATAGGTAGAGTGTTTTTTTTATTTCGTAAACAAATGTTTGTAATGAATACATTCCACGGAGACGTACAAAATAAACTATTCATGCACTCGAGTTTGGTTTTTCTTGAAAACTGTCCTAACGCCACTGTTTACGGCACCTAGACCTGGGGGGTTAGACAAGTGGCAAAACGCTAACGCTAACGCTCAATGTATGGGAATGACATATAGCTAGTCGTAAACGAATGTCATTCCCATACATTGAGCGTTAGCGTTAGCGTTTTGCCACTTGTCTAACCCCCCTGTTTGTGATAAAAATTAAGCCTGGTAAAGATAAGATTATAAAATACAAAAGGTACACAAATATCAAACTATAGAACTATATTCCGAAAATAAATGTAGCAGATTATCTTCACATAACATTAAAACTTGGACCTTTTTAATATCCCCCCCACATTTCAAGTTCTTGAGTCAAATATGTCATAAAAGCTGTTTACCGCGGTTTCACCCGCACCATAGGAAAACTAATTCGTGCACCCGGATAAAAAGTATCCTATGTATTAATCCTAATTATAAACTATATGTTTGCAAAATTTCATCTAAATCCATTCAGTAGCTTTTGCGTGGAAGAGTAACACACTTACATATGTATATCCTAACAAACTTTGGCATTTATTATGATTCAACAGATAGTCGAGGTAGGTTAGTTAACCCATTCTGCAAGCTGTTTTATTACTTACAAATCAATGAGCAACATCATATAGTTCAAATTGAGCTGAAAACTAAGACTTTTTACTCGATATCACCTACTATTTACTTTTTAAGTATACAATAATATAGTGAAGAATCCCCAGAAACATCTCTCTTCGTGTCTTATTCATAATTATCTATACTCTATACTAATATTATAAAGAGGAAAGATTTGTTTGTTTTTTTGTAGGGTTTTAACTCAAAAACTACTGGACCGATTTTAAAAAATCTTTCACCGTTAGAAAGCTACATCTTTACTTCCAAAAATAATTAGGGATCTCTACTAAAACTTGAATAATGTAACCCAAGGTGTAAAAAAATGTCCACGCGTATTATATATCCATAATTTATTGCACTACGTAGCTAGTAGTGTCACTATTATGTATACTCTGCAGGTACATAGAGCAATAAATAAATAAATATCACCAAAAGCAGTTTTCCTCCTAGCCAATAAATCTTGTCTGGTTTTATTTGACTCAATCCTTAATAATATGATAGAATGACATGCAGACGAAAAAGGCGCGGTCACTGGCAATCAACTAACTAATAAATCTTAACATTTGTAACAACAAAAATAGACAAAATGTCAGCTATTTTGCATAAATGAGACGGGAAGAATGAGTTCAATCATATTAAGCAAGAATTTTCTTTAAAAATTAGTAGCTAGATTTGTTTTGTATTATAATTAGATATACAAAACACAATTAACTGTGTAAATTTTCAGTTTTCAGACGCCCATTAGTCTCAAAAGTGGTCTAACATTGTAATAGCAGCCTACTGAATAAAGCTTAATACTAAATAGAGAAGGCCCAGTGATAGTCGGCCCATTTCATTTTTCATCTATCTCTACCGTATTTCTACCATTTTTAGGGTTCCGTGGTTAAGGCGGTCCCTAGAAATTTGAAAAAAATCACAGTTGGAGCACATATAATGAACTTCTAAGAAAAACTATCACGGCTAAGTAGGCTTTACCGTTTTCAGAGTTAGAGTCGACTAACTAAGACTCACTACGGAACCCTACTGCGCGTGGTCCGACACGCACTTGGCCGGTTTTTATTAAAAAATCGCTATTTTTTGTGATTCTAGCGACTATCATTAGCGCTGTCATAAATCGAGGCAATAATGCTCACATGAGTGTTTTTGTTTTTCTAGGCCTATCTATAAAAGTGCTTTTAAAAGCGTATTAAAGTGCGGTAGCCTTTAGACAACAAAAACTTTTTATTTCCCAGATTTTTTTTGCCAAATTTCATCACAATCGGTTCAGCCATTCTCTTGTAATATTTTAACAGATAGATACATAGATACAAAGACATATACAGACGGATGAGACTTACTTTCTGATTTATAGTACCTTATAGTAAGGATGAAGCTGAAGATGAAGCCACATTGGTGCTTTCGAAACCACAAACTCAAGCTTGAGATGAAAACTCTAACCCCACACTATACATTGCATTGACAGCTAGCTATTAATGTATTTCCAATCTATATTTTCCAGACCCATTAAGCACCACTGTATGGAAGACCATGGCCCGCACCCACGTCACATTCTGCCATATTCATCATTCATATCGCGCGTGATGATACATATTATATAGGAATCTCGATGACATTACAGAACAAAAGCATTGGTAATTAGAAGAATTATTTAAGCTATAACGGTTTAGTTCTAATATATTACAGATAGTAGATATTTATGGATGAGCATCATACATTAACATTATTTTGTTAGGCAGAGATTTGTAATTAGATTGGGGGGGTAAAATCAGAGTATGGCGCGACTTATTTTAAATAATAAATATGCTGTTGTTTTATATTCCGTGATGAGCCTAAATCTGTACCCAGTTTATGAAAATAGGCTCTAACATGTGACTTTAATAAAATGGTTGGGTGCTTAACCTTTACCTTTAAAAGAAAAAAGGTAAACCAACCATTGTATACGTAAATTAAACAAGAGCTTATGGTACATTTTATTTGGAAAACTGGGCAAAAAAACAACAACTACTTCATTCTATTTTAGTACTATAATAATCACCTAGAAGACTATCTGGAATTCAGTGAATAGAGATATAATCTTGTAGGACAAGTTACCAAATTTTCCAAAAAAGAACATTGTTACATAACAAAATGATATTTTTCAAAATGATATAAATAAAAATATGTAAATATCGTAACATTCATAACAACACGTCCTAAGAGGCGAAATAAAAAGTAAAGGCAGCAGTCATGAAATAAATCATTATTATATTATTCAAAATTCGCACCTAATAACTACTTAGAATATTAAGTTACAAGAAAAATACGACTCTAACAGGTACCTACATATTTCTAATTTATTTGTGGCAACTGACATTGTAGGTACATTTAATTATATATTTAGTTTGATATTATAAGCATTGATCATCTATCGTATCGTTGTAAAAATGGCAGCAACTAAGCTATTAAAAAAAATACTAACGGTGTCTCTCGGTTTCAAAAATTCTAAATTCAAATCATTTATTTCGACTAGACCATTTACAGGCACTTTTGAATTGTCAAAGAGTCACAAGTCTGTCAGTTTGTCGAAAAGAAAGTTGAAGCTATTTGCCCGCATCTCAAGGGAACTAATTCACGCGCGTATAAAAGTGGTCTTATATCCTTTTCCAGTTTTCAATCTACCTCCATGAAAATTTTTATCCA
This sequence comes from Pyrrhia umbra, assembly GCA_963891755.1. Classification (NCBI taxonomy): domain Eukaryota; kingdom Metazoa; phylum Arthropoda; class Insecta; order Lepidoptera; family Noctuidae; genus Pyrrhia; species Pyrrhia umbra. Next base: position 13,758,532 of record OY982929.1, read on the forward strand.
AATCCGTTCGGCCGTTTTATCGTGAAAGCGAGATGTTTGCCTGTCAACATAAATACAGGAGATATTTCTAATGTACAACTAGCTTTTGCCGGTAACTTCGTATGCATGGTGTCCGAATTGAAACAATGTGCCTTAATGGTTAAGAAAATCTGAATGGACGTGAAAAATAATCATAAGTTCTCAATCGCCAATCTGTATTGTGAGAAGAAGTCTTTGCCTAGCGGTGGGATATTAAAAAGGATCGCCTTTTTAATTTCTTTATTTAATTTTCTGAAGTTTTTCTTAACAAAATACACATACCAATCGTTGCGGTAGGTCGCGTGCTAGATCATTATCGGTAAACAGTTAATCAGTACTACGTTTTTTCCCCACATCTGATTCAATAGAGTGTGCGCAGAATATATAGGATTATAGTGCAAACCATTTGTACGTCCTAGGTTTTTCTGCACATCGGTGCGCTTAATTAAAGGGACTGGTTCGTTCATAGCGTTCGTTCAAAGGTTCCATCCATTCATGAATAAGCAGACTTCCCTGGAAGTTATTAAGGATACTCGATGTTTCTTATAATCTTCATTCAGTTTATGTAATGTATGTGTATTCGTAGTTATGACTTCTAATTGCAAAGAACATTAGTAATAGAACCACCTTCTTCAATTTGAAATCACCATTTTCTAGACTACAAAATAACAAAAAGGTGGCTCCCAAAACGCCAGACCTTAACCACTTTCTAATCATATGGGTTGACCGTAAAGTAGAAGAGGCGCAACAAACTCCTCAGCAACACACGTGTCTGTCATGTTAGAAAAATATGTCTAGTTCTAAAATATGTTGAGTTGTTATAGTAACAAATAACATGTAATAAAGAAGACAGTTCTTTTATAAACAAACCCGATGAAAGTGAGTTTTATCCTCAGTAATGTAAGAGCTAATGTAACAACAACCAACAGTGCTTTGCCGAGTTTTCTGACAAAGTTCCTCCTCCACTTCAGTCGATTGCCCACTGCTGAGCCGTGATGTCTTCTTCTAAACCTCTTAACAACTCCCTCCAAATGTGGCGATTCCAGTTACATTATTACTTAGGCCACGTGAAAAAAAGTCTGTATCTCTCATTATGGTTAGAGTTTGGCTATCATAATAGGTCACAAATACACTAACAGTTCTCCGATTCAAAATTCAAATCGTTTATTTCAACTAGACATTTATAGGCACTTTTGAATTGTCAAAGAGACATATGTCTGGCAGTTAGTCAAAAAAAAGTTGAAGCTATTTGCCCGTTCCAAAGCGTAGATTGCTATGGAGAAGAACGTGCAAGAAACTCCAAGGTTACTCTTTTTCAGCATGTTTTATAAAGATATTTATACATTATAAAAAATGATGTTTTTAAAAAACTTCCAGCAAATAGTCTATCTTTCCTAAACACAAATCATAGTTTTATTCTCCAGTTATTACTAAAATTCTTAAAGCTTGACCCCGGTAGTGATTGCAATCAGAAACACCATCAATTCAGCATACAACGAGATTAATTTAGACTGAACACAAATTAAAAAACTGCCACGACCGAACGAGGAAGCCGGGAATACTTCCTTAAACGGTATTTACTCATATCAAAAATAAATTTAAAACAAAGTATGGTACAACAATATTTTAAGGAGCCGCTTTAAAAACTGTCCACTAACGTTAATACTCTATAAATTGTTGATTATTATAGAAAAACGCGTTTAACCTCGCGTAACAAAGACGAAAGTACCTACAGCGTGATCTATGACGGTTGTCTCCATAATTCAACGCCCCGCGGCGCACGCGCACCGCGTACACTCATTATTTTTAAAACATAGCTCACTTATACGGTGATATTGCTGCAAAAAGTTGGTATATATTGCTGTAAAAAGTCTTCAGTCGCGGGAAACTTAATGGCTGCCTGTTATACGAGATTCCTTGCGCCCGCGCATCCATTGCCATTAATACGATTTTCGATTAACTGAATGTGTTATTTTTTATGTAAGGCGTATATTTCATTCATACAGTGTGATTAACGCCTTATTATGTGGACTGGTTTGGTGACGTCATGATTTCATTTGCGAAGATTTATTTTGTTTATGATCGAGTGTCGTCTAACATAATAACGGTATTTAATTTTAATCCTAACAAATATTATACATGCGAAAGTGAGTTTGTTTATTTTTTGTTACGCTTTTACGGTAAAACGGCTGAACCGATTAGGATGAAATTTGGTTCGGAGATAGAGGAGACTTTTTATTCGGATGCGTGCACTAGTAAACCTGGGTGAAGCAGCGAGAAAGAGCCAAATCATATAATTTGGTACTTTATATTCATACTGCCGCATGTATTTACCAACTCTTGATAAAGAAAGAAAATAAGGCCTAAAAATCTTTTACTAAACGCCCGGTTTAGTAAAAAAGCGGATTACTTACTTGCTAAAAATCTTTAACTCATGGCAAACATACTGGATTTATAGAATATCTACCTGGGGCCTTACCATGACGTGCCAAAACAACATTATTTTCGTTATGAAAAAGAGACGGAGCTATATGACGTTAGTAGCTGTGTCACGCTCTCAAACTTGAAATGTGATTGCAAAAACACGTGGTGTTACAGCCCCTGATCACGAAAGCTGCCGTTCAATCTCATTCTATCAGCCGCTTCGATTTATTCATCGACATAATTAAATCGCACGTCTTTATGTGTTTCATTCTTGATATATAATATTTCTATAAACTTCTATTTGTGTATTTTAGAACATTTCACAAAGCAGCCTCGAGTCAGGAAGTTGGGGATGTAATACCCCCGTGCCTGGGACGTTAAGCCATCATTCCCGGCTGTTATCTTGATAGCAGTTGTTGTAACAATCCCACGTCAGAAGTCATCAGGAGGATTTGAGAAAGCTCTGACACCAGGGCTTGTTAGGTTGGTAAAAACTTGCAGCCCACACGATAAGAAGAAGAAGAACTTCTTTGAAAAACTTTAAAGAACACAATATGTCCATGTCCATGTTTATACACCACTATTATTGACGCAGCGTCCAAGGATGGACTCGATCAATTGCATTCCAGTGTAACAAATGAACAATTGACATCGCAAATAAACTTCAAGTTTATTATCATAAACATACATCATAAAATTGATGCACACGGGGAAACAGATTTTATTGTCATTCAGATAAAAAGGTAACGATGTTAATCGTAACGTCATTTTTTACTAAAGGCTTGCTGTTATAGTATCAACTGCCTTTATTAATAGACTTATTTAAAAACTGTTCTTAAATAGGATACCATACCATCACGCCTATTTCTCCGAAAAGTTAAGCAGAAGTATACTATCCCCCCTTTTTTTAGGGATGGGAAATCATCAAATGACACCCATTGCTGTGGGCGGAGGAGGTGTCACACTCTTACTGACTAAAACCAATCCATGTTCCTTCCATTGAATGAATTGAAACTAGTATTTCATGATGAACAGCCGTGGTTGCAACCTATATACCTCGACCAACGTGGCACTGTTGAATAACATTATTCAAATTGTCAAAAATCAACTATTCACAATATGATAACAATCAGTACTTTCCGAACGTTAAAATGAAAAAAAGATAGTCCACAACTCCCCCTATAGGGTTAGAGTTAGGGTAAGGGTAGTCCGCCATTTTATCTGCGAAAAAGTTACGTAACAAGATTCCGAGCAACACGTATATGTCAGTTATATTTAAAGAACTGACTTCTATTAAATATTAATACATACATCATTAAGCCAAATTATAATTGAATAACTTAATCTATTTCACTTGCATGTGACGTACAAAATTACAAGTAAAGACAGAAATCTCTACCTAATTCATTGTCGTTACTAAATAAAGTGTATTTAAGTGAAACCACGTCAAATATAAGTAAGTACGAACATTAAAGACACAGTAGGACGTTTACCAGTCGCGGGCTAGGCTAGGTCGGCTCCTAATTACGTATTCAACTACACAAAATGACCTATAACATGGTTATTGTGCGAGTCGTTTACTACTGTTACACAAGTGGTTTCAACTTGCGTTAGGTATCGTTTGGGACCTAGATTTATGGTGCTGGATGTGGTACCTGTACACGGCGGGTTTCGGTACGGTGTATGCTAATATGGTACCAAGAATGATGAGTTAATATTGAGTTTATCTTATTTATTTTATGGTATCTTATTATAAAAGATCTTAAGACATATTATGTCGTTAATATCTTTACGCAGCCACGCATTTTTCTATCTATTTTGATGACAACTTGTAGGTCGAAGGCTCTACACGTTTGGCACAATGACAAAATTTTTTTGCTCCTGCGCTTCTTTTCCGCACAGGACAATTAAAATGTATGTGTAAATGTATGTTTGTAAACGCACCCACGATACAGAAGACATTTCTAGCGGGAAATGTTTTTTTAAATATTTGATAAAAGTCAGGCTTCTTCTACAAAGAAGGTACAGAGTATAAGTACCTATCACGATGCCAAAAGCAAATAAAATTTTTGAGACTTTTATAAGTCTAGTCTAATATTTATGTTCATCAATCAATCAGCTTGTATTACTGTCACTTTTAGTCAGTATATTCTTTGGTGGACGATTTATTTTTTCATTAAATAATTATTTTTTAAAGTACTGCGTTATTACTTAACACTTCCAGGACTATAGGTCGTTGAGCGGAGATGAGCTTGCTCGTAGTTCGGGTCAAGGCGCGCCGCTCACATCACATGCGACCCGACGCTACCAGCAGACGCAAATACGCCGTCACTTTTACATTTCAAACGTTTTGCTAATGAAAATCTTATCATATTCAGATTTTAGGATGGCCTCTTGTTTCTGCTAGTGTTTGTGTATTTAAAGCGTAAGGTTAGGTTGTTAGAATTTTTAGTTAGGCATACTGTAACTGGGTACCTCCAACTGAGTTAAACTGTGTCTTGTTTGGTTTAGTTTGAGGTTTCTGTCTGCGATTTTTTATCTGCATTTTAAAATCAAAACACACTATTGCCACCGGATTTGGTATTGATAAGTGTATAATTAAAAAGCATTACGATATTATAGTTTCAGCAAAAGTTTATTTCCTATTCTTTTTGAGACACGTATTTTAATTGCTAAATATCTGTTTTTCAATTGGAACTCTTATTGACTAAAACCTATCCGTGTACCATCCTTCCTTTGCGAAAAATCCCCGGTTTATCTTTGTCTTAGCTAATATAATAAATGCGAACTTGAGTTTGTTTGTTACTAACGTCTTCATGGTAAAACGGATGAACCGATTTGGATGAAATTTGGTACGAAAAAAGATGGAACTCTAAAGATGGCTAGAAACTTTTTATATGGGTGCGTGAAGTAGTTTTTTTTTCTGAATCCGCGGTAAACAAACTGTATTGAATAAAAGTTTCGATTATCGACTGTTGACTCAGAGTCCGACTGTGGTCTGCAGATGTATGATAGTGCGTAAATTGTAACGATCCACATCTTCATTCTGATTAAGAAACCGACCAAACTATCGGCCGATAGAAAGTCTGTGCTCTGCCGGGACTCTTAAATAAACTGCCTGCAACAAGAGTAAATCTTATTTAAGGCAGTATTGAAGTCACTTACAGTCGTATCGCATAAATCTTATACAAACATATCTACAATCCCATATACTTCTCATATACATAATTTCATATAATTATCAATTTGCGTGCCTACTAGAATCACACGACTAACCATAAACACAGTGACGGTTATTACCGGTAACGGTTATCGTTTGAAACGGTTAATGAATCCTTTATCGTGTATAGGTAGTAGACCGTTTTTTGATATGAGCCGGTGTGCGTGAGCTTTTGGCTAATTGTGTGAGAGATGGACATGCGAGACTAGTGTTGGCCTCTTGCGAATGTGCAGTCAAATAATAGTTTTACGACTTGTTTCACACGCATCTTATGGAAACTACCTAACGCACCTGGACAAAAATAGCCGGTCAAAAAAGGAACCGTCTCCAAAATCCCATCTATATCTCAGTACCAAGGTTCATCAGTTTTGCCGTCAAACATACTCGTAACTTACAAAAAAAAACTTTCACATCTATACTAATATAATAAAGCTGAAGAGTTTGTTTGTTTGAACGCGCTAATCTCAGAAACTACTGGTACGATTTGAAAAATTATTTCAGTGTTAGGTAGCCCATTTATTGTGGAAGGCTATAGGCTATATATCATCACGCTAAAACCAATAGGAGCGGAGCATCACTATTCCACGCGGACGAATTCGCGGGCAGAAGCTAGTTTATAATATTATGGTTAGGATGCAAAATTCGATTCTCGATTCATTTTCTATAACTTGCTGTCATCCTATTCGGACTACTTTTTCACTGTTTAAATATTAAATATGTAACTTATTTTCCGATGGAAACTCATTAAATGACTCCTCACGTCGTGGGTGGGAGTGTCAGACTCTTACTGACTAAAACCCATCCATGTTCCTTCCTCAGCCCTTTGTATTCCGGGGGCGCTACTGCTGACATCTTTTAGAGTCGCGCGTGGAACACAAACGCGCCATCGATAGATAAGTAACTGAGATCCTGATTTTCACATTATCGTCTGATCTATTCGGTAAAACCACAATCGGGTCGCCTCTTTTTAATCTCACTTCGTTTTATTTTGTTTTTCGGTAATAAATACCACCTAATAACTAACACAATATATAATTTTATAAGTGTTACTTTTTCTAGTATTCAAAATTGAAATATTACATTGATTAAGTTTTGGCGGTCATTATCGAAATACAATTTATTTTGGAAGAACTCATATAAGATAACTTATATTTAGTAACTTGCATTTACTTAGATAAAACAGAAATACATTCAATTTTTTTTTTTGTAGGTACTTTCTTTTTAGGGTTCCGTAGTCCGACAAGGAACCCTTATAGTTTCGCTCTGTCCGTCTGTCTGTCTGTCTGTCTGTCTGTCTGTCTGTCCGCGGCATAGCTCCGTGGTTTTTGTTATTAGAGAGCTGAAATTTGGTATGAATATGTATATTGATCACGCCGAGAAAGTGGTAAAATAAAATTTTGAAAAAAATTTTTTTTTAGGGTAGCTCCCAAACATGTAAAGTAGGGATGATTTTTTTTTTCTCACGTACCCCTTCGTGTGGGGTATCGTTAGATAGGTCTTTCAAAAATATGATGAGTGTGTGAAGACCATTTTTCAGTTAAGCGAGCCATTTGCGAAATTTTTTTTTCGATACGAGTTACCCCCCTCTAACTTTTGAATGGCTGTACCTAGAAATGTGAAAAAAATCACAGACGTGGTACATGTAATGAAATTACAAGGAAAACTATCACGGCTAAGTAAGCTTAACCGGTTACAGAGCTATAGTCGACTAACTAACTCCTACTACGGAACCCTATTGCGCGTGGCCCGACACGCACTTGGCCGGTTTTTTATTTTTACTACGAATATAAGTACATTATCAATAATACGCACCGTATTAGCAGGAAATCGTTTCTAATCAAGAAGCGGTAATAAACTTACTCCTTTTAGGTACCACGCCTGTTAATAGCTTCTTAGGGAAGACTCGAATCACACTCTGTTCCATCCGAGAATAGAACGTAGGGCTTTATTTGTCAGCCGCGCTAACGAACACTGACCTTATGAGACACCTTCCTATAAACTGACGGGTAATAACATTTGTAACTAACTAGCTGTTTCCCGTGGTTTCACCTGCTTTATGAAGAAACTACCTTATATATCCAAATAAAAACCGTAACAAACAAACAAACTCACTAACCATTTAAATTATTAGTTAGGATTCCATTTAACCAGCCCATCACCTCTCTATACGGATGTGTGACGTCATTGCGCAAGCGCAGAATCATTGGAAATGGCACGCGACGTAATTAATACTGCTGGGGTCACGACCCGGGGTCACCCGGGGTCACTGGGGTCTACAGATTGGATTTTTGGCCGATATCCAATACGTGGGTATTGTGAAATTATTTATAGTGAATTGTGGGTAATTGGTATTAAAAATGTGTCGATGTGTTTGTTAGCGTAATGGCTTGGGTTATGTGTTGATTGTCGGTGTGGTAGGTTTTATAATTGCCAGTAGAAAGTATATTATAGATTTAGTATGAATTTTTATATTTTATTTTCACTTTATTATTTAGGCAACTATTAAAAACGCTGACGTGGTGATAGATTTGATGGATAAGGCAATACAGGGCGAGTGGTGAAATAGGAAAAAAAATAATTAAAAATATATTCACTTTTAATGCATGTGCCATTAAACAATATAAAATTTGAGAGAGTAAAGTAAAAATACATTTATTTCTTTCTAGGATCTAGTTAGGTGTTTGCTTTCGCTATTTTATTATATACTGGCTGGCCCGGCGAATTTTAACCGCCATATATTTTTCTGTTCGCCTTTTATTATTTTTTATTTTATAAACCTTGTCCTGACAATAACGAACACAAAAAAACATTATCCAATTTGGTGCACTCTATATGTATATGTATATGCGTATGTGCGTATCATTTTTATTTATCTAGATAAGTCTAAAAGGCACTCCCTTTCACAAAACGAGAAAACAAAACAAAATCAATGAGGCAATTAAAATTCGCACACTTTAAAAACAACATTTACGACAATAAATACGTCAGCATACCATTAAGATGGCTGCTATCGCGCCCATCGTTCGCCTACTGATTACAAAATATAATTGATTACGATCATAATACAGTAATTAAAAAGCACATACAAAAAACCAATGTATTCTTGACCCCTCTAAGTGGCGCTGAATGTGAAATAAAATCTTTCCTTCCATCATATTCAGCATTTTGAATTACTTCCAAATCCCACCACAGCTCAAGTTACGCTGGTACGAAAGCTACCTAGCAATGAAAACTAAAATATTGAGTTATTTCTACACCACATTAAATAAGCTATTTATCGCTAATTAAACTCTAAATGGCAATCATAATATAATATTAATTAAATGATAATACAACACGTCATGTCATAATTTAATATGTCCGCCATTCAAAAACAACGATAAAAGTCGTAAAATTATAAGAAATTATCGCATAGATATGTAAAAACTGCTACTAGTTTGAGACATTATGTGTTATCATTATCACGCACATATATGCTATGGAATTTCCTTTACAAACGTAGATAAATATCTATAAAATACTGAGAGAGTGGGAGTTCTATCTAGCAGGTGAACAGTCGCGAGTTACAGATGTATTTTGTCTGATAACATGTTTCAGTCAAATTAAACAACAGTTGGCAAACTAAATTGTCGTGTAATAATGGAAGTGTCGTGGTGGCCCAATGGTTAAGGCCTGCATCCCGTGTGCGAGTGTACGGGTTCGAAACCTGGCAAGTACCAATGTGACTTTTCTAAAGTCATACGTACTTTCTAAGTATATCTTAGCTTATCTTATTATCTTAGCATCGTGAGGAAACCTGGACTTAAAAAGATTGAAATCGCCAATCCGCCTTGAGCAAGCGTGGTGATCAGTGCTCATGCCTTCTCTGTATGAGAAGAGGCCTGTACCCAGTAGTGGGTTAATATATAGGATGAGGACCTCGTGACTAAGTAAAAGCCGCACCGGTCGATCGGTCATAGGTTAAGCTTCGCTTGGCGCGATCAGTCCGTGGATGGGTAATATTGTGCCACGACACGAGTATACAAATTATGTATGTACGTACATATATGACGATATAAACGAAGAAGAAAAATACCACATAATTTATCTCCTATAATCTACTATCTCTTATGTATTCATGTTCAACACGCGAAATATACTCGTTAGACATAGGTAGGTACCGCCGAATATCTTCTGACTGATAGATTAAAGTGGCTTCGAAAGGAATTAGATGTTTACTTCGTAGTGTAGGACATACATAACAAGTTGTGGTTACAAATATCAATCAGTTTTTGTTTTAGTCACGTGCCGAATTTAACAGTAATATTTTAAAAATACGAGAGACCAATCCAAATGTTAATTAAAACAAGAAAATAACACTAAAATGTGTATAAATATACAACAACACTAATATTTTATGTAAATAAAGCGCTTTTCTATAACGTTGTTGAATAAGAGTACATTCCTGGCATACTCGGCTCAAGTTACTACCAGTTTTAATTTGAATGTTATTTTTATAAGATACGCTTATACGGTCAGTGGTATAAGGTGATATATTGTTATGTGTGCGCTACTACCAAAATATAAGATATTCATTACGTAAAGATGTATTTTATATACATTTTTGTATTGGTCTGATGGCAATAGGCTCGCACTTTATATTATTTCTTCTTGTATGGCTTCAGGCTTACTAACCTAGCAAGCGTTAGTGTCTTTCGCGATGAGCCGGAATGGATATAACTATTTTCCTCAACCAACAAAATGGTAGGAATACTCACAACTTATATAATATCACTAACCGCTGTTGTCTATAATCCATCTATCCATAGATTTGCTTATCCTTTTTTTTTGACATTAGGTGTATGAACATTATGTCAAAATTCAATATTAAGAACATCGTTATTGAAAATGGCCATAAAATATGAGATAGGGAGGCCTGTTTCAAACATTAATAAAAGCTCAGAAAAGAAAGTGTAAATACATACGCAATGACATCAAAAATCATCAATCAACACCGCTTACACTACAATACTTTTTCACACATTTTTCAGTCAACAAACGTCTCCATCAGAATTATATAGTTCTTGCTCATATCTAAAATCAACCAACGAGATATCTAAATAAAATCGAATTCCAATCTCAATAACGGATCCAGCTAAACAGAATAACATCGTAAAATAAATTGATAGTCTCGATCCATCAATAGTGTAGCAACATCTTGTAACTGAATCCCTCGGTATTGTGTCACCGAAGCCGCACGAATTAGCCCGACGTGCTCCGAACATGTAGTTCATGAGAGGGTATTATGAAACTCTAGTAGATATATTCACTAGCTGCTTCCCGTGGTCTTACCCGCATCCTGAGATAACTACTTCGCGTACCTTTAATGTGTTCAGTAGTTTTCGCGTGAGAGAGTAACAAAAATACATACGTATGTATGTATGTAACGTCGCCCCACACTAGGAACAATTTTAGTTGTCCCGTGCGTGAATCGAACCCCCGACACGCCGCGCAGCAGCCAATTGCTCAGCCACTACGCCAAACGTGCCGTCTACATTGGTAGGACAATGCTTCAGAATGAGTTATCTTTTATTTATTCATTTTAGCCTATTTGTATTTCATTTGGGCACATCACATTAGTTATAACTATCAATCCCTAATTTATTTTGTAATATTATTTACAATAATAAAAACATTTGGATGATAAATTATACTAATAAGATTTGACATCAAAATATTCATCCGCATCGCTGTCAACGGGATTTTTTAGCCTGTAACTCTGTCTGTCTGTCTGTTACGCTTTCACGCCAAAACTACTGGACCGATATAAATGAAATTGTATTGTGTGGTACAGAGATAGAATAGACCCTGAGGAACAACATAGGCTACTTTTTACCCGGGTGCGCTAAGTAGTTCCCTCGGGATGCGGGTGAAACCGCGGGAAACAGCTAGTGTAATAATATATGCCTAATATACTTAGATGTCAAACTTACACAATCATCACCATCTGCCTTGGTAACATAATTAACTAACTACTACATATAGAAAATAATTAACTACAACAAATAAATAAGCCCTTCAAGAGTATAAACCTACCTCAAGTCAACTAGCAAAAGTCATCCTCAAAGTATAGTAAATAGTTCCCTTCTAGTCCGAATCCTGAATGTATCATTCAAGTTTTATTTACCGAAGTGCAACTTTATTTAAAAAAAAAACGTTCCGACATTTTCCCAAGCAATCCTCCTTATCTAATTCAAGCGTGAACCGAAACAGCTCATTTTGATTCCGTGAACAGCTTAATAGCTCAATCGCTCGTGGTGTTATGCCAACAGCTGTATTTATAGAGCATTTATCGAGCGCACCGACTGAGCATCTATTTGTTTCACTAAACGATCTTAATGAGATGGTATTAGACAGCCGTGATCTATTGAGAAGCTTTGAGAGCTAGAATTTATCTTACTAACGTGCTGGTGATTCTCTTGTTGACTAACTAAATAATGTTGTCTCATTATGTCTTTTTCTAACAAACTAGGTTTCCGCCAGTGACTTCTCCCGCGTGGTCTATACGAATTCAAATTAAAAAATGTCAGAGTTTCATTCAACCTTTTCCCTCCTTATTCACCCCTTAAGAGGTAGAATTTCGGAAAACCCATTCTTATCGGATGCCACCAAGTTTCAGGTCTCAACAATTAGCGGTTTAGGTTGTGCGTTGGTCCGTCAGTCATTCAGGACAAAGCATTTCATATGTTCTAACAAATAATAAAAGAAAGGCATGGCGTGTATCTAGGCCTGTAATAATTACTTGATTATTATTTATTAATTTCTTTGACATGTTCAATCAATCAATCAATCAAATCAGTTATTCAAATAGTAATTAAATACAGTAAAAATCAAGTCATTAGAAATAATAAAGGTATAATAATGTTAGGTGCTTATACTATAGGATAAACCTGTGTTATAGGCGTAGCGTACCACGTTGTAATGTTGTATGTGATATCATTTTTTTGGGCTAGTTTGAACGTTTTTTGACTCGTGGACAATGGTATGGGTTGCATAAATGTTAACTTAATTTTAAGGATTTTAGTTAATAGGTCTTATTAGGTAACTGTTTTTTGTCCCTAAAAAAATAATTGAAAAAACGTTCTTGATAACTTCTATTCATTTATCAAATACTATTGTATAGATTTTTACGTTATAATTATTTTTTTTGGAAATTACCGTCAATATATATCTATTAGTTCTTTAGGATTTGGAGCAGTCGATGACGTAATTGTTAAGGTAATAACTATCAACTTTACAGACAATAATACTAAATATTTTAGCAAGCTTATAGGTATCTAACCTTCGTTTATTTTAAAGTCACGATACAATATTTTTGCGAACACATTGAGCAAAAAATATTGTCTAATAACACATGCACGCACCTACTTATTAAGCTAGTTCTTTAACTAACACTGTCAAATATTACGTAACCGTGACAAATGAGCGTTGCAAAACTTAAAAAAAATAACACCCAATGTCATACTTTCAAAATTGTATGAAATAGCGAGTATTTCTCATAATAGCCGCTCATCGCGAACCAATACGTTATATCTACGATTGTGTTCAATGGAGACATAGGTCACAGGTTCAGGGGGGAGCCATAATGACTTATTCATGATCCTCAATCGTGAGCACCTGGCTCTATTTAGACGATGAAGTCATACCTTACACGGCATCGATATATCGAAATATTGATTTTTTTAATCGATCGTTATTGTAATCGGTCCTTTGATGAAGCGCTTTCGGCAATTAAGGAGTTCAAGGAAAAGGAGTGTGCGTGTCGGTGTATTTGGATGATCACGCTCTTCCGCTATAGATTAAGCAAATTTTAATAGTATAACTATGCTTGATTAATCATTTTATTGACATAGTGCCGGCAGAATCACCATAACGATTTAATTGTGTAACTCAACAGCCTCCCACCTTGTCAATTTGAAGTACTTAAATATAGCCAGAGAGAGCTGAGGCCAATAAGATTTTAGACTGTAAAGAATGGATGACAACTTCGTTATACGCAATACTGGAATAATAATTGCAACTGTTATGATATTAATTTAATTACAGCATAAACCGCGTACCTTTTTAAAGTTTCCCCAAATTTTAAAAAAATAGATGCGGTATGTATGTTTAGGTTTTGACGAAAACTTAACAGCTTTTCTATTGTTCTAAGATAGGAAATCTTTTAACCAAAATTGTTCTGTATAATATAGTAAATATAACCTCCAAAACAAAATAAATATTGCACAAACATTGAGCAGGAACTAATCAATCAAGATAATCAGGAGTTTTAAATTATTGAACTCCAAATCGATCCTCGTTCTATTTGTTACTATATCTGTCAGTTTCCGATATAACTATGGATTATTAAATCTACTAGGTTATCTAGTTTTTAAATAACAAGTCTATTTTTAAATGGTAGAATTAAATATTGAGAGCTTTGATGGAGTTATCAATGTATAAGTCATGAATGTATACCCAGCCTGAGGGACCAGACAAAAGTAAGTAAGAAAACACCTTGAGGAACACATGCTTGAGTTTAAACCGTTTCCGTTTCTCAACTCCTCACAAATGTTCAACTTAAACAGTATTTGGTATCGACTACCTAGACCTAGTGACTATCTGGTCTAGTGGTTGCAAACGCGACTGCTACTGTAAACGGGGTCCCGGAACCGATTCCCAGGTCGGGCCGACATAGTTATGTGTGTTTTTTAAATATACACAAGGCAGCCCTGACCTAGATAGTTGATGGTGGATACACCCTTGTGCCGGGGATGCTAAATCGTTGTCCCCGGCTGCTATCTTGATATCAGTCGTTATTACAATCCCATGTCAGAGGCCGTCAGGCGGATTTGAGAAAACTCTGACACTAGGGCTTGTTAGGTTAGTAAACCTGCAGCCCACAGGATAGAAGCAAGATTAGGACGACTACGACTTTCCACATGAGAACGTTTAATAATGTCCACTACCACTGACTGAGTTATATTATTATTTTTTATGATCCAGCTGTCATTTATTGATCTTTGACAGTGATCGTTACGGATGATTATTCGTAACGATCACTAATGACTAGAAGCTAGCTATATTCTGATCCAGCCTGCCCCTTGCTATCCGCCCCCAGCGACGCCCTAAGCCGAGGCCCGTACTCCACTAGGGGGTGCCTTTAGCGTGTAATCGCTTAGTTTTTGTAAGAACCCTGGCTGGAGGCCCTAAATTCATGTAAGGCACCTTCTAAGTTGACCTGCGATATGCCATACACAAAAAAAAAAAAAAATAGAAGCCAGAAAGTCTGACACCCAGTCTTACCAAGGGGTATTGTGTTATCGGGTACAGTTACCGGACCTTCACACCCCAGTGGATGTGAAGGCCATACAGGCAGTCAACTGCATCCAGTTAGTTTGGGAGCCGACCCCAACATAGTTGGGAAAAGGTAGACAATCAGACGATCATGGAGGTAAGTCTTTTCTCGCTGTATACAAAAAAATATTGGTTAGTATACCAGACAATTTTTGGTGTTATAGAAACATGCTTTATGGAAAACTATCAGACGTAACCTGGTTGTCATTCTTTCGACCTTATGATCGCGCAGTTTTAGAACTTTTTATTAAGCTTAGTGTGAAGAATCCTCTGTTTTGGCTACAGTAGAGCAGTGTGCCAGACAGACTCATCGACCATACAGCCTCTTACTGCCTAAAACCATCATCTCTTGTCGGTAAATCCCGCATCCTTGGTTAGGGATTCGCCCGCGCATTTTCTTCTACATTTATATTATACAAGGGCATCTAGCATGGGCATCTCACTAGAAAGTCGTCATATAAAAACTCTTTCAAAACAAATAGTAGTGTTCATTAATGTAACCCAAGTATTTAAAAGTGGTAAACAAGGCGGTCCGTTTGTTTTTATCACTGTAGCGTCCCGCGGCGCGTGCGCCGATCACGGGGCCAGTATAACGACGGTAAGGCCGGCCGCACACTATCGACACTTCACTGGATATTCTGTTCTGTCAACACTGTGTGTGCTTAGCATATTCTTAATTTAATATTCCTTCTTAACTTATAAAAAAAATAGAAATAAATTCTAAATTAAGGTTCATATAAAACTGAAATTGTCAGGCTTGAAAATGGTATTTTTTTTAACTACTTATATCTATATCTTCGAAGTGTGTACATAATGCATGTGGAGTCAACTTTCACAGTGCCCAATAGACCTACTTTGTCTTACAGAAGAGATATTATAATACGCAACAATGGAACAACATGCAGTAAATACAGCAAAAAAATTAAGAATAACAGAACTAAAATACTGTTAGATCATCGAATCGGCTCGGGTCATCAGTCAATCAATTTTAAAATAGCATATCTCAATACAGTAAAGTTACAGTGCGTCTTTCACCTGCGTCAGAAAGCCCGTGAATATGTCGTAGAATGTTGAACACGGCGTACAATATTAAGATATTGTTTCGCAGTAATTATAATTACTAGCGATGTGAGCCGCCACTACACGGACTGGGCGGGACGGGGACCAGGCTTAGATTTAGGCCTAGTTCACACGTGGACACTGATGGTGATTTGCTAACATAAAAAGTGATCGTAGCTCTCCGCCAGTGTTCGCCCGCGTGGGCTATACGAATTAAAATTAAACATGACAAAGTTTCATACAAACTTTGAAAGTATTTTCTTATCGGATGCCTACGGCATACAAATAACACACCCTCTAAGTTTCAGGTCTCTACGATCAGCTGTTTAGGATGTGCGTTGATCCGTCAGTCATTCAGGACAAAGTATTTGATACAAATTGATTAATAATCTGAAGTCTGAAATCTGGTTATATTAAGTACAAAGTTAAAACCTACCTTGCCATCCCACCCCTGCCGATGCTGCTAGATTATTCGAAGGAGTTATAGAACGCAAATGGCGACGTAAGAAACATGGATTAGTTTACGCTTCCTCTTGCTTATCCCATAGTTGGGGGAACCATTTGATGATATTATCACATCCCTAAAAAAATGGGGTATAATGGGGTAAAATTATGAGAGAAAATTTTATTTCAAAGCCTTCGTGGAAAATTCGTTTTATCATCGTGTAAGACTAAATTGCATAAACATCTGAGCTCGCCTTTATATCCGTCATAATAACCAATGGCAATGAAGTTATCAAAACCTGGATGAATATTACGATAAATTGTTAATTAAATTCTTATAGGTGTCAGTTTAATACTAAAGTCTATTTAGTAATAATACTAAACACTAAGATAGGAAACTATCCGCATTAAACTGTTTAGGCATCTTATTATTGTCATAATTTGTACACCTGGCGAGGTGATTTTGTACCTATGGTAATAATTTTATCACATGTCTCAAGTAAAGTTGATCGATCAAAGGTTAAGATACGCTTGGCACGGTCGGTCCGTGGATGGGTGAACTATGTCATACCATGACTCCTCCTAGCCTCAGCCTATCCCACAGTTGTGCGATTACAGACTTTCTAACGCCCTCACAATGTCTTCCTTCACTATTAGTCAGTGGTGTCTTAAATAGACTTACAAAGTACCTACATAATTATATGAGTTCAGAAAAGTCACATTAGTACTTGACAGATTTCGAACCCGCACACTTGTAAATGGGGGAACAAGTGCCTTAACCACTAAGCCCCATCGACCAAGGTTAGAGATAAAATAGTAATGTGCGGTATAAGCTACGATAAGCTCTTGATTAATATTTTTATTTTTTCAAAAAATACAATAAAGACTACCGTTAGGCGGTACGCAAGGCTCTCGTGCTACCAAATCAAATTATCCGCA
The DNA here is from genome assembly GCA_963891755.1 of Pyrrhia umbra. NCBI lineage: Eukaryota > Metazoa > Arthropoda > Insecta > Lepidoptera > Noctuidae > Pyrrhia > Pyrrhia umbra. Next base: position 13,776,011 of record OY982929.1, read on the forward strand.
CCCGCAAGGAAAGTACAACGCTAAACACGATAATTTTACATACAAAGCTACCGCCTTTTACACGGACAAGTCAGTAACCTACACTGTAATCGCTAATTGTTTATCCATAGAAATTATTAATATACCGAAAGAACCGAATGAACTGACGGCATATAGCGTGCAGGAGAGACACGCATCCCGATTTCGCGCCATAGAAAGTTTTATCGACACCGAAATCGATTAAATGCCAATGGGAATTCGCATTGCGCCTCACTACTCGTATGTTAGTGTTATAATCCATTCGATTTGCGAGTGGAAGAGGAAAACTGTATGTACGAATGTAATGCGGCGTGTCAGGCCGGTGCTACCTAGCAATTGAAAAGATACACAAACCGCTAGGCATTGAAATTACAATCAAATTTTCAGGTGGTTTCATCACTTAATTTTGATATTGTAAAGAGGTTTGTCACTTTGTATACGAGGTAACCTATGAAACTACTTATTTCAAAATGTCATAAACTCTATAACCGATGATCCCTTAATGGCTACGGCCTACGGTCAATGTGCACAAAACGCGGGCAACGCTAAGGACCAGAAGCTTGTGTGGATAGATGGACACGTGGCAGCGTATCCAGTGAAGTTCAAAGAAAAAGGAAATGGCAATGCAACAGCCATGTGTGTAAATATTACTTATATAATGTAACACGAGTCATTTCGGGCTACTTTTGACCCTTTTACAACTCGAAAACTATTGAACATATACATGAAAGACATATGCACTAATCCGACGTCATCAGTTCGTAATCTCCTTGTCGCTACTGTTATAATTGTTATTTTTAAGGAAATTATTAAAACAATTTATTATTCATTAAAGCGTGCGTTTATATTTCCTTTTTTTGCTCACCCCTCAGTTTAAAATCCATTTTTTTTCGGATGGGAAATCATCAAATGACCCGTCCTGCCGTGGGAGGGAGTGCCAGACTCTTACTGACTAAAGCCCATCCATGTTCCTTCCTCAGCCTTTTGTATTCCGGGGGCGCGGTAACTCTAGAACATCCCGCAGCCCCTCAGTTTAAAACCCCTTAGTTTGTTGTATTAAACTATTTATAGAAAAGTATTCCCAACGAAATCACAGCATACTTAACTAGATTATTTCCAAACAAGCCGCATTGATCAGCTTAACTTGAACCGATACAAACATAACTCAAAACATCCGAAATGTTTATCACACCGGCGGTGTAATGTGTTTTTTATTCATGAGCGCTTAGATTGAGTTATCAGCTCCACTCGGTACTAGATCATTAATCTAATCACCGAAATGGCGTTAGCCAAATTGTTTAGTAATGTTTTAAAAATGACAAAGAATATTTTGTGTTAACGTTATCTGGAAAGATTTACTGACTAACACTTTGAATGTCACGCTGACGACAATGCAAAAGCTATTGCGACCTATCCGTAGAACAGAATCCGATGTGATAAACTATCATTACTGTTAACCTTACAGATCTGAATTTATTCTACAGATGAGTCCATTGTATGGAGCATCGGTGACAGCATCGAAAAAAGCAAAAGATGGAAATGTTGTGTAATTAACGTTCATTTTGTTTTTAACCCCCGACGCAAAAAGAGGGGTGTTATAAGTTTGACGACGATGTCTGTCTGTGGCATCGTAGCTTGAGAGCTAACGGGTGAACTGATTTAGATGCGTTTTTTTAACATTTGAAAACCAGTTTCCTTACGATGGTTCTTAGCTATGTTTGGTTAAAATCGGTCTAGTAGTGCTAGAGTATCATCTCTTTTCCAAAATGATGTAAGGCATTTTTACGCAGGGGGTTTTTAAATTTTTTTAATTTATCTTGTGGACTTTGAAGAGTTGGTAAATCTTAGGATTTACCATAGTAAGAGTTTATACAGTAACATAGGTACAATAAAATCTAAATCTAGACTTACTTGACACAACGGGCACACAACGCTTGTTTTCTTTATTTTGTTTTGTTTATCCCTCTGTATTATATACTATGTTTGTTTTGTTATGTCAATAAATGTTTCTTTCTTTCTTTTTTATTCTAAATAATATGAAACAGTTACTGCGTTATTGCGTTACGTATCCATGCTCACACCCAGTTGCACCAAAAAATATGAGGTGACATATACGTGAACGGACGAACTGTCATTCAAGATCCGTCAAAATTGACGGCCTGGTTTGCGTAATACCCGCAAGGGACAATATAAATTGTTCCGGGTCTGGGTGTTTGTGCATGTGTAATGTTTGAAAACGCACCCACGATACAGGAGGAATTCCTCGTGTCGGGCAACATTTAAAAAAAAGGATGATAAAACTTTATTATTTTTCTTTTTACCGTTTCTGATAGGCATAGGACTTAAACAAGTTATTGAAAGTGCCATTCAACTCGTGGAAGATTAAAACGACGAAATTGCTTGACACACCTGTGACCATGCCACGGTATGTCGACACACCTGTGCCTATGCCGTTGAAGTCCAGTGAAGTCTGTTAAAGTCAAAACCAATAAAAAAATATTCGAGGAAAGGACCTTGTATCTTTTAGTTAGAGTCTAAAATTGTCTGGTATCAATTGGTTTTTATGAGGCCTGAACTGTTACCCAACTCTCTAATGCAAGAAACGCCAAAATCTCGCTCCTATATTAATTATGAACACACACATTACACGGTTATCCACGGCACACATAATCCACAATTATCTTAACGCGAATCGCGATTTACAACGTGGTGAACGGGCTGCGATCAATAATTGTTTTCATTTTGCCAACGACACGCAGTTATGTATTAAATACCAACGATTTTATTTTATTATTTCTGCGTCTATTTGTGTGGATAACGGGACTTGTACATTCTGTCAAATGTTAAGGCATTTATGGTTCTGTTTTTTTTTGTATTTTTATAATTCATTGAGATGAAATTTGTGTAATTTAGACATGGAAGTCACCAATGCAGCTACTTGCCAGTTTTTCTTAACGATAAAATTCAATTAAGTTTTGACTTATTGACAGACTAACTATCCTTTCCAACCCGATAGTGTCAAAAAATGGAGTAATTCAAATAAATGATTAAAGGTTGACTATACAAACGACGCTAACTGTAGTGATCATTATTGTCAAGGGCGGGTGAAGGGCGAGAGTTTTGGGGGCAGTCTTTTGTAAAGATGAATAAATATTTTTTGAATTTTGAATGAGCAGGCCTACAGCAAAAAAATGAAAGAAACCTATAACGTAAGAAGTTCAGTTTTTGGCCAGTGACAACCACCTATCGGATAGTTATCTGACACTCCAATAGTTACATTCAAAGTAACAAAACATATAAATAACAATATAATCCCTTTTGCTAATTTGAATAACGATTTCAAAGTTAATTACACACTATTTGTGTAAATAATACGCGATATATCATCCGAACGCATTGAAGAGTCGAATACTAAATTAAAATCAGCGGACAGGAGACAACGCCGTGGGGCAAGCGTAATAACGTACAATTTATGGAACTTAAGAATACCTTATTTTAATAAATAATTAACGACGTTAGGTCACAGGTCACAGTACATACTATGAAGAAATAACCTTTTTATCTCCGTGTGTCGTAATATCTGATCTCGTTTCGTATGAGATATGGTGGCCATTTTTCTTTACGCGTGCGCACCGCCCGTCTTACTAATTGGCCGATGACGATATGTTTAAGTTGCTTTAATTTATGGCACCATCGAAAGTTTAAGAGAAACTGCTCGTGACAGATGACCGGCTAACGTTATTATTTTTGATAGGTTTATTAATTTTTATTGGAGCTTTTTAGTTATGATAGCAGTGTTGTCGATATACAGTTGGTGAAATAAACTGACATTATGAAACTGAATGGTGAAGGCAGACATGCATTTTTACAATTAAAAATTATAATATCTGATAGTATAGTATATCGTGTTGTCTAATTTCTGATCTATACAATGACTGACTGACTAACGGATCAACGCACAGCCTAAACCGCTGATTGTATTGTATAGACGTGAAACTTGTGTTCTTTGTATGACGTAGGCATCCGATAAGAAAGGATTTTCCGAAACTCTACCCCTAAGGGGATGAAAAAGGGTAGCAAAGTATGAAAGAAAGAAAGAAGAAAGGAAATAAAATGAAACTGTGTAATTTTTAATTTGAATTCGTATAGCCCATTCAAGCAAAGCCGCTGATGAAGAGCTGGTGGTGATTATGTAAGAAAAACATTTAGAATATCGCAATTAAAGTTACATGGAAATGTATCATATAAGTTTGTCAAAAATTAAGCTTTACGAAATTTCTTTATGCAAACAAATTCTAGATAGACCAGTAAGACAAGAACTTCGTAAGATGCCATCGATCAAATGATTACGCATAAACTGCCGACAAATTGGTTATGTCGAATGCTAATCTATCACCGCGACTACATCTGACATCTGGGATCGATACAACATACGATTTATCGACAACGGTATCGCAATATCTATCGCTGGAAAAACTGATGATCTAAATATAGATGGATGTCCAAATAGCAGTTATTCTTCAGACTAGTTCTCCTGCCGGGGCTGTGGAATGTTCTAAAGAGTTACCGCGCCCCCCGAATACAAAGGGCTGAAGAAGAAACATGGATGGGTTTTAGTCAGTAACAGTCTGACACTTCCTCCCGCCCCACGGCGGTAGGAGTCATTTGATAATTTTCAACCTGAAAAAAGAAATAAAAGACTATAGTTCTATTGCAAGTATGAAAACACCTAATACTTTAAACGTTTGTAAGTAATTTGACATCTGTAGCTAAGTTAATTTAAAAAACGATTTATATATTCAAATATCATCGCCAAAAAATTTTTTTTTTTTGTATATAAGGATAACTGATTAGGTAAATAATTGATTAAATAAATAATTACTGGAAAACACTCTGCTATTTTACTTTTGCTACTGCTTTACACTCATATTTTACTTTTCCCAATTTAAATAAAATCGTAAAAAAAATTAAATCAATCAATCAACTTTGGAATCGTAACAGAAATATGGCGACATCAACAGATAGTCTGACACTAGTATAGTTGCAAACCATGTAACTGCAGTTTGAATATTGCAAAGTCTAACAATAGAAAGAATTTGCATGTACACAGGTATTGCTAAAAAGCTACTGTAAGCTCCTATTTAATTGGCTGAGCAATTGCGCATGCGTATCTAAACATTTAAATACTAACATAAGTAAACTTCTATAATTATTGATTTTTTTGCACATCCATGGAACATGTCTATGTTGTACATAGCAGTTTGTAATTAATACGCTAACTGATTAAGAGACACATGTTAACTACAATAGCTAAATACATTCGTTCCAGATACTTATCGTCATGTCACCACACGCCTTGTTTCTGTGAGTTTTGAATAAATAAAATATTGTTCGTTGATTATATAATATTTCCCATGTTATGAATGAACTCGTCGCTAAGTAACAGCCGCACGGGTCCATCGATCAAAGGTTAAGCTGCGCTTGGCGCGGTTGACCCGCGGATGGGTGACCACCTATGTCATATCGAGTCTCCTCCGTGCCTCGGAAAACACGTTAAGCCGATGGTCCCGGTTATCATTTGTAGATCTTTGTCAATTTTTATGGATAGTTAGAAACCAGAAAATCTAACAACCAGTCTTACCAAGGGGTATCGTGTTATCCGGTAACTTGGTTGGGCAGATGAGGTAGGCAGTCGTTCAATGTAAAACACTGGTAGCTGCATCTTCAAGCCGACCCCAACATAGTTGGGAAAAAACTATGATGATGTATTATATAAGCAACGTACAAGTTTTATTGCAAGTAAAGAAAAACTACTTCGAAATATCATAATGAATAAGTAGTTTGTCTCTCTCTTTCTGTCAACACTAATAGCATCGAATTGTTTTCTTGATTTCGCTCAGAAAGCATGATAAATTACACCAATTAACTGAAATTGGAGATGGGCTGTTTAAGAGCTTAGTATTTCTTAAATATTTTCATGAAACTCACGTTGCGTCCACTTATTCCAATAATTTCTCAATTTCGGCGCTTCACTCAAAACTGTCAGTGTCTGATCCCATTAATAGCTGACCTCCTCATTGTAAGCCCCAAGCAGACCATTACCTGAATAATTTCTAAACCAAACCAATGGTAACAAAAGCGACGTCTATTAAGGCACTAATGTCGCGTTGAAATGAATCATTATTTTTAGTGGCATCGCCGCCATATTGGGAGGTCAATTTCTCTCGAACAATAGGAGGTCAGGTCAGCTTCGCGCCAAAAACGGACAAAATGTCAACGGCGATCTAGAAAACGAGTCAAGTACGTATTTGTAAGCGAAGTAAATTGCTGGCGAGATGAATTAATCGCTGGTTTATACTTGTAAGGTTGGTATTGTACAGCGTGACAAATTGTGCAAGTTATATCATAATGGGGAGCCACGTTAAAATTATACTCTTTACATATGACCATTGTCGCCATGATTATGTCTGGGTAAACATTGAGTAGTTGAGTGGATTCTGGATCTTATTAGTCACATTTACCTCATGTTTTGTTGTTGTTTTTCAACTACCTTGCTTACAGATCTTGTCGCAAATACTACTTTACTTCAGCCTCGCCTATGCCCTCGGAGATAAAAAAAATCAAGTGTAACAAAACTATTTATTTGCTCGATATAGCTTATTAAGTTATTATGTGAAAAATCTACTTGAAAAAAGTCAACACACAAAAACAACTAGCCTTGTCCGACCCGAGCATGATGGATATTTTTTCCCATTGTTTAAACTATATCACTCCACAGCCATAAACACATCATAACCCTTCAAAATAGCAGTCCAGCACTTGACCCCTCACCTGCGGTTGACAGGCGAACAAAACGGACGCTGCGCCCGCGCCGCAGGGCCGCCCCACCCCGCGCTGAGAAAGCCGTGTCCTTTGCGCGCGCATTGACGGATAGCTCACATTATTACGTCGGTGCCATCAGCGGGTAATGAGCGCACAGAGTAGTTTAAAAAAACAGAGTATGCGATATGATATAGATTTTAAAATTAAAATCTTCGCTTTATTGTATTGTGTCCATAGAACGAGTGCGAGATTACCATGGCTCGTCAAAGCAGTATTAATTCCGATGCGTAAAATGTAGGTATCGCTAATAACTACGAGTCATTCTTGGTAAGACATCTATAATTATAAATCTCCAGAAACTGTTTGAAAGTTAACCCTGTTCATTTTTACGTGTCTTAAATGATGATGAACTTGTTTTTCAATAGATATTTTTGTATGCCTATGTTCGATACACATAACTACTAAAATAAATATGACGGTTCAGCGCTTTTAGATAAATATTTTTCAGTACCAATTAAATTAAATTGAAGACATGTGTGCTAAACTTTTGAAGATTTCTTACAGTAAAAGTCCTAGAAACAAAATGTATCTCCGAATACCACTTATAACCCACTATGATAGTTCTGCTTTTTCCGTCCAATCAAATAACCGTGAAGAAACCAATAGAAACATGTTGAGCGTTATTCCTAAATTGTGGTGATTTTGTAATTCTCCACGCTCCAAGCAAGGTAATTATCTATTCATCGTTAATTTTTTACTAAATTATTATAGCAGGAAGAAGTCATATCCTGTTCAAATAAAAATATCAGTTATAGATATCAATTTTATTTATTTCTAGATGAAACAGATAAGGTTGATCATAATTTGAGATGCCCATTTACTCATTGACTAAGTTTTTATTAACAATCGAAACATTGCTTAGGAAAATGTAAGCTTAGAGACAGATACATTTGTGTTGCTGGGGAATTTGTTGCGCCACTTCCTCTTCCGAGGCTTCCGGCGACCGGGACCGCAATTAACTGATCCGCGGTGTGAGTCGCCGGATGGATTTAATTTAAATATTTTTCTTCCGGCGACTGGGACCACTCATAAAATATAAGGTTCAAATCAAAAATAGTACAGTCAGACAAAAAAATCTTCAGTGCACTCTATAATATATATTAAAAGAATCAAATGGACATTGAACATTTGAAATGTTGCGTCACGAAAAGTACTAGGACATCATAGAATGAAAGAGACCGCAGTGTTGTTTCAACTACCCGCCCGTATATAATGTAAATAAAATGCGCACGGAATACGCGGGTCTCGCCAAGGTTAAGAAGCAAACTACTTGAGCGGGCCCGCGTATTCGTCGGTTAGTTGCAGTCGTCAGCCAATCAACACTCAGCGAAGTAAAGAAGTGCGAAACCCTGGTATGTTACGCGGCATTATTACAAAGTAACTGGTGGGTAGTTGAAACATCACAGCGGTGTCTCTTTCATTTTATGCTGTCCTAGTAACTTCACTAGCGGGATGGGAACAACAGAATTAGGTGCAACCTACACATCCCGTCTTTCGATCTCACTATGTTGGTAGAATTAAATAGTTCCGTTATCCGAATGCGGACGGAACTTCTGCAACCTTATGAAGCCCTGGTATGTTACGTGGCATTTACAAAGTAACGGGTGGGGAAAGTTTTACATTATGTACGGGTGGGTAGTTGAAACAACACTGCGGTCTCTTTCATTCTATGATGTCCTAGTACTTTTCGTGACGCAACATTTCAAATGTTCAATGTCCATTTGATTTTTTTAATATATATTATAGAGTGCACTGAAGATTTTTTTGTCTGACTGTACTATTTTTGATTTGAACCTTATATTTTATGAGTGGTCCCAGTCGCCGGAAGAAAAATATTTAAATTAAATCCATCCGGCGACTCACACCGCGGATCAGTTAATTGCGGTCCCGGTCGCCGGAAGCCTCCCTCTTCCCAGCAAAAACACATAGGAAGTGATGAAGGGCGGGCGTTTTAGGGGCTGTCTTTTGTTGCTGATTAACAGCCTAATTTGAATAAATGACTTTTGAATTTTGAAATATTTTTAGCACCATATAATAACGAGTATATAAGGGGGTTTACATCAACACAAATTTTAGCCCAGCATTACACAAATCACAACTTTATTCGTTTCCTAGTAGGTATTATAGCTGGAAAGAAAAAGCTATGATGAAATAAATTTTGAGCAACATTAATTTATAGGTTGCCTAAAACGTTATAACTCTTACTAACTCTTTCCATCTGTCTGTTACGATTTAGATAAAATTTGGTATATATTGAAATTTAGAGAACGACATAAGAATTTTATCTGGGTACCTATATGAATATGAATCAGTTTCCACTGGACGCGAGTAGCAACAGGTTAAACAACTAGTAAAAATAACATTCAACTTTTGATTTCCCCGTCGCATCTGTACTGCCACCGTACTCTACACATTTGTCGGTCACATCGCTTATCGGAAAAACGTCTTGCGGCCTGTTATCTTTTATAGTTTGGCCAAATTGTCGAGCGTTATTTATTAAAATGACGCTGTCGACCCGCGCCGGTAAAACATGCGACATTTTAGCGACAGCTCGTCTTGGGACGAGGGCAGCACTTGTAACTTTACAAATTGAGATAATATGACACTGTGACTATATTTGGAAGTAGTTAAAATTATTAGATATCTTTTAAGGTTGTATTGATTGTGGATTTGCATATTATGTACCTACATTTTAACATGTGTTAATTTTTAGACCGCACACGTATGACTCTTTAAAAAAATGTGCGACTCTCTGAAGATAACATCGAGCTATTCATATATGTACGTTAATTACTTATTACAAGATTAATGGTGCTTTTATTTCAAAATAAAAATCATTTAAAATAAATTCTGTAAATAAAAAAACGCCACATTTCAAGTAATTTGGCGTCATGTGAAGAAACAAAAATGTATGTGCTCTTAAAATGACTCCGGTACCGAAAGACACGGCAACAAATCAAGTCGATCGTGCCACAAGACTTGGGGACGATCCCTCAACAATTACTTAAAGGTCGTGACCAAAATATACTCATAAATTGTTATCGAAACGAGGGCGAAGCATGCCGATGACAATTATCCGCTATTACGCGTCCATCGACGAACCACTCGCGAACATAATCCTGCAAGTAATGTCTTAATCTAGCCGCCATGTTTAGTTCCTCGGAGCTAGAATTTAGAACTTATTTTTGTAACCTTCGACTTTGATACCCGCACAAATAACTTTGCTGAACAATTTTAAAACATTTTCTATTTACTATTCAATTTTTGACAATATTTTCGTATTTGATCAGACTTAAGGTTGAAAATTACACGGCAAATGGTTATCGAAGTTTTAAATTTAGTTGGTAATAAGAAAATAATATGGCGGTCCATCAGTTGCAGTTGCTCGCGTAAAAAGCTTCTAAACGATTGCAAATTGTTGCTAGTATTGGAATCGGTTCTGACTTAATGGGCGTATTTAGTTCGACAAGTTTAGTACTGAAGTAAACCATAAAAACGCTTGTATTCTCTCTCTCTGGAACAGAATGCAGGTCTTATCGGTAACTGCATTTACTTGAAAGTGTTACAGAGCTTATTTTTAATTGCATATACTTTAAATCTTTCTATTAAAATATTTACTTCGATCTCTTCAATTTTATTAATGTAGTCGATAAATTTGCTCTCTTAAATACTCATATTTGTAAATAAGTCAAACTTTTTAACTACACGAACGAAACTGATTTAAAATGCTTTTCAATGATTACTGAATCGACATGGGAACTATCTTAGAATCGAAATTCCTAAACCAACACAAGTGACAGTTTGTAACAGCAATTAATTATACCGATGCTACATAAGCATATTTAACTAGAGTCGATTTCCTAAACAGCTAGTTCATTAATAGATTCGTGGGAAAACTTAATACATTTACAATTCAGAGTATCAAAACAAATAGATCAAATTAAACATTTTGACATCACGCGAACGCGTTTGATATTTTAAATAAGGAATAATGCGCGCGTTTCGAACATTTCAAATACCACAAATTCAGTATGGCGTCAGTTTTCTTTTTTTAGGCAAAGGATTCCTGTCATTATGCCCATATATTATCTTCACGGGGCGCTCGAGTTGAGATAAAATTGTTTGTAACAAATGTTCCACGTTGTGTTTGATAAATTCCACATGATTTTATTTTACTTTTATTGGAGTATGACACCGTTAATTAAGCAACATATTTTAAGGTAATTTAAGGGTCGTTAAAAAGGAAACGATGTTCGTTCGTGTTTTATGTTGGGTGTTACACAGTTATGACACAATTTTATCTGTAAATAGTTCCGTTTATAATTTTATGTTTGTTTAAGTAATGAGTGGAGTAAACTTGTTTTATAAAATTATATCCAGAGAAATAGTTTTTACAGATCAGATGCGAGCCTTTAAACTACTATGATTCTGAATAATCTTTACTACACTGGTTGACTTAAAAAAAAAATCAAAACCTTTGTTGTAATAGCTACAAGTAACATTAAAATTTATGTAAATTCATGTAGCCCAGGTAAAATATATATTCAAGATGACTCTAAAATCAAACAAGTACTAAAAATATAGCATGCATATCATGCACTGACACAAATCATGGTAAAGTCAAAGTTCGCAACTAAAATACACGCGTGCCCTGAGGCACTAATTACATAATTATTTTCTAGAATCTGACGAGTTCGTCTTTACCTAATAATATATAAACCGTACTGTTTATGTAAATATTTTTGCCCAATCATGTTGAAGGTAAGTTATTTGGCATAAAATCTTTGCCAGATATTTTTTTTTATTCGTAATCCTTAGGTAGAGGTAATATACTACCTATATATATATATATATATATATATATATATATATATTTCATGATATTAATTTTGGTTGTAACATTTAAACTGCCATTTAAGTATATTTTCACACTGGCAGAGTAGTAGTCAACGGCTGTTGCCAAAAAAGAGAAAAAAAAAAATATTTTTCTAAACTGCAAAGACAACAAGGGTTATACAGCCTAGTCGGCTTGGACCGTTAAAATGAGTCGCGACAACAGAGGGACGAGCTGTCGCGTAACTCAACGTTCATATCTGGTGATCTGTGAACGTAGCGCGCCCCGCGGGCTCGTCCTTAACGGGACAAAATTATTGTTATTGCCACCAAACTAATGTAATTATTTTAACCTATGGAATATGGGTGCGCTGGAGGTGATTTTATTTCGAATTGTATATTTTTTGTGGGTTTATAATAGGAGATTGACAAAAAATTATGATGATCTTAGGGTACAATAAAAGTCAGACGGGTTGAATAGTTAGACTAAAATGAATGGCGATATTTTTATTATTTTGTATGAGTGTGTATTTTGAAACTGAATTTAAATGTCAGCAGAGATTGAAAAACAATTTAATCTGCATTACTTTTAAAAGTATGTAAAAATACTTTCCGGAAAATATGTATCTATTTTTCAGTGGCTCTTTTTAGTCCACAAGTTGCTACCACATTCATAGGAAAGCTCCCGAAAACTCGACTCCTCAACCGGGCACTGGTTGCACCTTGCGCCCAACCCGTGCACCGCCGTCGTATAATTTATGCCACCGTGCGCCCGCAGCGTCCCCGTCCCGTCGTCCGCGTGGTCCCGCGCCGTCCCGCGGCCCAGTGGGACACTTGTTACCCCGATTTATGAGGATGCGACGCCCCGCATTTTATTGTTTCTACTCCGGTAATGTCCGCTTTACGAACAACTTTTATTATTTATTAATTGATTCAAAATGTCTCTTGTCGATTGAATAAAATTTTGTTTATGCCCCGCTTTTGGGACGACATTTTTGTGTGTATAGTTTATTTATCAGATACAGCTTAATAGATTTGAGAAATGGGGATAGATGCGGTGAGATATTTTTTTGATATGAGTAAAATTATGGTCGTTCGTTAGAAATAAGGTGCTTACTTTCTAAATAAGATGAAGAGTCTTAGGTTTGTCTTTTGTTACTGATAACGATCTGTTGTCGAGCTTGGAATTTAATCAACTAATTACATATGCACGGCATTGAATAACGAATTAAAATTATATGGGCGGGACCTTACTCTTACGACTGAACGTTTTCAGTCATTTTTTATTACACCTTTTATTTAAAAAAAAACTTGAAATACCGTATTTTTAACGTCAACAATATTCTACTCAGTAAAAGTATCAACGAAAACATTTGAAATGTCGATTATGTAAAATTTCAAATCGGAATATTTGCCTCATTCATTCATGATTGCACCTGGCCCGTTGTACGTGAGATAGTGATTTTTCCGAGAACCGCTTAGAACGAAATCACTAGCTCCATCTAGCTCGGAGCGCGGTAAAGCGTGCTACGAAACATAAATGCGGTACATTTCACCACAAAATTGCTTCTATTTACTCTCGTTTAGGGTTAATCCGTGATTGCACGCCGGTTGCGCAGATGAGAGGTTGCAGTCGCCGGGTTAAAAATAGTGCTCGCCCTAATTGATGACCCTTCACCTCGAGCGAAGATATACGCTCACTAGATGTGCTTTAGGGGTAATCAGATCCTGACTACGAAATAATAAAATAAAATAAAATATTGATGCTTTGTAATAGGTATGTGATGCATCATTGACGACGATAAAATACAAGTGTATATTTGTTGACAATAACGAGTGAATTTGTTGGTGTTTTTATTGATAAATTCTTCTTTTGAAAATTACGAAGAGTTCTAAAGATTCTCCAAAAAGTATAGGATCTTTTCTAGTTCTATTTCTGTTCTGTGGTCCCGCCGTGCTCCAGATGTGAGCTCGTGTGAGTAATTTTATGATCGTGATGTATGTACTGCCCCTCAACGTATAAGTTCGCGACTTGCTATTCACTTGAAATTCATCCCCTTATTTCATCAGATAGTAAAAATAATAGATATCATTAAAAGCATAACTCTTTATTAAAGATAGTGGTGTAAGTAGTATGCTCATGCTTATAAATAGTTTAATATTTTCACTGATTCAAGCATATGGTCTAAAGTTCGATTCTCAGTTCAGGAAAAATGTCATACGGTTTTTCTCCGCGGCGGATCGACAAATGAATTTTCGGCTCGCTTCCTTCTAGGAAAACTGATATGATGGTTTGTATATCATCTTCTTCAAAAACTATTTCTATCACATTTCTCTTGTTCAGTTTAAACGGGTGCTGTTATAACTATAGACAGTGTAAACTTTATCTATAGCACTCATAACGCACCGGGGATGCTTTTAGTATCGCAGATGTATAGATATCTGACGACCACCCCTAGGCCTCCTGTTTTTAACACGTAATAATATAAAAAGTGTATTATACCATTATTTATTTCAAGAAAAGTATCGGTCCCCAGTATCTAAACTATCAACTAACATCAACATCAACAAGTGTCGTGCTGATAAATTCCCAATTCCCACATTCTCTTACACAACCTGATGTAATTCAGTTTTATCTCTCTATCGATAGAGATTTGTGTCTCACACGCGCTCACTCGCAACACTAAAATAACTCAACTCTAAATTAAATGCAAAAAACTATTTATATCGATGAATAGTTTATCTGTCGATAAAACATTTGAACGAGAAAGGCAGTCGTCGTGAGATATGTCGTGTGCACCAAAGTTAATTACAAGCACCAGGGCGACAGCGGAAATGTAAAACAGAGTGAAAATATTAACATGTAATAAACAACTGCGCGCGCGCACATAAGTCCAGTGGAACATCTCATTTATTCAAAGAGCACTGATTAAATAAACTCCAAACGAATACTCATTAACATCGTGATCACACGATAAACTAAATCGTACCCATTAAAACATACTGCCCTATACGCATTAGTCGACTCGAAAAAAAATCGATACCAAACAACCCGATTCGTCACGCCGTGTGATCGATTATACATCTACTCCAATTAATCGTTCCTCGATTATGGCTGTATAATTATATAATAATAAATCGTTTTGCATTATAAAGTTATTGATCTAATAAACGCGGTCCGTCTAAGGTTTTGAGGTGTTATTATTGGGGGTAATGTCTTCATTGCCTTTCATGCAAACCGACGCGTGATTGATGGCTGCCATATCGATACAATATCGATAAATTTATCTAAGATTTTAATATATTCAAAATATACCACCTTGAATAATTTCAACTTTTGTTAGGTTTATAGTGGGCTAAACCAAAAACGTATACCATAAACAAATTAATGATTCGCGAAGAAACGTCGCATTATGCTGGTCGTCGATCGTTCGTTAAAAATATCGATATGTAAAGTGACGTGCCTACGCACTGCACACCAACTGAGCGCTAATAATAAACTGTGTAATAACTATGATTAACGTAAGTTTAGCTTTACATTAGCTCGTGCGGTGGACGTTAAGAAGTAACGCCTTTGGAACACATTTTAAAAATCTCAAAGTCGGACGTCTCAGACGACGAAATTCACACGGTCGGTCAGTTTTATCGATGGTTTCAATCGATAACTTTCACAATCGATTTTCATTACACTTTTATAAACATAAAAAATGTTATAGTTCGATGCAATGTAACACAATCGCGTCTTATTTGAACAGCATCGCAGGTTTTTCTTGTTAGAAATTAGTGTGAACAATTTATCAATGACCTTTGATCGCAATCCGATATCAGGCGATTTATCTGATACCAAATCGCCGATCGAACAAATTAAAATCATTAACAAAGCAATCCAATCCGTTGCGTTACCATTCACTATAAAGGCCGATAATTAAATATTTATTCGGTTCTATTAGGATCGATGGAACTGTTACACTGAATCGATTCGTCACTGTGGAAATGTTCAAATTGCTGGCTATAAAATATATAAAACGCCGTGAAATACATTTGACAGACGAGCGAGAACAAAATCTATATTTGCTCAGTCCATTATTATCTACATTCGTGATACGTCTTTATGTTTGTACATAGTTTTGCTATGCGAATTAGCATTACGTTGCTTTTCAAAATTACCGTTTAGTTTTCGCAAGTGGCTTTTAATTCTCAATCGAAATGAATTAGAGACGGCTGTTGCTTCAGTCAATAACAGCTTAATATATGTGCAGCCAGTAGGTGTTTCAATTACATCTAAACGATTCTCTGAGCTTCACAGCTGCTGAGGACATAATTTAAAATCCTCATTAGAATCGAAATAGTTTTTAATAAATCCAGCATATTCATTCAAAATTAAAATATTCACATTTGGGCGGCGACGCTGCGTGTAAATGCTAGTTAATTATAATAGACGATTTATCGATATAATTGAAAGCATTTATCTACACTCACACATCGGTATCGGTCCGTGTTCCCGTAAACCGTGATAAAAATCGATATATAATCGATATATCGATGGAATTTATTAGTCACGCGATCGTGATCGCCTGAGATTACTTAAATGCAACCTTTTGGCCACACGCTTTCTATACAAATAGTTTGAACATCGTATCAATTACCAAACGCGCGGTGTTTTGAACATTTTGTAAATTGGAGTACCTACAGTGATTTGTTGTTGGTTCAGAGCGTACACGTTTCTTTTATTGCTTCGAATTATATTTGTTAAAACCTTTTGAACTTTACACGTTTTGTTTACCATCATGAACCAATATCCGCTTTTAAATGAAATAAGGCACGCATTTAGGATTTCACTCCATTAGTATTTAGTTATTTCTTGATTTCAACTTTCGAATAGCCAGTATATCTAGACGCCACAGAATATCAGAATGTTACTAAGAGCATAACTCAACATATTATACAAGTATGCTAAAATATGACTAGTTTCATAGACTTTCAGGGAGAGTTTTCAGCTTATTATAACGCCTATCATAGTGGCTGAGGTAACTATTACTGACGCATAATATGCTCATTTAGGCACGAAGAGGTATATCCAATACCCATCCAAACTGACCGTGGAATGTGCAGTTTATTCCTAAACAAAGATTAAAAGCCGCAGCCCGTGCTGCGTCTCCAGTACCGCGCGTGATGACCACGCTAAATAAACTCGTGGAAGCCAACCCAGACTGCGATCTATTGGTGGATAATTTCACCAAATTAACGGTTAGGTGCCTTCATTTTTGTGAGGCTAATATTATTTAATTAAAGTTATTAGTTTACTTATTATAAAATTCTTCGGTTTATGTAATTGATTTCTTAAGCCGTGTAAATCAAATAAATAAATGATGACGACTAAAAATAAAATGATGACAATACGTCATGATGACTAACTAAGCAAGTTGGAACCGATCACACCAGTTAACAGAACGACGCTAACTCCGATACATTTGATTCAAATCTGTCGGTTTCTCGCTAAAACTACTTCGTTCATATATGAACTTCGTTTAGCAATACTGTGTTTATATCCAGTCTGTCAATATTGGTGTTGGTCCGCTGGAGTCTATAAATACCTCGCTTGTTTTCTCTTTACAGAGTTATCGGAAATACGAGAAAAATTGTCGACATCAAGTCATTGAGACTTAACGACTGTCATTTACAACCCCGTTACAGGGTAATACTTTGTCCCTTGGTAAAATATGAATCGAATGGTTACCCATCTACGGATTTGCCGAAGCAAGCGTAGTTTTGCCAGGATTGATCGACGCGGGTGCGTCACACGCTGAGCCTTTCACTGTTTATTTACAGATAAACATAAATACTCTTCGTGTAAATGATCATCTGTCTAGCCTTTTCCCAACTTAGTTTTTACCTATCTGACCCCCACAACCTAGTTATCGGGTAACACTATACCCCTTGGTAAAGACTGATTGTCAGACTTTCTGCCAAAGATCTACGAATGACAGCCGGGACCAACAGCTAACCATGCTTTCCTTCCTTTTCTTTGACAATGGTGGTCACTCTATATAAATAATGGGTAGAAATATGAGGAGTGCTTCCAAACGTGATGCGTGTCAGTGGGTAGCATGATATCTCCATGATACCCACCGCAGCTCCTCAATAATCCAATTAGTGCAGTTAACGATCGCCTCCTAACGCGTGATATCCGACGGATGGGCATCCGTCCACCAGATTACAAGTAGCTAACGGTTTTTGAGATGACTATAAAAAAGGCTTTTATTTTGTATCAAAAATTACATTTGATCCAAAAAAATATGTTACATTGGAGCTGATTTTACGAGTTAACTTTTGTATTAGGTACTTATTAAAGAAATTTGAAAGCAATACAACGAACTGCATTTTCACTTGACAGTTATGGAAAAACAGTTTGATAGGTTAAATAGATTTATTAAGCGAATGGTTTTATCATGAATATACTATTGTAAAATCATAAAATAAATCCAAAAAAAAGTTGTAGAACATGAGAACGCTTGTTTTACTCTATGGACAACTCAAATCTTTTTCATAGTTATATAAATGATGCATGTTTATTGAGCCAAGAGTCCAGTCGTTCTCACATTTTAGCAAAAGGTTTTTACTTAATAAAACAGTTCATTGATTATCATGTAAAATAGTAAACAGCCTGATGAAATAACCGTCATTGTTAGTTACCTCCATAAACTTTTGGTTTACAAACGAACGGTTTGACCATCAACATAGATGTTAAGGAAAATGCCAATCTTAGATTGTTCGCAAGCAAATTGTTATATTTCGCTACGACCCAACAAACAAATTTCCCGTTATTCAGCAGTTATTACGACATTTTTACACGCATACAAAACACTTGAACATTCACAATATTATACAAAATCCACAACAACCTTCGACGTCCCGACGCATCAATTAACTCCGTCCGATACGAGAGTGCACGAACCGTCACGATTATTATATTTAGTCATAAAAGGCCCGCAGTGAGACACGACAATTAATTTTTAAAAAAGAAACTCTCATATCTTAAATAAGTAATTGAACGACGCTAAATGTCAACTGTGACCAATTAAAAAAATTACATAATACGGCATACGGTAAGTGTCCGCGTTACGGGACGCCTACGACTCGTCGACGACTACCAATAATATAAATCGCCACGATCGACACACAAACGACAATATCAATTAAAAAAATTATCACCAATTACCTCGCGGCGGGTCGTCAAACATTGTGTGTCCGAATTTAAATACTAATCGACGTTTAATTTAAACGGGGATTCGATTAAATCGTACCGATTCTCGACGCCCGCTTATTTCGAGTGTATGTCTTAATTGCAACATCTTAGGAGAGGATCTTTTGGGGCCGTTTATCGGTAAGAGTCGGCCGCTTAATTAGTACGTATCCCCTGCGCATGCGTCGATGCAATCGCCGTCTCACCTCTCTATTCCTTATTCGAAAACGCGGCTTAGGAAGCGTCGTCTCTTGCGCACGCCTGCGTACAGTAACGAAGAGAGCGGGACGGCACTACATTTGTGTGTACTGAGATTGTGATCGTGTCGGGCGCCGGCACCCAGCGTTCCTAATGCGTGTTTTAAATGTTTACTAATGAACACGATTATTTAAAGTGACATTTTCGGATTTCCCTCTCGGCCATTACAGATACTTGGTATTAAGTCGGGCCGCGCTTTATGCGCCGTATTAAAATACAACAGTTTTATACATTTTGTCTATGGCCTGGCGTCGGGTGACATTCCGATGCTTTTTGAAGGTAATATAGATTGGTGATGGGCCGCTCGAACTTTGACATCGTCACAAATTATATGACTATTGGATGATATTGAGTGAAATTATGGGCATTAATGTGCATCAGTGCTGGGCGAGTGACTTATAGACCAAGCACTCATCAATACGTGGACTTTTATCAGTCATTAAACTTGAGCAATAACGTTAAAATACGTTATTTCATTTGATATACTTACAGGTTTTAAATATGTCAAAATACTAGATTTATTTATCGAATATTGGGGTGCCTTACTTAATCACTCTGTCACCCCTTCCTCAAAAAGGTAATGTGCAAATATCAAATAAAATTGGTCAAATGATATTATGGTTACCCTAAGGTTAATCTCGGTTTAAAAAAGAACCTTATCAATAAATGACGGCTAAATCCTTCTCTAAATACAAAAACATATTTAATCGTTCTAGAAAAGTCTTCAGATTGAATCAGAATACTTTTTACACATGCCAAAACAAAAATAAACCTCAAACCAAAACATAATGTTATGCAAATGTTGTGTGGGCGTCGTCTCTAATTGGCCGCTAAAACGGGCGGTGCCGCGGCGCGCGCTAGTCCCAAATTATAATTTATATAACCGCCTACCACTAACTTATAAGACTGTCAATTGTTTGAACTTAGATAAAAGTATTAAGCCTCACCTAGCTATAAACAAAAATATGTTTGATGTGTAAAAGTGTTATTTTATAACCTACATGCAGAAATAAATATCATTTATTATATAGAATGTTCAAGATGTTGTAATATAGACAAAAAAAGTTTGAAAACTTATACCGCAAAAAAATACGATCTTAAAATGTATGAAACTGCCTTATTGGGTTAAACGAGGGCTCCATACGACCAGGATTATGTCCTGGAATATTTCCTTACTTTTTGTAAATCACTCAGGAATTGGAGGAGAAAGCCAGCAGTGGACTGATACAGGCTTTTTCGTGGTCAGAATCCTTAACTATTTTTTTGTTTTTTTTTTTCAATTTAACGTTACGTAACACCTTGTAGTCTATGCCACTTGATCTATTCATTTATCAAATTCAGGCGAGTAGTTTAGGTGATAATAGTGGAACATCATCATCATCACCGTTAGCACATAGGCCTCCCCTAACATGTGCCATATCCCCCGGTCCTTATACATACATAGACTATTAAATACGTAATGATATCTTTATCTTTACTTCACTCTGATAAAAAGTACTTTTGCCTTTTATTAAGATGAAAAAATCGTCAATATGCGTAAGGGTACAAAAGTGTTAACATATTCTAAAATTATAATATCAAAAACATTATAATACAACACTGTATTTTAACACCTGGTTACTGCAATGAATAATTTTACAATCAGTAAAAAGTATTACATCTATTACATAAAACGGAACGTAAAAATGTTTGACCCAATGACGTATCATAATACAGATACATACATATATCATTGGTTTATAATTTGTGTATATATCATTCGTTTGACTACATTCTTTATCGTAAAATTTATAAAGTCTTATGTAAAAACAAAATATGGGATTTAAAACAATATTAATCATTCAACTTTAACACACTATACTAATTTATATTCTGCCCTATGGTATAACTAATAATAAATGAACTAACTTTCCGCCAGTGGCTTAGCTCGCGTGGGCTATACGAAATCAAATAGAAAATAACATGACAGTGAGTTTCATATAAACTTTACCCCTTTTTCACCCCCTTAGGGGTAGAATTTCGGAAAATCCTTTCTTACCGGATGCCTACGTCATACAAAGTAATACCCTCCAAGTTTCAGGTCTCTTTGATCAGCAGTTTAGGCTGTGCGTTGATCCTTTAGTCACTCAGGACAAAGTATTTTATATCTATTGATCAAACTCATATATCTATCTTTAATCATGTCCAGGGTCTCATCTATATTCATACTAAATTTCATCAAAATCGGTTCAGCCGTTCAACAAGATATAAAGAGGAACTTTCAGATTTATAATATTAATGTGGATTAGTTGGAATTACTTTTGGTCTTCGCCAAAGTGCAATCATTCAATACTTCAGTATTTAAACAAGCGTGTAATACCTCAACATCGAAGCCTCCCGCGGCGTTTAACAATAAATTCACATTTAGAAACTTCAACCAGTCTCATAGAAAACATAATAATAGCCACACGTCGTTCACAGACCCGTGAAATATAAACAATAGTTTATACAGCTTCTTAATCAAGAATATAATATAAAAAAACCGGCCAAGTGCGTGTCGGGCCACGCGCAGTAGGGTTCCGTAACAGGTCTCAGTTAGTCGACTATAACTCTGTAACTGATTAAGCCTGGTTAGCCGTGATAGTTTTCCTTGTAAGTTCATAACATGTGCTACGTCTGTGATTTTTTTCACATTTGTCGGGATAGCCATTCAAAAGTTAGTTTCTCGGCGTGATCAATATACATATACATACCAAATATCAGCTTCCTAGTAACAACAACCTCGGAGCTATGCCGCGGACAGACAGACAGACGGACATGGCGAAACTATAAGGGTTCTTTGTCGGACTACGGAACCCTAAAAAAAGTTAACTCATAAAGGGTTCTGTACTGTCCAACTCTCTCGCCCATCTCCTTTTCGTCAGAAAAGTATACTTTCTTGTAAGTAAAAAAAAATATCATCTATCTTTCCTTTTCCCAACTATGTTGAGGTCGGCTTCCAGTCCAACAAGATGCAGCTGAGTACCAGTATTATACATGGATCGACTGCCTATCTGACCTCTACAACCCAGTTACCCCTTGGTAAGACTGGTTGTGAGACTTTCTAGATTCTGACTACCCGTAAGAACTGTCAAAGATCTACAAATCACAGCACAAACAACAGCTTGACGTGCTTTCCGAGATGCGGAGGAGTCAAACAGAGAAACTAGAGAGAGGGAAAAGGAGATTTCCATCTGCAAAGTTTGCTGCCATAAAATTTAATGTTTTTTTTTCTTTTACAGAACCCTAAAAATTACAAAAAAATCAGGTCACATAAATATAAACCAGAGATAAATGAAGCATAGTTTTTTGATAAAATATAGTTGTGTTAATAGGTATATTTGCATATGATCAACAATTAGGGGACCTCCCATCGGTTTACGGTTGAGAATTACGGTTTTACGGTAATTCGTATGTATATAGACGGTTGAGTCGCGTGTCTCACGCCGTTGTCTTAATGATGATTATATATTAAATGATGCATATCACTGATTGTGTATTATATATTAAATGATATATAGTTATGAGGTTTTTAGTTTTAAATATAAATGTTGAGTTATGTGAGAGTCGAATAATTAAAGTTTGTTTTGTTTGAGTAAAAAAATTATACTGATAATATTATGCAATATTTTTAACTAGATAATACAAAGTGAAGGAAATATTAGTTAATTATATTTAAAGAAAAATACTTTCAATACTGAATTATTTTCCATACATCAGCACATAATGCACGCATCATAATTTAATTACTAAAATAACTTTTACTATTATCGGCTTTACGCATATTTATTATTTTATTTTATTAATTAGGTTTACCAACCGTTGTTTACGCTTAAAGCTAAAATTTAGATAACAATCGAATAGAAAACTGGTCCCAGTTCAACAATTTTCTGTAGGTGAACACCGCTATAATATTACTGCTTATTTAGTACATAGCTAAACATTCATATAAGTGATCTACAACCGTTGTAATCACGATTGTGTAGCCTTGACACGATAGCGGCGAACTACGCGCTACGCTGAAACGCGCGAGGAAAAGACATCAACGCGCTCACTTTTAGTTACAAAAATCCTCTCCTTAATATTAAATGGGAAGGTGAGTTTGTTTGTTATGCTTTTACGGTAAAACGGCTGACAAGATTTAGATACATTTTAGTGTAGAGATATGTGGGTTTCCGGAGACTGTAATAGGCTACTTATTATCCGGTGCGTTAATTAGTTTCCTCGGGATGCGGGTGAAACTGCTAGTATATAACATACTTGAAAACATGCGATGTGAACTTTTAATAAATAATAATGTCCAATAAAATGGCTGTCACGAGCGCTGATCATTAAGTACGATACGAGAGCTGAAGAATAATAAATTATTCAATTATTTCTAGTAGTATAAAATTATTATTCATTTGGTATTGTAAAATATTTATTACGAAATTTAAACGATTAGGGAATTAAAATATTGTATTATGCTCATCTTCAACACGCTTTTACTCACACTGTCAAACAAATAAAACCTTAAAGGAAAATTATTCTAGTTACTTTGTTTATATGCTATTTTAATTACCAACATATTCTGCTTCAATAAATATTTCTCAATATTATTTTCTTGAATATGTTTTGGTTCACCAACAGATTTAAAGTACGTACAAAAGACATCAACGCGTTATAGCAATATAAACACAATGAATCAAACAATTTACACAAACAACTATAAAGTTTTAGAACCCGCATCCTACATAAATAAATAAAATCTGTAACACTTATTTATATTTAATAGGTATATGGTATAACCTTCTTGCTAACACGGCGTTACATAATTGATATTATATTGTCCGCTCATAACATATTAAATTAACATTCGATCCCGTTCTAGATGCCTATCGGGATGTTACACAGCCTATTAAGGCTGTTACCCTATTAAATAATCGCTGTACCTAAACTGCGCCTATCTACGCATACTAAGTACTTCCGTACTGCAGCTAATTGTAGGAAGAATCGTTATCAGCGCGCTATCTGCCGGTTTGTAACCGACTTTATATAGTTAGTCTTTGTGTCATATCGTTACCAATATTATATATGTGAAAGTAACTCTGTCTGTCTATCTATCTTTACATATAAAATGCTTGCCGGATGAACGCACAACCTAAACCGCCGGGTCCTAGAGACCTGAAACATGGAGGTTGTGTTATTTGTAACGTAGGCATCCGATAAGAAAGGATTTTTCGAAATTCTATCCCTAAGGGGGTGTAAAATTAGGGCAAGAATTTGTAAGAAACTCTGTAATTTTTCAATTGAATTCGTATAGCCCACGCAGGCGAAGCCGCTGGCGGAAAGCTAGTCTAGATATATTTAGATACAAAAGTAAAATCCATCACAGAATCTGTAGGAATGATTCGATTATTCCTTAATCCAATTTTGTTGCAACAATGCTTAAATCGCTATATTATCTCAGATTCTCAATACATATTCTACAATTTTACCCAAAAAACTGTATAGATCTATATATAAATAACAAGCTATTGTCCACGGTTTCACCCGCGTCTACCCGGATAAAAAGAAGTCTAAAGCCTTTTAAAGAGTCCCTTCTATCACCATACCAAATTTCAGCCTAATTGATCTAGCCGTTCACGTGTGATGCGATGAAAAAGGGAAATAGGGATTCATTTTTATATAATAGAAGATAATGAAACGCCGAAATGTATGTACGCGAATGACTGCATCAGATAGGATTTTTTTTTTGTGTTCGTTATTGCCAGGACAAGGTTTGTATCTATACTAATATAATAAAGCGGAAGAGTTTGTTTGTTTGAACGCGCTAATCTCAGAAACTACTGGTACGATTTAAAAAATTCTTTCAGTGTTAGATAGCCCATTTATTGAGGAAGGCTATAGGCTATATATTATCACGCTAAAACCAATAGGAGCGGATCATCACTATTCAGCGCGGACGAAGTCGCGAGCAAATTGCTAGTAAAAGATATAAAAAATCGAATAGTTTAAAATAAAAACCGTGAGAATAATTTCCATAGATCATTTCTGATCACACTAATTTGAAACTATAAGCTGAGTAGTACCTGTGTACACAAAAAAACAATTTGAAGCAACATGTAGGTAAACGTTATCATATCAATATATTTATGTCACATGAACACTTTCTAAGGTAGGATTACACGAATGATATTTCAAAGAGAAATAATCTAGCGTTTATCATAAATAACATTTAAAATTGATTGTATTGAGTTCATACGTATAATCGGTATATTATCTTACATATTACATACCAATATTGTTATCGTATCAGACAACTTTATCGTGTAATTAACAACACTCTTAATGTCTTACAAATAAAGTTGAAATTCGTATAAATGAGATGTAAAATAAAGATGGTTTGAAATCAGTAGCGACATCCTATCCGAGTTATTCGATGCGCATACGCAACAATTTGAACGTAATTTATGTTCAGTTCGATGCTAACCGTTACGAATAGGATCAGGTGGGTTATAAATATATATTTTTATATATTATATTAAGTTTGAGTTTTCCCAGAGCAGTGTAGGGTTGACACAGCTGTTTGTTGAACTGGTATTTAAAAAATATATATATTAAAAATGCGAATGAATTATGTCTGTGTGTTACATTATGCCAAGAAAAGAATATGCCACTTGGAATAAATGTTGAAGGCTTTTTAGCCAAACACGTGAAGTTTTCAGTTTAGAAAAATATGGGTAAATAGCTATAATATGTATAAATATAAAACTATTTTTTATCAATAAATATCTCAAACTCAACTGACAGTTTTACATTATCCAATTCCATTAATAGTTAGTTAAAACTAAACTATCGTAATTTTGTTGGTTCTTTCCTCTCCACTACGATAAATATTATAAAACATTTCCATTAAATATTGTATTCAATATTTATTGCTATTTTTTATATTTTTCACAAAATAAAAACATTATCCCATAAATAAAAAATAACCTGTTTTCATGACACATGAAAACTTTTCGCTTATTTTTTTTTATATTATGTATTTGAGCGCGTTTGGCAACACCTCACCTCCTTTATCTTTGTGTCAGTTTCATACAAACTTTCCCCACCTTAATCACTCCCTTAGGGGCAGAATTTTGGAAAATCCTTTCATATCGGATGTCTATATGAAAGGATTTTTCATTTCAAAGGATCGTCGTACATAGAACACATCCTCCAAGTTTCAGGTCTCTACGATCAGCGGTTTAGGCTGTGCGTTGACCCGTCAGTCATTCAGGACAAAGCATTTTATATATATAGATAGGGCTGCCTTCATGGAACTCCATAATTCATCCTAGTTTAAAAGCCATCAAAGTACCACAATCACACCATAAAGGCTGGCTACCTCCCATCACTTACCCGGTAGCGAAATAAAAATAATTCACTGTTATCATTATGTTTTTATGTTAATTCAATTACATCGCTAACGGAACTATAGTTCCACTAGACTGTCTTATGTGTATGTAGCTGTGCAACCCTGAAAATTAGACAAACTTAAATGTTACTTTTAATTGTATCTTCTACATAAAAAGTAGTCATCGGAACCGATCAGTGCGTGTGTTAAGAATAAAATAAATATAAAAAATACTGGTTTTTAGCATAAAAGTTTGTGCAAACGTTAGCCTAAAAAAATCACTCAATATGTATAAACGTTAGAGGTAAAAGGTGTAATTTATAAACTATTTTAATTGATAAATGTATTTTATCAATAAAAAAAATATATTTAATATGAGTTTTAGTAAAAACATACTGAGAAAACACTAATTAAAAAATATGCATTTTTTCTATTAAATACTCCTTTTTAGAATTTTAGATAATCTTAAGAATTACCTAAACTAAAACTCTAACAGCAACATACATATTTATAGTACACCACACATTGTCTGGGTGATGTAAAAATTGATTTTCAATGTTGAGTTTATGAGTGTGTGCGTGGGTGTCATTGTGTGTAGGGTCAAATATGGCAATAAATTGTCACATAGGAATGTAGTGTTAAAGAGATTTCGTATTTTTATGATGGAACTGTTAACAGATATTGTCGCGAGCGATGGGAGTGGTATTTGTTTGACTGTTAAGCTGAGAACTCGTCAAGTTGGTTCTACTCGTATTTTTGTTATATGAAAAGGTTTGGTAGCCTAGTGACTCAGGCACCTGCCTCTCGTGTACGCGTGTGGGGGTTCGAAACCTGGCAAGTACTAATGTAACTTAGCTGAAGTCATATAATATGTACTTTCTAATTATATCTTAGACGTCAATGACTAACGGTGAGCGAAAACATCGTGAGGAAACCTGAACTTAAAAACTTTGCCTTCTCTGTATGAGAAGAGGCCTGTGCCCAGCAGAGGGACAATATAAAGGCTGATGATGAAAAGGCTTTAGAATAAAAAAAAAAAAAAATTTCTAATTTCTCATGAGATTAAAGGTAAAATGCTGCGAGTGTTCTGAGACGTTTAAAATTATAATGCAGATTGGTGCTTAGGTTATCACATCAGATTCTAACTGCGCGATATGTTTTGTCTCAATATTTTTTTACTATAATATGACTTTTTATGCCAGTTTCCCATCGTTTATAACTAAACAGTTTTTTTTTGTTATTAACTTAAAGTAAGAATAAAATTAATATAGCATATCAGTTTATTTTATTATCGAATATTTGAATGCGTTTAGCAGCACCTCACCTGGGGGGTTAGACAAGTGGCAAAACGCTAACGCTAACGCTAACGCTCAATGTATGGGAATGACATTCGTTGACGACTAGCTATATGTCATTCCCATACATTGAGCGTTAGCGTTAGCGTTAGCGTTTTGCCACTTGTCTAACCCCCCTGATGTTGAGTGATGATGCTAACGAGTATAGATCACGCAAGCTTAAATAGTGCCTATTTACTCTTGCCTTAATAAAGCATTTTTTTACACAAAGTGAACAACTGTTCAATAGACAGACATTGTGTTGCTGGGGAGTTTGTTGCGCCACCTCTTCTACCCAGCAATAACACATAGGAAGTGGTGAAGGGCGGGCGTTTTGCGGGGTTTCTTTTGTATATTAGAAGTTCAATAAGTGCCGATTTTCAGCCTAATTTGAATAAATATTTTTTGACACTATAATTTTTGTTATTTCATTTTAGTGGGAACCTTAACCAATGCCTCCCCCCTCCCCCTCTCGTAAGATACACAATCCTCAGTTAGTGTCCAAGCCTTATTTTTCTTCCTTTCTGATTAATCCACAAGTACGATTGGTAGTAATTATCGCTGTCTGTTCGCATTACACAGCATCCATCTTATTAATGCGTTAATAAGATATCTTGTTAAGAGATTAATAAAAGTGAATCTCATTCCGCGATCTCCGTATATCTGTATTCTTAGTTCAAAAAATAAAATTAACTCGTTCTTAATCTGCTTTAAAAAGTAAAAGAGTTCGTTCTTTAATCACGTTTAATGAATTGACCTTATCGTTTCGTATGTCTTGTTTGTGGACGCGAACATCCTGTATCGAAATAATTGCATTTTTTAATTACGAAGAATATTGCGCTTTGACATGAAAAAAAAATGGAGTAATTAATTTTAGTACCCTAAAAAAATTATAAGGCATGTTTCATCACTTTTAGGTAGGAATTATCTACCATACTATCCATAATTGGAATATTATTTGTATGAAATTATCTGGAAGATAGGTTAAATTGGTAGATATATACGAGTATTTGGCTGAAGGTGGTGAAATTAAGCATTAATCTTTTTTCTTTCTAGGCTTATTTTAGTGTTTTATATCTTAATGAATGTTGCACTGCATTGACACAATTCTAAAAAGATTTACACGCCAAATAACCTACAATCAATCACGCCGCTCGATCAAACAATACGGATCTCCGTCAAATTACAATTTTACAGCGGTGCGTGCGCGCAATAAAGGCGACAACACACTTTTTCTTTATAATCGAAATTTCTCAACAATAACAAGGCGTCAAGTAATAAAACAGTAAAAAATCTCGCGGGTATCGACCTAATCCGCGACCAGCGTCATTAGCACACAGATAGATTTACAATAGCCATAATCCTTTCTGAAACTTACTTCCATACACCAACATAAATGTATCGTTACATGAACCAACTGTCAGAGAAAACCCACCCTTATTACTAAAGTCATAAAGTATCATCAGTTCCTTTCTAAGCAGTAAAGTTAGGTTGGTATTAGCTCGCCACCCAGGGCGCGCACTGCCTCTATAAATGCGTACAATTTACAACGTTCTTAAGTTGAAGTTGAAAAGTTGGTCTTGTTACGTGAACCTGTGAAGATAATGGGATATATAGGAAAAAATATTAAGAGGATATATAAAGTGAACTAAGAAGGTTTTATCTCGGTCTGAGCATGATATTCGCGACTATGTGTGTGGGGTATTTTATCGGTACCGCACCTGAGTTATACGGAGATGTCGTTAATAAGCACCGTATGTTGCGCCCTGCGACTTATCTATGCATTTATCTATCTTTTACTAAAATTAGAATGAAATTATACCCCTATGTTGTTAAATTAGATAAATAAGACTCATTTTATAGAGGAAACGTTTAGAAACAAGTTTTCTTCTAGAAGATATTCAATGCTATATGAATCTTTAATAGGTTATCAAGATGATCTGAAACTGTAAAAACACTTAGGAACTGGTGAAGAGCGATCGTTTTGGGGATTGTCTTTTGTAAATTGCACGCTCAAAAAATATTTTTGAATCTTGTAAAAAGAACCACATTTTAAAATATACACGCTTATCGCTGAGCAACATTTTGTCTTATCTGGAGTTGTATATTTCATTGAGATTTAGGTAATATAGGGTTTTAGAAGAAGAAGCAATTTGGCTTCTTCTTCGAATGGGAGTTACCTTTAAGACCCCTTCAGTCGAGGATTGGCATCAATTTCATTACATAAATATGTCATCAGATGATTTCTATGTCTGACAATAAATAACCGGAGTTTAATCAATCATCTCCAAGTATCTTAAAACAAAACATTGCGTCTTTGTCCTAAAAATCTATCTAAATATTAGATTGTATACTTTAAATGGTCCCAGAACATTTAAGTTCGGTCCGAGTAAAATTCATAAGAACCTCCAATCGTAGGCTTCATCATCATATGTGTATAAAGGTTGAGTAATAGCACCATCACTACTATCACTAGCAACAGAACATTCACTATATCTCTAAATATAAAATACTTTGTCCTGATTTCCTGAATGACTGTCTGACTGACGGCTCAACGCGCAGCCTAAACCGCTGATCGTAGAAACCTGAAACTTGGACGGTGTGTTCTATGTATGACATAGGCATCCCATAAGAAAGAATTTTTCGAATTTCTATTTCTATCCCTGTAATTTTTAATTTGAATTCGTATAGAAACAAGCGAAGCCGCTGGCGAAAGCTAGTTCTAAACTAAAAGGCCATAAAGTTACCATACATTACGCAAGGTTAATTTAGTGTAAACTACAAAGTATATCGGCAACAATGTGCCGAGATATTTATAGTTTTGTTTTGTGTCTATTAAGATAGCTTCGTAAACCGATCGTAAATCAGTGGTGTTATCAAAATGCCTTCGCTGCAGGAAAATGATAGATAGGACTCGGTTTATAGGGCAGCTTCGTATCGTAAGGTAGTTAAAATATGGCTGCGTACTTAGATGTGGGGAGAGCGAAGCTTCTAGTTGCAGTGTCTGGGATCTTGTCTAGCTAGCACATTCTTCTAGAACTAGAAAAAGGCGTGTTTTGGTAAAATATGTATGTATTACCACTTATCGGTATTGCCAGTGACAAGAGGTGATGGTAAAACGGGTGTTCTGATAAGCTTAAAATCATGAAGGACATGGAATAGTATTTATCTCCGTACATTAAGGCGCTCCTTTGCGAAAAAAGCTATAAAATAGGCAATTTTTCGTCGCCTAGATTGAGACGTTGGTACAAGTTACAAGCCAGAAAAAAATAACACGTATAGTTAAGTATATGATGCAGGTACAACCCCAAAAAAATCTTAAAGAAATGGTCTAGAACATTGAAAAAAAAAATCCTAAAGTAACCTCTCGTTAAAATTTTTCGTCGCGTAGTTCTCAAAATTTTCAATGATTACCATCACATTTTTTATAACCAAAAGAAAGGGAATTCCGTGAACAAGGTACAACTGCAATATTATATAAATATATGGTGTATTTATCGAGCAAATTGAAAAAAACCGTGTAAAAATTGCCGTCGATTTCATTTCAAAAATTCATCGTATTGCATCTCTTTTCTGAATGAACTATTTGCATAAATCTGTTTCATCGACCAGACGGCGCTCCGCCGTAGAGACGGGTGGTCTATGTCACTCTGTCATCCGATGACAGTTGGTCTTTCGCATTCAGAAAATAAATATAAAATTGATTTATAAAAATTAAACCTACGTAATTAAAATTTCATATATAAAAGTGAATCTATTTTAATGTCTATAATGTAACTAACTGTTGTGAAGGGGTGTAAATAGCAGGTGAATGGTAAACATGATGATGATAGCTGTTGTCGATATTGTGCTTTGAAACCCCTGTTTTAGAGTAAAACGAGGCCGTAACCAAGACTTAAAAATAGGAAAATAAATACAATGGCCGCATACTTCAGGTATATGTGTGCTTTCATTTATAAAATACATTTATTTTCATAATTTATTTTTGTATTTCATTGTGTTTCGCTGTCATACACGACAACCTGGTAGCTTGGTATAAATATATATTACTAGCCTTCCACCCGCGGCTTCGCTCGCGTGGACAACATAATTTTGGCTGTTTAGTTTTTTCCAATTCTGGCGGCATGTTTGTTTGCATACACCACACTTTTTACGCTAAGGAGTGAAACTACAAAATAATTAAATATTGTTTTTACTTTATACATAGAGGCTAATTACCACATTTCTTTTAAATAAAAAATGACTGAGCTCCATACAAAATTTTCATCCCTTATTTTCCCCTCTAGCGGATGAATTTCGAAAAAGCCTTTCTCAAAACTCAAACTTAAAAAAAAACGTTTATTGAAATTAGGCTAATTCAATTAGCACTTTTTCACGTCAAAATACATTATGTCAGCACCCCAAAACGCCCACCTTTCACTGCTTCCTAGTGTTATGGCCGCAAAGAAGAAGCAGTGATGAACAAACTTCCCAGCAACACAGCTGTCTATTACAGTTTAACTTTATATATTATGTCATATTTATTATACAATGTAATACACCGAATTTACAATACAAATGTGTTCACTTTTATATTATCCACTTAACAGCTTCCATCTGTTGTTATCGCTAAAATAGTCGTTTAAATTATACTGGGCTTTTTTGATTTTGTCAGGTGGTTCTATAAAATTGATCATGAACTTCGGAGATATAAAACGGAAATCCATAGAATTATAGCAGAACTGTGCTTTCTTTATACATTTGTTACAGTCGCTATAGGTAGTCAGAAGCCAGAAAGCCTGACAATCAGTCGTTCTAAGAATAATACATGTGTTACCCAGTAACTGGGTTGTGGAAATCATATAGGAAGTCGCTCCATATAAAACATTGGTATTAAGCTAACTAACTACAAGGTAACAAAACACACCTTGCGCGCTAATTGTGGATACCTGATGTTAAGACATTTTTAAACAAATGTAACCATCAATAGTTGTTTTGTTTTCTAATTATTTATTTTGAATTTTATTTTCTTACCATGTAAAGTAGGTATATTAGTATTGTTAATAAAAAATGTAAACATACATTATGAAATTTGATCTCAAATAATTATTTTTTCCTTTAATTGACTCCAGTGTTAATTGTTCCCATCGTTTGTTTGCTATTGGACACAGAATGACCTGCTGCAAACCGACTAATCAGGGATGGTTTACAGATTTACGGGTGATAAGTACATGTTTGTTCACAATTTTACGGTTTGACACGGAGCGACTATGAACCATCGAAAATGAATACATAATATTCTAAAAACTTGATACAGTTCACGAATTGTCGTCAGCAAACACTATTCATAGTCTTATGCTGACATATATCTATAGACACATTATGGCAGGAATGAAAAATCATTTCCATTACAGCTTTTTTGTTTCGAAACCAATGTAATATTTTTACAGAGACTCAAAACTTGAACTTTAAAGCGAAAACAACGAAAACCTTTAAGGCAGTGTTGACTTCGATAGGTCTTTAGGATAGGAAAGAAAAGAAAATATAAGGTGTATATACATGAAAGCATTGTATCTGACTAAAAACTTATCAAAATGTCATGCACTGGCCAGTTTTTTGGAAAAAGTTGATTTGTCGAGTTGTATGTTACTTACAGATCTTCAATGCAAAGTGAAGTGAATCGGCTTAACTGATTTCGATGGGACTTTCACTGGAAGATAGCTGTTAGCGTAAGGAATTACTTAAGCATCGTTAATTTTCAAAAAAAAAAATAGAAATCTCTTAAATTAGAAGACGTGGGTGGCGCCGTTGG
Source organism: Pyrrhia umbra (assembly GCA_963891755.1). Taxonomy (NCBI): domain Eukaryota; kingdom Metazoa; phylum Arthropoda; class Insecta; order Lepidoptera; family Noctuidae; genus Pyrrhia; species Pyrrhia umbra. Next base: position 13,809,766 of record OY982929.1, read on the forward strand.
TGTCAGCTAGTTTCTCTAGATATAAATTAATAAAGGCTAATATTTAAGCCTGAATGGGATCGAGAAGTAAAAACAAGCTAGTCTTGATCATTTCCTGTCAGAAATAATTTATAAATAATAACTTTTTACATGTAAATGTGGTAGTAACAGTATTATCGAAATTAATCGATTTGTTTTATATAACAATCCTTTGAATTGGTTAGGTTTAAACATTAGGTACTACCTAATACTTACCTCTATAAATAAAATTACTATGCATGAACACGATGTTTATGGTTATTTATTATACATGATTCTAACATGTTTTAAAATTGAAAATCTTGAGTTACTTATTCCTAGCAGTGACTACAGTAGAGGCCCCGCGATACGACGACTGCGAGAGGGGCGCCCCGCAGTGGGCGGAGCTACTTCCCCTGCTTCACCCCCTCAATTTGTTAAAACTGGCCTACTACCCAGCCTTAAGCAGTTCTATAAGAATTTGAGAGAATGTCATTTTGTCTGTGGTTCATAAATAAAAGATTCTGACGAATGACGAACCTCCTTCTTTTATAAATCTTTTGCAGTAGAAATAATTTTGATTTGATGTCATATTGTGTCTACGTGAGAGGGCAAACAATAAAATGAATACAAAAGGTGCAATTAGTAAGCTCTATATTATATCTAGCGGGTTATTATTCACCTTTTAAACTCACTCGCTAATGAATTAATGACACAAATCCGAATGTTGAAATGTTAATCAATAGTGCAAACACAAACCGAGGTTTTATTAATTTAAAGGTCGAAGTGTTGATACAGGTACAATGCGACAGATGTAAAATTAAAATAAAGTTTATGTGATTATTTTAAATCGAGCTTTATTTTATGTTTAATTGGATAACATGCAAAAACTTAGACAGACAAAAAGACCTTCGCATTTATATTTCAAGTAAGAATAATTGTATTATCAATATTCTTCCTTCTTCCCGTGCTTAAACAAAATACATAAAACACCCTTATAACTTTAATCACAACTGCCTGGTTGGTCTAGCGGTCGCATAGCAACTGCTGTAAATGGGATCCCGGGTCGGGCCGAAATCTCTTTGTGTATTTTGGAAAATGTCACAGGATGTCAGGAAGTTGGTGGTGTAATACCCCCGTGGCTGGGAGAGCACGTTAGCCCTCGTCCCCGGCTGCTTAGTTGTTGCTGCTGTTAGCCTCTTGATAGCTGGCAGTTATCATAACAATCCCATGTCAGAGGCCGTCAGGCGGATTTGAGAAAACTCTGACACTATAGTCTGACATGGCTATTTATGAACGTGGCTGAAAAGTAAACTATTGCTAGCCACCATCTTGAAATGTCATTTTGGTGATTCCGGCCAAGGGAAAATTCTTACCCAACTATTAGTAAAAATATAACGCTATTCAATAAGACTACATTTTGTCCTTGAAATGGTTTAGAAAGGGCAATGATGATCTGCGATGCCTCTGGTATTGTTGATATCCATCGATCGCGGTGACTACTTAATAATCAGGAAGGTTTCGGCTTGTGAGCCATCTACTAACATCCATATGTGTGTTAAATGTTTAAATATTGCATTTTATTGTTTCAAATTTAAGATTATTAATAAAACTTAAATGATGAATTAATAAATTGCTATTTATCATGCCATGATTAACTTAAAAAATAGAAATTTCTATTAATTGGTATCATTATCACTGAAAATGACATTTCAAGATGGTGGCTAGCGTTAGTTCACCTGTGAGCCACGTTCATAAATAGCCATGTCGGACTATATGACTTGTTAGGTTGGCAAAACCTGCAGCTCACACGATAAGAAGAACACTTTAAACACAAAGGTTCGTGTAATATTCGCATTAATCGTTAATGAAATAAAGTAATTAGAATAGTAAAATAAGTATACTGCTGTATAAAAGATATTAAAACCTTAATATTAGATCACGATGTTATAAATTAAAATTACATTAATTACAGTATAATCAATTACAAGTCTAAGCAATAAACTAATTGTAAGACATCGAGTAGTGGAATTGAACTCATTGCTACGAATTTGTTATAAAACTAGAATCTCGACCATCCGGGTCATGAAAACAAAATGAGTTTTCGAAAATGTGCTAACATCTATACTTAATAGTTCAAATTGACCCCGCTTGTTAAATAAGTTAGATAAAAAAGGTATTTTGTTTTGACTTGACTTCGAATTCATTTTCGCTTTGGTTTTCATTTTCGTTTTGAGACTGTGACATGGTTTTTTATTAGACTGATATGATTTTCATTATTTTAATTTTGATTTTCATTATTTCAATTTTGATTCTCATTGACATTTTTGCACTTCATTTGATTTTAATCATGATATGAGATATTTTATTCTTAAAAATCAATAGTACGGGAAAAGCTTCAGTTTTATACTGTTTATGGCTAATAGTTATTGACAAATCCAGCTTTAATGAAGTAAAAATAACCCACCATCATATATGTATATCCACTTAACAATATTTTTGGTTTTGATGCTCTCCTATCATTTGGTACAACATAAGTGCACCCCTATTTCTGATTATCCGCGTATCTGATTTTCAATGGAATATGGTATAACCAAGTTTATTTTTCTCAAAGGAAATCCTATGTTAATTCCATATTGTACCTATAATATCTCAATCAGAATGTGTCGTGTGGGTGCTAACAAATTTATTGACATGTTTACTACATACGTGCATCCGCTCGCTCGCAAAACATAGCCTTAAGTTATTTTGTTCACTATTGTGTACACTAAGGCCCAAGTTCACCGACGAGATAACGGTCCGATTAACTTAAAACAGCTGTTTACCATAAATTCAAACTTCCAACTTTCGATGGGTAACGTATTTATTTGAGATTTTTATTCCTGAAACGGTCGATTATCAAACCAGGGTTGAACTAGAAGTGGGTATCACGAAAATTCCAGCTTCCTCGTTGAAAAACGTTTTTGTTTAACGGACCGATTACGTAACCATCTGTCGGTGAACTTGGCCCTAAGTGTTAAAATATCCAGGTAACGATAATCTATTGCTAGAATTAATTTAATTAATTTAAGGAAGATATATTTTTAGAATATAAGAAGCCTAGATATTTAGTTTCCTTACAACGCCCGACAGGGTCTACGTTTGTTATATAATAAACTAGCGGCTCGTCCCGACTTCGCACGGGTAGCCTATGTTACTCAGGGTAAATGTAGCTTTCCAATGGTGAAAGAATTTTTGAAATCGGCACAGTAGTTTTTGAGTTTATTCATTACAAACATACACACAAAAATACAAATCTTTCCTCTTTATAATAGTGGTGTAGATAGAATATTGTTTACTTTGTACACCAAACAAAACGCTGGTAAAAAATATTACCCACCTTCGACAGTCGGGTAAAAAGGTGCAATGGAATCAAGAGAGATGATGACAAGAACGTATCTAGAGGGGGAGTCCAAGAGGTCCGACCCCTCACCTCGAACGTCGTGGTGGGGCGTCTTAAGGGCTATCGCAGCACATAGTACTTGTATATTATCGCATCGCATGCAGTAGGTTATATCTCCTGCCATATACCATAATAAAAACCCGGATGCATGCTTGGACGGAGAAACTGTTATCGTTCTCATACATTTGCTTCGCTCATACATTTTTTTTTGTATGGCATCTCGCAAGTCAACCTAGAAGGTTGTCAACTGCTTAACCGGGCTTGCCTAACGACTGCTTAACCGGGCTTGCCAATTCGCTCATACATCCAACGTTCTACCGTACTAAGAACAGATCTGATTTAGAATATCAGCTCACACAAGTTTTAAAGTACATTTTTTAATTATCAAATTCTTGACGAATTGCTTTCTGACTCCCACTGACTTGAAACTTATTAAACTTTACAAGTTTCACCAGCTGCTTCGAGACTGTGGGATTCCATTGCGTATGCGCCGCGCCCCCCAGTCTCACCTCCCTCCAAAAAACCATAGATAACAAACTAAACCTTTACAGCACAGATAATTAAAAGCGTTTTGACAAAAAGAATAAAAAGATATACCGCTGTCCAAACACACAAATTGAATTAATATTTTATGGCGTCAATATTTAGTGATGTCACCGGTTAGCGTAGTAAAACTAATTAGATCTTACGTGTCACCGATGGACGGTTTATGGCCGCCATTAGACCAAATGTCACCTATACATCTTGGATAATAAAGTTTTATCTGTTTGCACGTCGAACCACACAAATATTGTAGAGGTCATGATACGAGATTGACCTTAATGAATGCGCTTCCGTGTGCTTTATTTCCTCGTCGAGTGCTTCAAACTACTGCAATTGCTTTTATAAGTGAAAGATCTGTATAAGCCTTTATCCTACTAATATTATAAATGCGAAAGTTTGTATGTATGGATGTATGGATGTTTGTTACTCTTTCACGCAAAAACTACTGAACGGATTTGGATGAAATTTGGTACACATATAGCTTTTAACCTAGATTAACATATAGGATACTTTTTACCCGGGTGCGCGGAGTAGTTCCCTCGGGATGCGGGTGAAACCGCGGGAAACAGCTAGTGGTGATATAAAATATGTTATTGAAAAGATATCCTATCTTTGTATACGTTAATCTTTCTTATACTTCCATCTTTGATCTCTTTCCTAAACTGGGTTTTATATGTTATATAATTTAAGCGAATTATTTGTTTTTTTCTTTAATTTTAATTATAGAATGCAGTTTATTTTATTAATAGTTGTAAATATTACCTACCTCATCATCAGCCTATATACTGTCTCACTGCTGGGCACAGGCCTCTTCTCATACAGAGAAGGCATGAGCATTGATCACCACGCTTGCTCAAGGCGGATTGGTGATTTCAGACTTTTTAAGTCCAGGTTTCCTCACGATTTTTTCCTTCACCGTTAGTCAGGGGTATCTAAGATATACTTAGAAAGTACATTATGACTAGAAAAATCACATTGGTACTTGCCAGGTTTCGAACCCGCACACTCATACACGAGAGGCAGGTGCCTTAACCACTAGGCCACCACGACTCCAATTTAGATTAAGATTACCTAAATTAGCTATATTAACGAATTGGTTATGCATTGTTCCCGTTGCATTAGACATTCAAATGAGGATTTTCACTATGCATTCAAAGTTATTTGCTGAAATAATCTTAGATTATAGTTACAAAACAGACATATAAGTAGTAGTACTCAGTCTTAGGTAGGTGTATCTGACTAGAATAATACATACTGTTAATTATCTTGAAAAGAAAGCTTACATTAATTAACAGTCACACATATTATAGGAACGTATTAAAAAAGCACAAAAGAACACCCTTCTAATAAACCGCCCTTTCACTTATCCCAAGCTATCTAATCCTAAAGTATCCAATCTCTTATTAATTCCCTTTGACTCCACGATAGCGAGTAGGGCGACCACCCAATATGTCAAATTATTGAGACTATTAACCCCCGACTGCAAGCGCTCGTAATTGTGCACACCACTTGTAAAACTTCCAACACATTTGTCTGGGGGACACCCTGTGCGGACACTAGGGATGTACTCACCACTTTACAATGGAATATTTTAATATTTTGTTTTGCTGGACGCCTCCTTAATATAGCAGTTGATGATGCAAGTACCTACTGACCACGCTGAGTTGACTCATAACCCAGGTATCAAACTCGTATCAAATTAATAGTATGATATATTTTGGTATAACTTGTGTCGATGCAAGAAGGTTTGCTATCGTTTAAAACCTTCATGAAATCTTAAACCTTATTATAGCAACATCTTCGTAGGTCCACTGTGATAACCTAAACGTAATATTTCAGATGTCGAATGCAAAAAATACCTATATTAGACCCTATTTAGTCTATACAAAAATAACCAGATAAATCGGATAGTCCAATTCCAACGAATGTCTAGTCAACATAAAATGCCACTGAAACTGTGATATATTATAAAACAGAATGAAATCCCCACAAAAATACATCACATACCATTATAGCTTAAATATATCATCTTCGCGATAACTGCTTAACTAAATCACCTCACCAATAAGCTCCCATCCCTACACGCTGCCGAAGACACTGAGCAATAACATCCTCCTACGAACGCGTATATTTAACACTATAAAACGTCCTATTTACTCTAAACAAGCCAATACAACCCTTAAACTGATAAAAATAAGAGCATAATCGAACGTAAAAATATCGTTGCTGGTAACACTCCAGATTTCACGATACAATATCGCTGATTTAGATATAAATCGACTTTATTCCATTGTGATAGAGGTTGTTACGATTGCAGAGCTTACGTGGTAATGCGTGCCGGTCAAAACAACCTGCCGCGCGCTGCTCAGCATTTGATTTATTCATACAAAAGCGAGTTGGTATTAATCCACTCGCTATTTGTCATTGGACGTGAGAAAGTGCTTTATTGTTGGCAGACAACGGGACATATTATTCAGCGCTTGTGACGTGGCCATTTAGTTATTTATTGTTATTGTTAGCCGATATTCAGTGCGCTCGGGCTGGTAGCAGCAACACGTCGATGCATATTTAGACGATATTGTGAAGGCTTCTGAATATATCGCTCGTGTTCAACCGAACACTATTTATCTGGGAATAGATTTCGAAAACAGTAGCAGGCAAATGATGTAATATTTAGCGTGAGAAGATATCACCTTTATAACTAACCTGGTATTTCTCTTAGCTATTAAGGCGGCGATATACGACTTTGCCCCTTTTAAAGCTAATGAATACGCTTTAACGACTTGCTTTCATGATTTGAAAAGTATATATACTAAACTAGAGCATATGCTTGATAATTTTGTATAACGTTTTTTTTAATTATGTATTTATAACATTGTATAAAAAAATCATGAAGTTAGGTCTAACGCAGAAGAAAAACTGAGTTATACATAGAATTTATCAAGCGGATTTTAATGAAACCTGTACCATTTTATAGAAAAGTTAATTATCTGTCTTTTTGTATACGTATATTTTTTTTAAATCGTACATTTACGTCAATTTTTGTGCTTTTGTCAAAACGTTGAGTTGAAATTACGGAGGGGCTCCACCGGGCGACGGGGGCAGTACGTCTGTGACCACTGTCACGGGTAGACGCTGTCACTCAGAGCGAGCACATTACGATGTAAATAAATTATTATATTTGTGATAAGATGACTGGTGAATTATAATTATTACATTGAAAAGGCACTACATGCAGATAAAATATTTTTATGATGTGAATAACGTGTTTTCAAACCAAATCATCCATAATCTGTCATAATCTAAAATGTGTGTATCTAAATTTGGCAGGACAAATATATTTTGTTATTGATTTACTAAATAATTAAATGTACTTTAGGATTTAAATATGTATTTCTTTTAATACATTGCGTATTCAAAACGAGAATATTGCATACCTCATTTAAATTTTACATGTAGGTCGGAGATAATCGTCAAAATTAAAATTCTTTCATGTTATGTTACAATATTTCCTAATAGTTTGGAATTTATAGAAATAGTAGCTATAAGTCAGGGCATGGGATGATATCTTAGAACAAAACTTAATGGTTTGTAAATAAAACGGTTTATCCATGGGTAACAAGGTGGCGCTATTCTAAATTATTACCAATGAAAATATTTTTCTAAACACGTGAATTTGGGTTCGAGTTTCTTTGCTACGAGACGAATTTGAAAAAAAATGCAGAATATGATAAAAAAATAAGCTTACGCTATTCAAAGAGTATTGTAAAATGTAAAATTGAAAAATGTATTGTATTGTCTGACTATTTTAGCTAGACCATTTTTCTATTTTGGATTGGTTACATTAGTTTTATTTTTAGGGTTCCGTAGTCCGACAAGGAACCCTTATAGTTTCGCAATGTCCGTCTGTCTCTCTGTTCGCGGCATAGCTCAGAGGCTCTTGGTACTAGAAAGCTGAAATTTAGTATAGATATGTGTATTGATCACGCCGAAAAAGTGGTAAAAATGAATATAAAAAATAAAATAATTTAGTGGAGCTCCCGAACACGTGAAATGAGGATGAATATTTTTTTGTTGCGTAACCCTTCATGTAGGGTATCGTTAGATAGGTCTTTCAAAAATAAAAAAACTAACTTTCGAAAACTATCACGGCAAAGTAGGCTTCACTGGTTACATAGTTATAGTTGACTAACTAAGACCTACTACGGAATCCTACTGCGTGTGGCCCGACACGCACTTGGCCGGTTTTTTACTGGTAACGTTGGGTAGTGATGCTTTACATAGCAACCATTTTCGAAGTTTAGTAAAAACGCCAAGTAAGCAGTCACATATGATATACATATTAATCTATTAGTCAAGGTATCTAATGTGGGATAATATTATATACACACAATCTAAAAGATAAGACGAAGCATAGTGTTTTAGAAATGAAGGTCCTACTTCACTATGCCACTCTTATGTTTTATTTTCAACACCAAATAGTATCCGACAGAACGTCGATTTTTGGCTAGGCCTAAGCCGATTAATAGGCAATCGCTTAATTCTTCGGCTAAAGCCCTGATAAATAAAAAGAACTTGATCTTCTTTAATTTTTGGTCCAGAAGTCAAAGACAGAAGAACTGAAAATGAAAAAAAAAAGATATATTCAAATAGTATATTTAAGGTTCCGAACCAAGTTACGCTGACGACACGCTTGTCCTGGCGCAGGGAGGGTCGTACCAATTGGCGGCCGACGCGATGACACGCGGGATTGCAGCAGTCGTCGATAGGATCCGGCGGCTGGGTCTCGAGGTGGCTTTGCACAAGTCCGAGGCCATGTGGTTCCATGGCACTCGGAATAAGCCACCTGTGGGATTCCAGCTTATGGTGGGAGGGGTTCACATCGGCGTCGAGTCGACGATAAAGTACCTGGGACTCGTCCTCGATAGCCGGTGGAACTTCGTTGAGCATTTCCGACGTTTGGCTCCCAAACTGGAGAGGGCCGGGGCCGCCTTTAAGCGGCTCCTGCCCAATCTGGGGGGTCCAAACGCCTCCTGCCGGAGGCTCTACGCGGAAGTCGTGCGATCCATGGCCCTTTATGGGGCTCCGGTGTGGGCGGGTTCGGTGGCGCGCCGAGGCACCCGGTATCTAAACCCGCCCGAGAGGGCCATGGCCATAAGGCTCATTAGGGGGTATCGCACAATCTCCCGCGAGGCGGCGGGCCTCCTCGCCGGATTGCCGCCGTGGGATCTGGAGGCGGGGGTCCTCGCATGCCTGTACGAGTGGCGCGCGACGGCCCAACGCTGGGGCGAACCTCCGCCGCCGCGGCAAATCGCGGCTTGGCGGACGGAGCTCCGGCGTGATCTCATGGCGGAATGGAAAGAGCGGCTGTTGCAACCCAGCGCAGGGCACGCCGCAATCGCGGCGGTAAGTCCCCTCTTTGAGGAGTGGCTAGGGAGACGCCGCGGCGTCCTCACCTACCGCCTGACGCAGGTCCTCACCGGGCACGGAAGCTTCGGGAGGTTCCTGCACAGAATCGGGCGGGAGGAAACGCCCGGGTGTCACCATTGTGTAGATCGCCCGGAGGACACGGTGGAGCATACGGTGGGGGTTTGCCCCGCTTGGGCGGAGCACCGCCGTGTCCTCGTAGGGGAGATCGGCGGCGGCGACCTCTCGCGTCCGGCCCTGGTTCAGGCCATGGTCCGGAGCGAGACGGAATGGGACGCCGTCGCCTCCTTCTGCGAAGCAGTAATGCTGGAGAAGGAGGCGGCGGAACGCGTGAGGGAGCGACAGGCCTCACGCCCCAGCCGCCGCAGGAGACGCCACGGGCGTCGGGAGCCGCGAGACGACTCCCGGCCACCGTAGGCGCGGGGCTGCGGACGGTGAGCTATGGGTGGCTCGCCGTCCGGCAAGGACCAGACCCGCGTCGACGGCGCGTTCGTGTTCCACGCGCGCCTCAAAGAGATGTCAGCATCATTGACGGAGCCCTCCCCCAGGGCCATAGCCTGCCGGGGCTGCGGGACGTTCGAAAGAGATACCGCGCCCCCGGAATACAAAAGGCTGAGGAAGGAACATGGATGGGTTTTAGTCAGTAAGAGTCTGACACTCCCACCCGCCCCACCCACGGCGGGAGGGGTCATTAGATGATTTCCCATCCGAAAAAAAAAAAAAAAAAAAAAAAAAAAGGTTCCGAACCAAAATAGTAAAAGTAACCCTTATGGGATGCGACTTTCTCTGTCTGTCTGTCAGAGCTGATAATTACTTCAGGAATAACTAACCTTATCGATTTGGAATAATTGTTGAAATATATCGCAAATGGATAAAGTAGAAAAATACTACTTTCGAGGAAAAATGGAATTTAAAATTACAAAGTGTAGTTTCTACGTCATCATAATTATGAAAGGGCTTGATATAAAGGCTTGATGCATATTCTAATATTTTTTATGTTTTCTTCGACATCTTTTGGTATACGAATTAAATTTAAAAAAAAAACTCTCCGTAGTTTGTAAAACAAACGTTCTGAAATAATTAGACTTCCGTACATTTTTCTCTTAAATGCTTTTCTTAATATGGTATTTCGACCATTTTCCAATTCCAAGGTTATGTTTGAATTCCGATGAATTGTAATAAGAAAACTAAATGAAAATTGAGCTACTGCATGTCAATTTAATAATCTTTTTATAAAAAAATCTGTAAATTTTTGCGGTGAGTTTTTCTGATAAAATAATTATAAAAAACCTTATATTAGTAATATAAGGTAAAAAGATAAAGATCAAAAATATTTAAATCGGTAATTATAAATGATTTCAAAGTCAAAAATCGATATTGCATCTTTCTAAAAGATTATCGAAATGCCATACAATGGTAGGGTTTTTTTCCATTACTTTATTTCTTCAATACACCCGTGGAAACCGAAACCGTGGAAAAGGGTCGTACAAATTTGGTGCTTGAAAATGTAAGAGCTAATTCTGATTCAGACAAAGTCTATATCCGAATTTAGCACATTTATTTATGCATTGATTTTTTGCTTTGCGGCACTTTCAAAATTAGGCCCAAAACGGGTGAATTTCCATTGTTCATGATAGGTAAAAATTTAAAAAATCCTGGTCATAATTGGAATCTTTACTATCCCACTTTTGGGTATGACATAGACATGCATTAGCATTAATTATCACGCTTTTTCAAGGTGGATTGGTGATTTCAGACCGTGTAGTCCAGGTTTCCTCACGATGTTTTCCTTCACCGTTAGTCAACTTTGGAATAGTCAGATTCGTAATATCTAGGTTTCGAAGTTCGAATCTGCATACTCATAAATGAGATGCAGGTGCCTTAGCAAAGAAGCCACAATGACTTTTTACTAATATGTTCGGTGTATCAACTTAATAATATAAATAAAACTACCTGCAGCTTATTTAAAATATTAACATCATTTGTAATACAGTCTCACTCACTTTTAGGTCTTTAAACGTAATAGATTATTCAATTTCGGTTCTGTTGGTGTCAAAACTTAGGCCAATTTTAAGCTAATGGTTTGGCCAAAGCTGATGCCAAAGGTTTGGTAGGACACTTTACAGATGGATCAGAAACGTCGGACTAATTAACTGGCTTCCAGGCTCTCCTTACAAAACTAATATGATTTTCCTATACAAGTGAAGATGAGCTGAAGTTATTTGAGAAGCAGCAGATGTCGTAAAATGCAAATATGAAAAAATCTTGCGTGCATTTCTGTTAGAAGAGCTCAAAATGGACACCAATATGGCCTAAAAATTAACTCCTATGGTGCGATTTTGTCTGTCTGTTTGTCCATCTTTCACAGCGGATTAATTCAAGAATGCTAGTTGTCAGAATTTTTTCTTGAAACTTGTAACAATTCAGATCGATAAATATGTTTTGCAGATTAAAGAAATTGAAAATATTTTTGCTTTTCTGGCAAACGAAGTATGCAGTGGGGGTTGGAAATTTAAAATTAGTGTTTCGAAGTATTTCTCAGACAGATGTTATTTGTATTTCTATTTTTATATCTTAGACATGCATATCAAAATACAATATGCGACTGTCCTTAGAATCTCTACATAATATTATGGTCACCCGTCAAAGTTCTTCAAAATATAAAATGACAAGCGTGCGGTGTGCATTGCGGGGTCGCGGGGGGGAAGCTCAAGCTCCGCCCATTTGCTCAAGGTCATTGGCGGTAGTCGTCGTCTTAAGGTATAAAAACTTCTTGGATAAATAAAGTATTTCGCCGTTTGGTAGTCCAACATATCAGGAGAAAAAAAGTTTTTTTTCAGGTTACATAAACTTATACCGTAAGCTAGGTACTTCATTAAACTCTTCGACATAGATTTCGAATCCTGCCACCTCGCCCACGCGTACAATCCGCCACTTAAAATTAAAACTTTGGCACTCAGCACATTAACCTAACATACACTTGACACTGTATTTTCGTACACCCACACGTGAAAGTGCACGTTTTTATTTAAAACAATTGTTATAATATTTATTTTGTAAGTATTCATTAGATATCCACGGCGTGGAGAGTACTGGAGATGGGAAAGTTGGACGAGTGGCTGATTCGACACCCGCCTGTGTTTCGAGATCCACAAGTGTCGGTTGAAGATCGAGTAATAAGTGCGATTCCCAGGCGCGATGACTGGACTCGACTGAGCTTTAGTAGGGTGACTGTGCTTTATAACTTTATAAGACAATGTTGAGACTAATTTTTGTAATTCAGTATTATGAAGACGTATTTTTAATGACATTTTATTGCTAGACCTGAGCGCATTTTTTTTCAATAAAGTATTTTTTATAACTAAAGGGATATAAGGGTTTACTTCCTCTCATCAGATCAAACATTTTCACTACCATCAATTATATTATAATCTATCTTAAACAACGAAGTATAATCTGCGGCTTTGTATAAGCATCTAAATATATACAAAAAGATATAAAAAATCATTCACACTTCCCTAAAAATTTCATTAAAAAAAACATGTTTTTTTTGCTCAAAATAGAAAAAAACTCCATAAAAACATGAAAGCTTGCCACCCCATCACTCAAGTTATGAGCCATTGTTGTTTTTGTCTCTACTCTAGCTTGTCTCTGCATTGTGAGATAATTTGTGATGTTACAATAATATTCTGACAGAGGCGTCGAGTGCTCACGAGTACATACGGTAGGAACGAATAGGAAAATAGGAATATATTAAAGAGAGAATTGATTACTTCATGACGTCGACACCGAAGTGAAAATTAAACCTTGGGTATATTATTTAATAATATAAAATTAGAAACCGCTTATTGAAAGCTTTTTTTTATACTCGCAGTTCAACCTAGAAGATTGACTGCTTAACTGGGCTTGCCTGTGAAGTGCCTTAAATGAATTAAGGGCCTCCAGCCAGGGCTTAACTTACAAAACTAAGCGACTACACGCTAAGGCTACCCCCTAGTGGGGTACGGACCTCGTTTTAGGGCGTCGCTGGGGGAGGACAGCAAGGGACAGGCTGGATCAGAATATATATGATTATTTTAATCGGGAGTTTTAAAGCTATTAGCTCAGCTCGGACTAGCTCGTCAAGCTAGGGTATTGAAAGCTCTCAGTCTGTTCTAGTTCTTAATACACACCAGTCATAAGGTACATTATGATTTCCAAAAAGTCAAGGAGAGTTCTATTCGTTTCATATTATTATATCACGTTACCTAACCTAATATTTAAATAAGTTCATGTTTTAAGTTAAGGAACACCATTGACTGAATTTCGTAAATTTGTTGAGATATGTCTTAAAAATCTTAAAAATCTTTAATCGTATATTTTACGTGAGCAACTTCCTTGGACAAAGTGACCTACGGCTATGTACCTAGGCAATATGTAATAGCCTCATATTACTAGAAAAAAAGCACTTCAACGCCAATCAAGTGTACAAATACATATTTGAACTCCGCACGTACTCAAGCGTCAAATTACACGAGCTACGAAATAAATCATCAACTCTTGCAGAGGTCAGACGGTATTTACTTAAAACAACAGACAATCTACAAATAAGAATAAATAAATATAGCCCGATAAATTAAAGAGAACATCCTATTAAGAGTTTGTACCTACCAATTGATTTTACAAAAAATGTAAACAAAGTCGTAACCTATCATCATTGTATGCCATTTTATTTATCTAAATGAAGAAGAAGAAGAAAGCATTTATTTGTCAAAATATGTATACATAGTTGTTGGTGTTTACATTTTAGGTGCTAGCCATATTCTACCTTTATGAGGCGTACACAATATTAGTAAATAGATTTACAACTTTAATTTAACATGCATTTGATAATAGAGAAAAAAAAAGAACGAGAAATTTAGAACAAAAAGTTTTGTATATTTTTCGTAAAATTAATTGGTACAGACTTTAATATCATAAGTTCGTGAGGATGTATGTATGTATGTTTGTTACTCCTTGACGAAAAAACTACTGAATAGATTTGGATGAAATTTGGTACACAATACATATATTTATAACGTAGATTAACGAAATTTGGTAAACATATGTTTAGAACCTGGATTTAGACATAGGATACTTTTTATCCGGGTGCGCGGAGTAGTTCCCTCAGGAAGCGGGTCGGGAGATTGCTAGCAATTTTACGGCGACTACTTATGACGACAACTGAAATATGTGTATTTTCAGTTGTAAAAAAATACACATATTTAATGTGTATTTTCAGTTGTAGGTAGAATTCAAGAGACGCAAATCTCTTCTTTGGTCAACATAGGTTATCGTAGAAAAGTTTAAGAGGAACTACCTACTAAGAAACTATTGCATTCAAGTGAAATTATAAGGATTTTTTGAAGAACTTAAGCAAATCGTCACATTGGAAAAATCCTGTTAAGATTATCTTTCTGTTTAGGGTTCCGAAAGGTCGGCCTGCCTGCCTGTCTGTCTGTCTGTCCGTCTGACACAGTTTTTTTTTTTCTTTGACTGATTGAGACCGACGTCTCCCATACATGGCACACGTAGTCACATATATACATTTAACTTTTTTAGTACGATAGTACTTTAACCATTAAACAGACTGCAGTCTTCTTTCCAATAAGATCACAGCCCATTCTCACAGCAGCATCTTTACTTAATTATTTCGCCCACCACACGTAATCATGATATAGGTGTTACCTCTAATGAAGATAGAGGCTAGGCAGTGACGCATTTATAAGTGTAATGGCTTTCAATTAACGCGTTACTTACAGTTGTTAGTGCGATGTACCAGGAATGCAACGCACGAATGTAAACGCGCTATCTGACGGGCATATACTAATGATAAGGTTCAGATAGCAGCCCGCGGTGGGAGCCACGGTAGCAGCTAGATAAGTACGTATTTAGTTAGTTTATTGTAATTAAAATTGTTGGTAATGTGTTGGTTGTGCTACTAATTATTATAATACAGGGCTTTTTTGCAGCTTTAGTTGTAAATGGTTGCTGTAGGGTAAGTGTGTATGTTTTAAGTAATAGTCTGTCTGTCTGATACGCTTTTACGGTCACACCGCTGAACATGTTTTGTTGTAGGAAGGTATCTCGAACCTTAGGGATTGATTTAGGATACCTACTTTTATTCCGCATACATGCAGTTCCTTCAGGATTCTAGTGAATCAGTGGAAAACAGTAATGCAAAACTAAGCAGTAGTTCCACGTATAGTTTAGTTTAGTTTCTATACAATGCTGCGGGATGTTCGAAAGAGTTACCGAAATACAAAGGGCTGAGGAAGGTACATGGATGGTTTTAGTCAGTAAGAGTTTGATACTCCCACCCGCCCCACCCACGGCGGGAGCAGTCATTTGATGATATCCCATCCGAAAAATAAAGTTACCATAGAATAGTTTAATGTTATTAGAAAAAAATGTATATACCTATGTGATTTACTAATCTAATGTAGCGACACCTATCTCGCTACATGCGAACTACGAAGGCAAGATTCCTACATCGCGCAAGAAGTGTTCGCAAGCAAGTTAGAACATATATAACTTCCCGACATCAACCATCGGGCAGTAGCCCGCCAGGCAATATCACCCGCCTGGCCGGAGGATCCTCCCTTTTCAATGGAGGGACCCCGCTCAGTGTTCCTCCATACTATGGAGGAACACTGAGCTCAGTGTTCCTCCATAGATCTCCCACTCCCTCCTCCCTCCACTAATATTTAAACTAAACACTACTACATTATCTTATTAATTATTTGGTTGTAGGTATGTCAAATTAAATTCAAATTCAAAAACGTTTATTGAAATTAGGCTAATTCAAGTAGCACTTTTTCACGTCAAAATACATTATGACAGCACCCCAAAATGCCCACCCTTCACTGCTTCCTAGTGTTATGGCTGGAAAGAAGAAGCAGTGATGAACAAACTTCCCAGCAACACAGCTGTCTATTACAGTTTAACTTATATTTGTCATATTTGTCGATGAAAATATCTAAAACGCCATCACAATTTTTAGCCAGATTGCAAAAAACATATAGCTATCTCATATACAGGTCAATAGCAGACTGAACTCTAACTTTAAGAAAATATAAATTAAATTACCTAATCCAATTGAGGAATAAACAGAATTTAAATTATTGCCAGCAATACGAGGTCAATAGGTACCTATGCTAGTCTACCCTACCACAAATTATATGACATTTAATAAAAGCGGGTCGCAGTTCGCGGTTAAAGATAGCAATATATGGTACATCGGTAATTACTACATGTTGCTAATATCCAGTCTTCATTACAAGAACATCTTGTTTTCTGGGCTTGATAATTAAGATGTTAAGCTTATATTATATTACATTAGTTCTACTGTACATATGTCGTGCCGGGCAACAAGTCGGACACTGCAATACCTTCGATCGATAGCGACATGCTTAGACAAAGTGTAGGTACTTATAGACACATAATATTTGAGCACAGCTAGGCCAAGCTGTGGTTAAGCTACGTTAACCGCGGTCAGTCTATGGATGGATAGCCCTTTTCTTAACATAGCAGGACCAGCATGTAAAGCTGTCGGTCCTGCGCCTGAGCACTACAATATCTCTTGTGTACCTGGCTAGTCTACATTGAGATTGGCTGCTGTGACCGAAATCGGTGTGGAGATTATTATTACATGTAGACATTTTACTATGTAAATCTATCTATCTATCTGATAATTCCTAGACGAGGCTTCTCGTAACACAATCACGCTAAAAACAATCACAGGCAGAAAGAAAATGTGTACCTAGGTACCTACTCACGGTTACTCGTACGTTTTTGACGTAAATCCGTGGCGTCACAACACTTCACACTACCTAAATTGTCCCTTTATTTGTCACTACACAGATATCTAGTCTTTGTAACCAGGTTAATTAATTATGTTTCAATAAAATGGAATCCGATAATATGACCGACACTTTTTGCTTGTTACGTCACCAAGCGAGGGTGTTGACTGATTAGGTTAGGTCCAAATTCAAATTTGAACCTGGAAATGAATGAATGAATGAGAATGGGGTATATAGGATAGCGGAAGTGCACGAGTCAAATTATTCTTTCTTAGGGTATTCGACAACAACCAATCGACATACTTTTATTGAACCAGCAATGCATTTCTCCCATAGATTTTGTATGGCAATATTATTCTGTGACGTCACAAATTTTACAAGTCAATTCACTTGCTATCAGGCTAAAATAAATGCGTTTAAGAGAAGTTGTATTTGGAATTATTTTCTGTCGGTGTCAATAACCCAATTGTGTTTTTTCAACACAATCTGTTAATTAATTATGATGTTTATTTGTCATCGTGATAGTTATTGGAAAACGTATCCTATACTCCCGGTAACCTCGAAATTTGACAAGTTTTCAAGCCATAATTTTTGTACCACTATTCATAAATTATAAAATGGTCAATAAAAATACTGTATCTTGTGTGTAGTGGAGTGGATACATGGAGCTGGCCGCGTCGAGTCACAGGTCAGCCGCCCACGCACGCGCCGTGCGTTGTAGTACGTAACTGTGTTTGCTTAAAGAAAATTTGAGGAAATTGAAGTCAGGTTTAACTTCAAAATATTTTAATGAACTTAATTGATTTATTGAAATCCTAATCTATAAATGCGGACGTAAGTTTGTTTATTACGCTTTTACGGTAAAACGGCTGAACAGATTTGGATCAAATTTAGTATGAAGATAGATAAGAAACTGGAGACAGTTATAGGCTACTTTATATCTATCTATCGCGGTAAACAGCTAGCAAATCATAAAGCGTTTATGTCTTATTGACTTATTTTTACTGATTATGTACTTTGACAGAAGAACTAGACACATTTAGGTATGTATATCTATATACTGAATCTAAATCTACATATCTATACTAAGGTAGGAATAATAAAATTAAGGAGTTCGTTTGTTTGAACGCGTGTAACTCTTAAACCATCAGTCGGATTTGAAACAATGTTGTTGCATTTGATAGCCCATTTCTTGAAAAAGTTTATAAGGTTTATATTTATTTAATATCAGTCTATCCTAGGAGCCGAGCAGAAAGATAAAAGTTTGAGTGGGCGATACGACGAGAAGGGTCGGGAGCCACAGGCGGTTTTATTTATTTCACAACGTGATGAGTTACATCCTCTCAATATCGCTGCCTCACCTGACCACCTGACCTGTCTGATAAACAAACTGGAATAAATTAAGGTACCGTAATGTTTTCGCGAGTGATGGGCGCGCCGTCACAATACACCACAGACTATCAATATGTCACGCTAAATAGTTTATTACCTGAGAATTAATTAATAGTGATGTGAATGTCGTGTTTCTGTTATCGAAATAAAGATGACAAAATACGATAAGTAAACCAACAATAAACGCAGCTTCTTTTCTTCATATAGGTGTCTAAGTTAAAATTTTGGGTACATAGATATACTTATGTGGTATGTGTATGCATGTAGTAGGCTAGGTGTAGTCATTATTAGGTAGGTAATATATTATGTATTTCACTCCTTAATACTCATAAATTACTACCCTTAGTAAAACGTACCTTCCTGTAAATTAATTCTACATGTTTCAGCTTTCATAAAGCATTCCTGCCTATTCGCTGTCAACAATAGGTATACTCAAGGTAAGGTTTTTTTAACCCATGTATAGCAACCGAGCACACGCAGTTTTCAGCTTAAATACCGCTGTTACCGCCTACAGCTTATTTAAGCTTTTGCACAGTAGCTAATTATAAACTGAAAAGCAATTTTCCTTAATACTACCCAGTTACCCAAACATAACTACCAGTCAAATAGCCGTGAATGCCGAGCCTTTAATTTCTATTTAGACACCCATACTATGCATAACTCATCTGACGCAACAGCTTCACGACTGCATAATTAGTAAGTTAATAAAGCTACGAGTTAATTTCACATCACACCATCGCTTATTAAATTTTAACAATGAGGAGGAACGTTTAGAAATCCGCGTTTAAACAAACACATGATCCAAGTACCGTATTAGCTCCACACTTCCTCAATTAACAAGTAAGAAGGGATACTAGAACGCAATTACAAGTGCAGTAAACGTGCTCAGTAAACAACTAACTCTCGTTTGGTTTGACGCACCAAACGTTTATAATAACATCTTCTAAGAAACCTTTAGGTGGTCGCAAACATTAGCTTTGTTTGAGCGCCAATTTGGACGGGCCGAGCTTTCTTACCTACCAAATAATGTTTATTACAAAACACGGTAAAGTCAACCTTATTTTCGAAGTATTAAAGTTACTGATCCCCGCAAAAGAAAGCAGCATCCATGCTCTTAAATTTTAATTGCGAAACACAGCAGACGCACACGTCTTGTGTATTCGCGAATGTGTTAATTCAAAGCGATGCAGTATGCTTTTAATATGCACTTATATGGCGTGCACATTCCTTCTCACTTTGTTTGCTGATAAAAGCCCACTTTTGTGTTCGAAATACAAAGAAATTTTAACTGACTCTGGCCCAAGTTCACCGACAAGATAATGGTCCGATTACCTTAAAACAGCTGTTTACCATAAATTCAAACTTCCAACTTTCAATGGGTAACCTATTATTTTTATTCCTGAAACGGTCGATTACTAAACCAGGGTTGAACGAGAAGTGGGTAATACGAAATTTCCAGCTTCCTGGTTAAAAAGTTTTTGTTTAACGGCCGATTACGTAACCATCTATCGGTGAACTTGGCCTTCATTGCAACAGGTAGATCTTATATATGTTGCTATTTTTTAAGACTAGGCGCACATAGGCTCTCGCGAGATAGTCTGGTGCTGATTACAAATTTTTGATCAGTGCTATCTTTAACTTATGAGCAGGAAATATCAGACGGAAGAGTTGTTTTTCATAAATAAAACAAAGCTTTATGAAACTTAATTACTTTTTATTGTTCACTTACAACTAAAATTTACCCTAATTGAACTGTGAGGAGGTCACAAAGATCTTGTCGCCCGGCGTCTGTTTAGTGTCTATGGCTTTCAATCCAGTGCTTTATCGAACAAAATTGGTATTTACAAAACCATCAACATTCCTTCACAATATTCAGGTTTCTGTATAACTCAGACAAAAGACTTTGTGTATAGAAGGTACACTCACATGGTAATTACGTTTCTTCATTGGTACACTTTGAAACAAAAGCTTAATTCATACTTTTAAACATACATTTGCGTAACACAATTCATGATCATGACGAATCCAAACCTTGTTTTTTTATGAAATAAATGTATGATGAAAAATACGATAACGCGTAATACACATATTGAAACAAGCACAAAAGTAACTTAAAAATAAGTGCATACTTTGTAATTGGAAAACATTCTCAATTTAAACATAGTATTAAAAAAATAAAGGAATTATTATTGTAGCAAGTGGTCCTGCTCTATACCATAGCAATCATGAAAAATCTAGCTCCTCAACACAGAAATTAATCATTCGTCAAAATCGTCAGTCAAGGTTCAGGTTCCAATTTACACGCACCTATCAAGCTAAGACACGCTACACACACTCAGATAAACCACCATTTTGTTTTAACAGATCGACCGGGCATAACCCACTTCTCATTTCGGCTTAGTTTCTTGATCCGTCACATATCTAATGTAGATCGTGTCTTCTGGTTTGGGATCCTCTATTTGTGTCTCGTCTAGTTGGGAGCAGGCGATGGCTAGGGCTGACCCGTCATGAGAGAAGCTTAGTGAGGAGACAGCGGTGTTGTACCTATGGAACTGGCAGAGACGCTTCTTGTTGAAACCGTCCCAGATGTTGACATAGCCGTCGGAGCCACCCGTTGCAAATGTGTTGTACACTGAGTGGAAGCTTATTGCATTCACTGGGTAGATTTTTTCTAGACCTGGAATGAATATTTTTTCTATTACATTATGTTCGGTGCTGCTGGTGTTTCCTATCTGACTTCCTTGGGGAGAAACACCAAAACAAACTCAAGGGTCAAAGTCTCTTTTAAGGTCCAGACATAATGTGATTGCATCATGGATGTATAATGTAGGCTCGAGTCTGAAATGACCTTTTGAAGAGAGAGTCATACAGATCCGAGTGGGCCTGTCCATTCAGTTGGCTTGGCAAGCAAGTGTCGATCTTAGTTAGCTCAACAGTAACTCAGGAACTTACAGTCCAATCCTTGTCATAAGAAACTGTATTAAGAGGAAAGGCACAGTAGTCAAACTGGGCAGTCAACGCTTAATAAACTGGGATACTCACCACCATCCTTAATCCGATGACATTTAAATGCATACTTCTTCTTCTGAACTTCTGGATTACTGTCTAGATACTCCACAGCGACCCTGCCCTCAATGGAGCTGAGGACATACCCCTGCTTGTTGGGGAACACTCGGATGCACCTTGTTTGATACTTCAGGGATGATTCACGTCTCTGGTTGACGTGACCCATGTTTCTGACATCCCACACAAAGATCTTGCGGCCTGACGTGCCTACCACAAATTTTTCACCAACTATACTCATTGTGTATACCTGAAATGTGATAAATAATGATCAATTTCTGCCTAGCGTTTTCACAACTATGTTGGGATTGGCTTACAGTCTAACTGGATGCAGCCGAGTATCAATGTTCCACTGTTCTAACCCAGTTCCCCAGTAACATGATACACATTGGTAAGACTAGTTGTCAGACTGTCTGGCTTCTGACTCACAACCCATCACAAGGAATGCAATACGAGGAGGAAAATTTAGAGAGAGATTTAAATTATTACGATCATAAATTAATTATTCAAAATCAAAATGCTACCATATGTAGAACATTTAATTTTAATTTAATTAATTAATCATTTAATTCTAACTTTTTGATTTTCTAAACTATTAGTTTAATAATAAGAGGCATGCTGTGAACTCCTATAATTAAGGAAGCACAAGATTTTTTTTTCTATAATTGGTTGATATTGTCTGTTTTTTTGTGTATTCTTGTTGGAGATTCTTATTAATAAATAAATAAACATCTTACCCTCTCATTTCCTTGGTTGTAAGTTCCAACACAATTCGGTACACGGCTGTCCCACATCTTGACAGTACCATCCCAACTACCGGTGAGCACGGCATTCACTTCAGACGCAAACTCCACACATCGGATGGCACCCTTATGGTCACCCAGCACTGTCTCCATGCTGGCGTTCAGGTCGTACATCTTGAGAGTTTGATCCAGCCCACCGCTGTATGTATGAACTGCATCCTGGAATGAAGTGACAATGCCCGGTTTAAGAGGTCATCAGCTACAACAAGGTATTTAAACATTGAGAAATCTTATCCCAATATTTGAATAGTTATGAAAAAAGTTGGATGTTTGCCAAAATGTGCTTTTTCTATGTAACCCATAGGGCGTTTTTATTATATTCCAGTCTAATATACTACATGTAGTAAGCAACTTGATAACCAGATCAAACACTGCACAAAGGCAGTGATGCATGCAGAAGTGCATATTAATATTTGTTTTATTAACCGCTAACTATGGACAAACGACTTCATCTATTCAGAAAAAGACTAATCCTTCCATTCCAGGGCGCTCAGCAGCTCTGTATTCAGGTGTTTGTCGTAATAACAACAGATTTTTACCCGAAAGCAGACGTCCAAAACAGGCAGCTCGTGGTTGTACTTATGGCGCTCGGTGTTTGACGTAACATCATACAGCCTCACAGAACAGTCCCACGACGATACCAACAGGAACTGATTGGATTTCGGTGCAAATTTGACGCTAGATATAGCATCGTCAGGTAAGCTCTTCAATTTGAATTCGGTGCGGGACTCCGCGACCCGCGTCACTGTCATTGTGGAAGCAATTTTGTTAGTTAATTTAAAAGATCACAAAAAATAAAAAATAGGTCTTCGTTTACGAAGAATTTTACTATTTTTAACGTAAATAGCGGGTTAACCGCACGCAAGCGAGTTCGTCCGTCAGCGATCAGCGACACCACAGCAGATAAAAAATAAAATTGAATTGACATTTGACTCAAATAAATTTCAGGAGAAACTAAACGAAAAAAAATAATGGTCTTGATCTTTTCAGTTTTTTTTTATTATTTGCTTCTTATTAAGTCGATGTACCTCCAAGACCTATGGCCTTTATTTTTCGCACTAGACACCATGTTCTATCATTATTTTTATTACTAATTTGTGTGACGTAACAATATCGAACAATATTACCATGAAAACTTATATATGTGAACGCATCAAAATAGAAACGACCATTGCAATATTTTCAATACCAAAACATTATATTATAGCTGTTTTAAATAAATATTAATTGGTTATTTTTGTATCGTTCTAATAATTAATACAAAGAAATTGCTAGATAATAACTAAATACACAGAAACTTTAAACTTCTATATTCTGAAAAGATTGTGTAATCTGGTGACAGTTACGAACGCACCTTTATAATTGACATGTTTGTGATGAGGTGTGAATCGTAGAAAGAAATCTCCGTCTCGCAGAAATGATTTCACAAAAATCTATAGTTCCCTAAAGTTTTGTGATGATCCATTTGTGCTACCTCGCTACGAGAATACAGTAAATACGATAATAATATAATAGTGCCTCAATAATTAACATAAATGAATATAAAACCACCGTGCAACTAAGTCGGTTCCGATAGGAACGAATGGAGTGATCAACTTATGAAATAATGATGCAAACCAACTTGAAAACTAAAGAAATGTTTATAGTCAGAGCTCTAGAAAAGATATTGGCTGATAAGGACATTAAAAGGTCCTACCACAGCCAACTGAAGAAGTCGTGCGAAGTCGCTTTAGGTAAGGCCCTCTGACATTTTACAGCATTCAGTAACGTAATATGAAGTATATTTGTGTAGTACATGTATTTATCACCTGGCACTAATTAAGTTAAAATGTACAATGTGATAGTTTTATTGTTATTGATAATATATTAGATAGTGAATGTATCGACCTTGGTTTTAAAAGTCGAAACCTACTTTACGTTATCATAGTCTCTTGTAGAGTGTTTCGACGTAGTGGCGAAGTATGTAGTGGATCAAATGTCAGTGGTGTGAGTGGAACCAATACTGTGTACATAACTATGATCTGTACATGACCTAATGAGACTATGTATGGACAATGTTCACTAATAAATACCTCTTACTCCTGCTGGGTGAGCATGCACATGACACATGTTGAAATAAAGTCACAGTAGCATGTAAAACTTTACATGCATACATCACATGACAGCTGGGATGCTATTATTCTTCATAAATCAACCTGACATCCAATTAGTATTGAGCTACTAATAAAAATTACACTTAACACACACAAATGCAGGTACTACAAAAACCTGTTGTGTTTACAATGGTGCATGGTAATTATTAAAGAATAATATTTTCATAATAACATTGCTACCAGTATAAAAAGTCCCTAGAATATAAATCTTGTTATCTAAAAGTACATTATTGTTATTATTGTGTTATTGTATAGCACAATAACAATCCCCTTTATAGTAAACAAAATGATAAAGTTTGATTGCAGAAATTCTACATGTGTATACCACATACTTAACCATCGCTGGGACATAACTTCTATCTGTCTGTTACATTTACATAGTAAAACAGCTGAACAAATTTTTATAAAATTTGGTATGGAGATATATTTTAATATGGGATAATAGTGATAAAGATAGTTTTTATCGAGATGTGTGAAGCATTTTCTTGAGGTTTTAAGCAAAACCACAGGAAGCCGCTAGTTGTAACATATGATAACTTACTTAGTATGCAATCAAACTTCCTGTGTACTTATGGCAGGATTGGCTTGAAGTATGTTAATATGTAAATGTCCACCATATATGCTATAGCTTTGTCAGCTAATTTGTAATTGTGATGCCCCATGCAGTGGAAGAATAAACATTAATATTGATGCTCAATAAAACTAACATTACTGTTATCTTAAGCAAAACTAGTTGTGTCTATAGTTTGTCATGTAGAATTATTTGCCGAATAAACCCACATTCTGTAGAATTGGTCAGAATTAAACCATTATGGATGTAAAAGTTTCTATTGTGTCTTGTGGACAGATTGAAAGTGAAGGTAGATTTAAAGCTAAAATAACACATTGAACTTAGCCCCATAGCTCATAATACATGTAGCCGTGAGCATCTCCGGTTAAGCAGGTTCATGAATGCTGTTAGAAGCACCCTGCAAGAGGTCATGTTTCTTAATAAAAGCCGCAAGCATCTGTTGTAGACCTCTGAAAACGGTGTCATAAATTTTTATACTCTGACTATTGTTGCATCAGCGGCGCGTATCAGGCTCACATGATCGGTTCGGATGCATGGAAATGCACCTTAAGTCTCATCAATATTATCACAATTATTTTCCTGTTGCATCATTTCTAGTGTCTTCAAGATTTTGTGATTCAGCATAGGTTGTATCAGTAACTTAAATATGTTTTTCAAGTCAGAAGACATAACTACAGTATTATAACTATGTATGATATAATGGTAAATTCAAATGGTTACAAAAAAAAATGTAAATGCTAAGGTCAGAAGTCAAGGTCCAAGGTCGTAAGAAACAAACTCACTTTTGCATTTTTAATATTAGTAAGGATTATGAATTTAATATTTTTAATCTTGAACTTCTCTAAATTTCGTTGCTCTCACATGTTTGCTGGCTGTTAATGTGTTATATAAATGTATTTCCTCCTTCCTATAAATTATCCTGTTATACATCTAAATTTATCACACCCAAAATTGAGGACAAAGACTAATTTAGTTATAGATAACAGCCTAATGTACTTTTATTGTGTTGAATGTTATCTATTTCTATTAAATTTTCTATGAAACATTTTTAGTTTTCACTTCATATTGTTCTTTTCTTTACAGAGGAAATCAAAACTGAATTAAAAAATGGAGGTCAACCTGAGTCCTCAGAGAGTCCTACATCAGGTACCTTGCCTCTACCCAAAAATGATGCTTCAAACATTATCACAGCAGAGAAATACTTCCTACCCTTCGAACTGGCATGCCAGAGCAAGGCATCCAGGATAGTGGTGACAGCTCTAGACTGCCTACAAAAACTTATTGCATATGGCCATCTTACTGGAAACATTCCTGACTCAACTACACCAAGAAAGCTTCTGATTGACCGAATTGTTGAAACAATCTGCAGCTGCTTCACAGGTCCACAAACTGATGAAGGAGTTCAGCTTCAAATAATAAAAGCACTACTGACAGTCATCACAAGTCAACATGTCGAGGTACACGAGGGCACAGTGCTCCTCGCTGTCAGAACATGTTACAACATCTACCTTGCTAGCAAAAACCTCATCAACCAGACAACAGCGAGAGCAACCCTGACACAGATGCTGAATGTTATCTTCACGAAAATGGAGAATCAAGCCATTGAATCAGAAGCAATGGGCAACAGTAATAGCAATACAGTAACGGAAATACCACACAAAATGCCCAATGGTAATGTTGTGTCAGAAGATACGCCTAACAATGCTACTGAAGAAGTTAAAGAAGTGGAACAGACACAAGTTGAGGAAGTAGACGAAGTATTAGAAGCAAAGATTATTGCTAAACAAATAGTAGATTCAGTTATAGATAATGCCATTAGTATTGCGTCTAAGAAAACATCTGAGGAGGATGTAACGAATAGTCCTGATAACAATGAAAACCCCTCGGATTCTCAAGATAGTGGGAGTGTTTCCCACGAGAGTAACGGCCAAGTGCCCACTGAAGCTACAATAACAAGAATTCCATCGCAAGAGAGTGTCGATGTTGCTTCAGAAAATGATAACTCAGTCACAGCTAAGTTCACTCATGTGTTACAAAAAGATGCTTTCCTAGTGTTCAGAGCTCTCTGCAAGCTGTCAATGAAGCCTCTGCCTGAAGGGACTCCAGACCCTAAATCACATGAGCTAAGATCTAAAATTCTTTCTCTTCATCTTCTTTTATCTATCTTACAAAATGCTGGTCCAGTGTTTAGGAACAACGAGATGTTCATCACAGCTATCAAGCAGTATCTCTGCGTGGCGCTATCCAAGAACGGCGTCAGTTCTGTACCAGAAGTATTTGAGCTTTCACTAGCTATTTTCTTGGCACTTTTGCAAAACTTTAAGGTGCACCTAAAAAAGCAAATAGAAGTCTTCTTCAAAGAAATCTTCATGAACATTCTAGAGACATCAAGCTCATCTTTCGAGCATAAATGGATGGTCATCCAAGCACTGACCAGAATCTGTGGAGATGCGCAGAGCGTCGTGGACATATACGTGAACTACGATTGTGATTTATCTGCAGCAAACCTGTTCCAACGATTGGTCAATGACGTTTCCAAGATCGCCCAAGGAAGGCAAGCATTGGAATTAGGCGCTACGCCAAACCAAGAGAAGTCCATGCGTATACGTGGACTTGAATGTCTAGTCTCCATATTAAAATGTATGGTCGAATGGAGCAAAGAGCTCTATATAAACCCAAATCTTCAAACTACTTTGGGTGAGAGGACTGCAAAAGAAGACCACGACCATCACAGTATCAAATCTCATGGCGGGTCTAGTCTCAGCTTAGTTTCGACAGGATCTAGCAATATTGGAAACAGAGAAACATTAGATTCTCCAGAACAATTCGAAGTATTGAAACAGCAGAAAGAGGTTTGGGAAACTGGCATTGACTTGTTCAACAGGAAACCAAAACGTGGAGTATCATTCTTGCAAGAACAAGGTCTGTTAGGAACATCCACAAAAGAAATAGCTGAATGGTTGCTGACCGACGAAAGACTAGACAAGACATTCGTTGGTGAGTATTTAGGCGAAAATGAGGACCATTCCAAGGAAGTGATGTACTCCTATGTGGACTCTATGAATTTCGCGAGTATGGACATCGTTGCTGCGTTACGTCACTTCTTAGAAGGATTCAGACTACCCGGCGAGGCTCAGAAGATCGACAGATTAATGGAAAAATTCGCGTCGCGCTACTGTGAATGCAATCCTAACAACACGCTATTCATGAGCGCGGACACCGTTTACGTTCTAGCGTTTTCCATTATAATGCTTACAACAGATTTACATTCGCCGCAAGTCAAGAATAAAATGACAAAAGAACAATACATTAAGTTGAATAGCGGCATCAGTGACAATAACGACCTGCCACGTGAGTATTTGTCGCAGATCTACGACGAAATCGCCGGTCACGAGATTAAAATGAAAAGTTCTTCGAAACCCGGAAAGCACATGATCGCTAATGAGAAGAAGCGAAAACTTATCTGGAACATGGAGATGGACTTGATATCTACGGCTGCTAAGAACTTGATGGAGTCTGTGTCTCATGTACAGACACCGTTTACGACGGCCAAACACGTTGAACATGTTCGTCCCATGTTCAAGATGGCGTGGACGCCTTTCCTTGCAGCCTTCTCAGTGGGGCTGCAGGATTGTGATGACCCTGAAATTGCCTCGCTTTGCTTAGACGGCATAAGGTGTGCTATTCGCATCGCCTGCATTTTCCACATGTCGCTGGAAAGAGACGCGTATGTCCAAGCCCTAGCGCGCTTCACTCTGCTCACAGCCAACTCGCCCATCACAGAAATGAAAGCGAAGAATATAGATACCATAAAGACATTGATCACTGTTGCGCACACGGACGGCAACTATTTAGGAACGAGTTGGTTGGATGTAGTTAAATGCATTTCTCAGTTGGAACTAGCGCAGCTAATTGGCACGGGAGTGCGACCACAGTTCCTGTCAGGGTCCGGCATCAAGCCTCAGCCTGACTCCTTGAAGTTTAGTCTAATGTCGTTGGATCCGAGCGTCAAAGAACACATCGGGGAGACGAGCTCTCAAAGTGTCGTAGTAGCGGTAGATAGAATATTCACAGGATCCACGAGACTGGACGGTGACGCCATCGTAGACTTCGTCAAGGCACTATGTCAGGTATCCTTAGATGAACTGAGCCATCCCACCAATCCTCGAATGTTCTCACTGCAGAAGATTGTCGAAATATCTTACTACAACATGGGTCGCATCAGGCTGCAGTGGTCGCGAATATGGCAAGTGTTAGGAGATCACTTCAACAAAGTGGGCTGCAGCAGTAACGAAGACATCGCCTTCTTCGCAGTGGACTCCTTGAGACAACTGTCTATGAAGTTTATCGAAAAAGGCGAGTTCGCTAATTTCAAATTCCAAAAAGATTTCTTACGACCATTTGAACACATCATGAAGAAAAACAGCTCACCAACTATCAGAGACATGGTGGTCCGGTGTATCGCTCAGATGGTAAACTCTCAAGCCCCCAATATAAAATCAGGTTGGAAAAATATATTCTCCGTATTCCACTTAGCTGCAAGCGATCAAGATGAGGCGATCGTCGACTTAGCATTCCAAACTACAGGTAAAATTATAAATGAGTTATACGAAAGACAGTTCCCAGCGATGATAGACTCGTTCCAAGATGCAGTCAAATGTTTATCAGAGTTCGCGTGCAATGCGAAATTCCCCGACACGTCTATGGAAGCAATACGACTCGTGCGCTCGTGCGCCACGGCCGTCGGCGCCTCGCCGCAGCTGTTCGCCGAGCACGCGGGGCTGGAGGGTGAGCCTGGCGCTCCCGAGGTGGACCGAGTATGGCTGCGGGGGTGGTTCCCTCTGCTATTCTCCCTGTCGTGTGTCGTCAGCCGCTGCAAGCTGGACGTGCGCACCCGAGGACTGACGGTCCTCTTCGAGATTATCAAAACTCACGGCGAGTCATTCCGTCCACATTGGTGGAGGGACCTATTCAATATTCTGTTCAGAATCTTCGATAACATGAAGTTACCTGAGCATCAGTTGGAGAAGAACGAGTGGATGACTACGACATGCAATCACGCGTTGTATGCCATCGTCGACGTCTTCACGCAATACTTTGACATTCTCGGTTCTCTCTTGTTAGAACAACTGTACGCGCAGCTGCACTGGTGCGTGCAACAGGACAACGAGCAGCTCGCCCGCTCCGGCACCAACTGCCTGGAGAATCTAGTCATATCCAACGGCACCAAGTTCAACGAAGACACGTGGAGCAACACGTGCCAGATCATGTTGGACATCTTCAACAGCACGCTGCCCACCACGCTGCTCACTTGGAAGCCCGACGAGAACGACGACACCGACATCCCTCAGGTGCGACACGGGATCTTGAAGAAACCCCAAGGCGGGGACGAGATCAAGTCCTCTAACCGGGTGTTCAACAGTCTCCTGATCAAGTGCGTGGTACAGTTGGAGCTGATACAAACGATCGACAACATCGTCTTCTACCCGGCCACGTCGCGGAAGGAAGACGCCGAGACGCTAGCCCTGGCGGCCGCGGAGCTGACCGGCGGCACGCCCGGCACCGAGCAGGAATGTCAGCGTGAAGAACAAGGAATGTATCGACTGCTGAGCTCGCCACACCTGCTGCGACTCGTAGAATGCCTCATGTGCAGTCACCGCTTCGCTAAGACATTTAACACTAACAATGCGCAGAGGAATGTGTTGTGGAAAGCTAATTTCAAGGGCTCCGTGAAGCCGAACATGCTGAAACAAGAGACGCAGTCGTTGGCGTGCGTGCTGCGGATACTGTTTAAGATGTACAGCGACGAGACGCGGAGGGACCACTGGCCCGCAGTGCAGAAGAGCCTCATCAGCATCTGCTGTGAGGCGCTGGAATATTTTGCTGGAGTGACGAGCGAAGCGCACAGGGACGCGTGGACTTCCATCCTGCTGTTGATTCTCACGAGAATACTGAAGATGCCGGACGAAAGAGTAAGTACATTTTAGTCACTGCCCTCAATGTACGTAGTTGTTATCGATCCAATATAATGGAATTAGATTGTAGATGCTATCAGTTACTTATGATAGCATGTGTCACGTTTTACGCCGATTCAAAAATATAGTTAACTTATGAATTAAATTCTTGTTGAGACAGACTAGTTTAGAAACCAACCGTGTAGGTATGTTTTTTGCAGTTAGAAAACTTGTTTTGACGATATGTAAGAATTGTTGATCGAAAGTAAAGTTTTTATTTAGCATAATGTATAGCTACCGTCACGCTTTTGTTACTTTGTTTGATAAGCATAACTTATGGCAGCGAGTTAGCGACACAAGAGGCGCAAATACATTTTTAGCATTCATTACAACTTTACGACTTGTGAACTATATTAACCTAAGGCTAGAGAAAAGGCTAAATACTTTGCATTCACAGGTGAAGTCTGTAAAGTGAATTATAAAGTTAGGAGGTCATTGTGTCTCCAACCGAAAGATCACCTTGGAGATAATAATATATGTATATTTGTCGCTGTTTCATAATAGACAACAAGTTTGCTGACCATATCAGTACTTAACTATTTATCAATTATAGCTTCTGCCCGCGGCGTCGATTGCGTGACTTTAAGTTGGGTTCAAATACTAGGATTGAAAGCACCCTATGTGTTAATCCAGGTTATAAAATTTCATCCAAATCTTTCCAGCCTTTTTTGAGATAATCGCACACAAACTCTACAGATTTATTACAATTTATGTATGATGATGATTATAATCTACTTATACAATGTAGGCGAGTATTATAGAAGGCAATATTTTCCGTCTACGTTCGTTCAAAAGGTGTAAATCCAATGTGGACCAAAATTACAAGTACAATAACCCCAATTAAGTTTATTGACAAATGAGATCACCATAGCGTGTAACGTTATCAATATGCTAACGGCAACTAATGACGCGATGTGTTTCAGTTTGCGGCTCACGTATCAAGCTACTACCCGCTGCTTTGTGAGATCACCTGCTTCGACCTGAAGCCAGAGCTGCGCTCCGTGCTGCGGCGCGTGTTCATACGCATCGGGCCAGTCTTCAACATCGTCACTAACGCCCAGTAACAACACAATGTTAACAAACAATATGGCCTTATAGTTCTCTAGGATAAAGTATGACTTTGATGTTAATGTTAAAAATAAAATACTTCGGTTGATTCCTTAAAATTTAATGTAATATTGACAGCAATCAGTACTTCAGTAGTATTAAAAGTGATCTATCATATTTTATAGGGTGTAGTAGTCTTATTTCTAATTTATATTATAAATTATTGATTTGATTATCAAGTTAAATTTTTAAATTGTATATTATAAAAGCATAGAAGTTGTATCTATAAATTATTATAGTTTATTCTGTATATTTGAAAGTTTTTACTGTCTGGGGAGCTGAATTCACTCACTGCTACTATTGCTTCGTATTTCTTCTAGCTAGACTGATCAGACTGTGATTGTGAAGTTTACTTTCTCACTGCTTTCCATGTTTTTCATTTTTATTGGAGTGACTTCAGAGCTCGCACGCAAACTGATTATTATATTATTCCTTAAAATAAAAATCATTAATTTAACTGAAGTCTGATTTAAACAATCTTCAATCCCTCAATAGACCTCTCCAAGGAGTCCAAATCCCAGATGACCAGCTGTCCGTCCAGTCCAGTGGTGCTGAACTTGCGAGTGTTAGCTTTGGTACCTTCGAAGATGCGAATGGAAGTAATAGCATTCTGGTGTATGGAATCCAAGAAAGTGTCATTTGTTTCTATGCGAGCTTGGCGATCCAGAGACTGGAATTTCTTCATGGCAGATAACCCCCCAGACTCCTTTCTCTGAGTATTATCCAATTTGGCAACAAATTTGATCTGACTACCTTCATGGCAGTACATTAATGGAATGCAGCTATGTCCTGCCGCAATCAGGGAGTTGTTGGTCACCCAACTACACCCCAAGAAAGGCAGGTACTCAGTCTTCATTTTAATGATAGCCTTCCCTTGAGTAGCGTCAGCTACATTTATGGAGCTATCATGTCCCACCCATGCGACTTTATTCCCGTCTGCTGAGAAAGATACGCTGTGCACCCATCCACCACCATTAGGGGAATTGGGAAACTCAGCCAACATCTGTCCCAATGGAAGTTTGGTGCCCCAAACATTAGGTCCTGGCTGATCTTCAATATCCTTGATATAAGCTGAGTAAACTCTCACTTTAAAATCAGCTGAGCCAGCAACCAACAGAATATTGTTAGGGTGCCAGTCAATGCTGGTCACAGTTGACCGAATTGGCTTCTTGATATGCTTGGACACCCACCAGTTGTTCTCCTTCTCAAAATAGCAGATGGAGATCAATCTGGCTCCAGATCCAACTGCAAACTTGTTCTCCATTGGTGACCATTTCACACATGTG
Organism: Pyrrhia umbra; assembly: GCA_963891755.1. NCBI lineage: Eukaryota > Metazoa > Arthropoda > Insecta > Lepidoptera > Noctuidae > Pyrrhia > Pyrrhia umbra. The sequence goes on from OY982929.1 coordinate 13,843,384, forward strand.
GCAGCCCGGTTAATGCGGAGAAGGACAAGAGTGGTTGTCCACTTGCCATCCTCTCCCTGAGTCCAGACATATGCATTGCGGTCTACAGAGCAGGTGACAATGCGGTTGGTGTTAGGAGCCCAGTCAATGCCCATCACCTTCAAGTCATGTTCAACCAAGTTGTTGGTTTGCTTCCAATCATTCCCCTCTTTCTGGTAGATGTGGACTTCATTGTTGTTTGGTGAAAATGCAATTTCTGTAATTGAAGAATAGAGGGTGAATTTAAAATTTGTTTACAGTATATTCTAATAGGTAACATAAAATTATAGAGTATGGTTCAAATTATTCTGTAAATGCTCAAATAATATTATTATTATATCGCCTTTACTAAAACCAAAGTTTATTTCTATTTTTTTTAAACACAGCATGGGGTCTAGAAAATAACATAAATAGCACACTGATTTCTGAGAAATCAGGTATCGCATCAGTTTTAGAAGTCTACTGCTAGATATTATCCTCTCCAAAGGAAGCTTATTTAGCTGGAAATCGAACATTTTGCGAGAATCGTAGAGTACTTACGAGTTCTATCCTTATTCCACGCATGACAAGTCACCGGCGCACATGAGTCACCGAAAGTGAGAGTTTGAGACATTTTCGACGATCTGAAACACTAAAAACAAGCCAATTAATACCACAAATATTAATAATCACCTTATTAAATAACTTTTCGTGAATAATTACCTTAAGTTTCTAAGCAAACAGGAAATCAGTCACACCCAAATGATATCGGTTGATAAGCAGAAATTCGCGGACTCTGGGCAGTCGACGCGAATCCCTGTAAGTACACATATTTTATAATTTTCGTGAAAAACTTTAAAACCACTACAAGACTCTTCATTGTATTTTATTGTTTTTATTTACCCTTTTAGTTTGGAAATATAAATCCGAACCCTCGAACAAAACGTCGTCGAACTCGATCGAACGAATGAAATTAGGAAATCTGTCAAAATAATGAATGAACGGAACAGGACAGATCACCTACTCTACGGATATTTTCAATGAATAATAATGCTCGGTTTACACAATTCCAGTCCAGTAGTCAGTCCAGCAATCCAGTTGAGTCCAGATCCAGTAGTGCTAGACTGGAATGGAGCTACTGGCTGAATTCATCTATAATGATCCAACATTTGCAAGCTGTATGAGCGACTGAGTAAAATTGATCGTAAAAGTTTAAAGGATTTATTAATGGCATATATGATCATAAATGGGATTTGAGAAAAATATACTACGTATGTAGCGATGATTTTGTCGTTATTAAAACAACTGCGTGGTGACCTTATCACCCGATAAAATAAAATTGCAGTCAATTGAAGATTGTCTATGACAGTCTACGATAAAATCAATTTGACAGTATTGACAGCAGTGTGACAAAAATAAATAAACTTGCGAACTGTCAAAGCGTGCCGTGGACGGGGAATGTTGTTGAATCGCCGAGTAACATATTTTGCAACAAAAGTTAACGAAAATAGTACCAACTAAGTGCTTTGTAACATAGAATTCAGATTACCTAATTTATTTTTGATAGGTCATAATTATGCCTGGTCCAGGTTCGTTAATTCATATGTGAAAGCTTATACACCAAAGATATTGATTTTTATTTACATGAGACGCGATACTAATTATACTTGCTGAAATTTAATAATGTGTTGAAATATAAGAAGCCGTTCAGCTCAGCTCTGCTAATGTGAAGTTAAATTAAACTTTGATTTCAGGAAAACACTTCCGTGGCAATCGCAAGGGTGCGAATCACTCAAACCAGCACACATTAGCATCTGTTGCGCGGGAGACCGCGGCCTCCTTGCCCGCAGACAGCCCCGTGCTGGCTATATTCAAAGAAGCTGCTCGCAAACTGAATGAGCGTCAGGACAGGCACGAGCGACTCGTCAAACTGTCGCGCGATGTCACCATTGAGAGCAAGAGGATCATATTCTTGTTGCATTCGCCTATAACGTGAGTAAGATAGCGTAGGACATGGTGCTTGGCCTTAGTAAGATAAATGTTATGAATGACTTGATGGCAGATTTTTTAGCCACCTGCAACATCATATATTATGCATAATATTCCAATAATATCAATACAGATAGTGTGTGAACAACTCACCTGCTTTATATTATGAGATAATGTACTTTACAAAAACATTGATCAGATAAGGCCAAGTTATACTGCTATTCAAGGTTAAAATATTGAAACATTTTTAGAAAGGAATCTTCAGAGAATACTTTAACTGAAGCCAAGGAACGGATTCAAAAGCTTATCAATGGGCCCATCAGAAGCATTGGCTTGGAACTGGAGTACAGCCCAGCACACCTGCACTCCAGGGCTGTCACTGCTGGTTTCCAGGAGTTCATAGAAGCTAGGACACTGTTATCTCTCATGACTGACAAAAAGATCATCACTTACCCAGAAGTTCAGAAAGAGTTTGAGTATTACATTACAGATGATGATTACCAACGGCCACTGGTCACCATGTTGCCAGAAACTGATTACATGTTGGGTCTAGCCGATCTGACTGGAGAGCTGATGAGGAAGGCCATCAACAGCATATCCAGTGGAGACAGTGAGGAATGCTTCCATGCCTGTCAAGTTGTTAGAGACCTGTACACTGGTTATTTGGGTAAGAGACAACAATAATTATGTTAATAATTTATTGAAATACTGCATTGCAGAGTGAACTGCCCTCTCTTATCTTATTAGTAGATGGCTGGCATCACTATGTATAATAACAAGTTATAATTCAAAGCTTCTCCATCTCTTCTGTATTCAAAAAAGTCAAGCTAGAAAATCATGCCACACTAACCAGTTCCCAACTTTAGGCATTTAATCATCTTTTATTGATCATAAAGTGAATATGAATGTGGTTCCAGGTATAACAGGCAGCCGGCTGCTGGTGCGCAAGCTGCCGACGACTCGCGCGAACGTGAACAAGGTGGAGATGGCGGTGTACGCACTGCGCGTGCGCGGCGGCGAGGCGCCGGCGCCCCTGCTGCTGCCGCCCGCCGCCGACTGGGACGCGCCCGCGCTCTCCGACGACGAGGGCTACTACTGAGCGCCGCGCCCGCCCGGCTCCATGACACAGGACTTCCATGTTTAAATACATTTTAAATTTTAATAGCCAAAATATTAATATACATACATACAATATATATTTACAACTTGTTGATATCTAACCAAGTGCCGTGCGGTTTTTATGCCCAATGAATAATCAGCAGTGTTTTAATAAGGTCGGAAATAATTAATAATTATGTCGTTTTCTAATTTCTAGCTATGACTAAACTACGCTGCTTATTTAATATAGATTCAATGCAACTATCTAAAAAAAGCAATATTTATCTACAATTTATCATTCACTGTATTAGTTGTTTAAAATATAGTAGAGTTTAAAAATATTTTAATATTGAATCCTTTGTCATTAGGTCAGGGCAGGTTATCGCCTGAGCGTCGGGCATTTAATTAAGGTTTAATAGAATAAGCTTCAATAGACAATTCGTTGATTTGCTGTAACGTGTTTTATTGTTCTATCTGCCAAATAATCACGCTATCTTATTTCTGTTTCCTCTATACTTATCAAACCTACGATGTCCATTTGGATTGAGGAGCCATTTTTAATTTTACAGTATGGATATGGACTTGCTACTTCAACTCTAGAGAACATACTGAAGTTTTTTTCAGCTTGAGCAAGACAGGATGATATGACTAGGTAAAGCCTGACGTGAGAACATTGTTCACTAACTAATAAGGCATATGTTTTTCAGCAATCAATATTTTACAAGCAGTAACTCATTATTATCAGCATGTTAAGTTCAGATAAGATGTCGATTTTGAGACTTTTGACTACATAACTGCTGACTGGGACTTCAATATGATTGTATACAGCTTTCCCACCCATATATTTAGACTTCAGATCTGATAACACATAAAAAATACAGAAAATTCTTTGAAAAAATAACTTTAATTGATTCATTTCATAGCACACTTTAGCACATGTTAGTAATCTTGCGAGTAATCCTGGCTGGTCGTTACATTACTGGACGGCTGCCATTCATCCGATTCATCTGTTTTATATGGATCCTCGTCGCCTTCCGACTCCGCACCACTCCAATCTGGTCTGCGTATGGTCTTCCGCACTCTTTTCCCAGTCACAATAAGATTACCAAGAGGAGAATCTTCTTCATCAGTAACAGAAGCTTGTCTTTGCCTCCTTTTCTGTCTATTACCTGGTTAAATTAATCTTATTTTAAAAACAGAACACATAATAACTTCTTTCATGATTCAACAGTTATAAATTCTCGTCAAAACTCATAATCGTAATCAACACTGTCGCCATCTGAATCTTCTACTTGGAAGTGGTCATCGTAAAAGTTGACTGAATGCGCGTTTATGTAGAATATATTTCCGTGCCGTTCAACTACTTGCATACCTGTGGGACATAAGAATAAATTATTATTAATTTTATGAGCACAATAATCCTCATGAAATATATTCCTTCATGAACATTTGTTAATTGAAGCAGGACAAGTATGGAAGATTATGCAAAACTTTTCAAACCTAGATACTTCTCTCAAGCTGCCAGACAACCTTCCAAAGATTAGAGAAATCCAATAGTCTGAAGGGCCTGAAATATGATCTGGTTACTATCCTAATGCAAATCAAAGTTTGTTACACTCTAACGTTAAAAAAACTTATTTAGATGAAATTTTGTGTGAGTGGACTGAAAATCCAGAAATCCAGGTAAGGACATAGAATTGCTTCCATCCAGGTGCTGGATAAATTCTCTGAAGTTGCGAGGAATATCATACAAAAGGTTCAGAGTATAGCAGCATAGCAAGGCTAAAGGAAGACCTATAAAACGCACCATGCATAGTGTTAAATATGCTATGTTTGCACCGACCTGGTCTGTGTTGCGCGGGCGGCTGCGTGCCGGGCGGGTGGTCGTGCGCGGCCCAGTGGCGCGGGTCCCGGCGGCGGCAGGCGGCGCCGTACGGGCAGCGCCCGCGCGCCCCGCCGCCCCAGTCCGCGTCGCGCGGGTGCGAGAACTGCGACCGGTGCTGCGGGTTGCGTCTGCGTACACCGTACAGGGGAGTAGTATATAGCCCAATGATGATGATACACGATTATCCATATCAATAAAATAAATGCGAAAGGAAAGTAACTCTGTTAGTCCGTTACGGTTTCATGAGAATCTGGTAAACCAATAGAGATGTAATTAATTAAAATTAAATAATGTAAAAGCGGATGAATGGACGAAGATCTTGTTGGCGTGTCAGAGGTACTGCGAGATGGATTCATGAAAGATTTGATAACCTTTATATATATCTATATATTTTAATTACTGTAATTGGTTTTGAACCGTTGTAATTAATTAAATAAATAAATAAAAAATTTGGTACGGACATAGCTTGAACCCTGGCCCTGACCCTGGAGTGGGTTATATTTTTAGCAAAGTGCTAGTCGAAATCGCAGACAGGGTTATAAAACACTGCGGGATTGTTTGAAGGAGTTACTGCGGTTTTGTATGATGTATAAATGTGGGTAAGCTTTCCGTTGTAATCAAGTATGATTACAATTGTATGAACTTAATAAGTAGTTCCAAAGAACAAATTATATTTCTTACCTATAACAATTCTCTCCATAAATACATCGTTCTCTTAAAGGTGCTTTAGGTTGCGGCGGCGATGTTAAATTGTCCTTCGTGTCGGTATGTGACAAAGGCTGCAATCAAGAAAGATATATGTCTACAGAACTTCAGAAATCAAGTCAGTCATTTATACATATAAAGTGTCCTGAATGACTGACGGATCAACGCACAGCCTACACCGTTGATGGCAGAGACCTGAAACTTGGAGGGTGTGTTCTTTGTATGACATAAGCATCCGATAAGAAATATCTTCCAAAATTCCACCCCTATGGGAATGAAAAAGGGGGGCAAAGTTTGTATGAAATTCTGAAATTTTTATATGAATTTGTATAGACCACGCGCAAGCCGCTGGTGGAAAGCTAGTCGATTACTAAAACTTTTGTACTTGCAGATAACTTTTTTAAACATTATTAATCATATTGTGCCCACACAGATGTGTGTCAGATAACTGCAAAAGCCATTTATCGTCAGTGAAGTTCTAACAGTGCGTACAGACGACCCAGTGTCATGAGGTTACGACGAAGAAGAAGAAGTCAATTTAAGTTTTATTCCCATTTCCCCAATCCACTAAATGACGCAGTGTTAGAACTTCACCAACGTTATATTATTTTAAATTAGGTAAGGTCGGTAAAAACTGAGTTCATGCTACACTTACCTGTTGATCATTACTCGGTCCTGCCGCATCATCGTTATCATCAACTCGTTCATTTTTCACTCTCTTCAGATCTACTGGGCTAGAATCACTGGGGCTGTGATTCCTTTTGGCTGGGGACCTCGAGCTGTCAACTACAGGTAAATCAGGGGCCACTTTATATTCTTCAGTGTCTGTGGAGTCAGCAGCCGGCAGATGTAGGGCTTCCTGCTCAGCAGCTAAAATTTAATTGTTTTTTACTACACAACATACAACTTAAATTTTTCGTAATAAATGTAAGTCATATTTAATTAAGTTATATTAAATTAAATCCATACTAATATTATAAAGCTGAAGAGTTTGTTTGTTTGAATGCGCAAATCTCAGGAACTACTGGTCCGATTTGAAAAATTCTTTCAGTGTTAGATAGCCCATTTATCGAGGAAGGCTATATATCATCACGCTAAGACCAATAGGAGCGGAGCACCACTATTCCACGCGGACGAAGTCGTGGGCAGAAGCTAGTTAATTAATAAAAATCTTAAGTGAATGATGACAGCTGTTTAAAGATATTTAAGACTTCTACATCAAATATTAAACCCGTGTTTTTTTTGTATCATGGTTAAATTTCTCAATTGATTTAGATTAAATTTGGTAAACACTGGGAATTCAGAAAGCAAGTGAAATGGCAAGAAACAGGTATTGAATATTTTTATGCCACCAGAAGAAAAATACTGATGACTGAGCAACATTTATGTCAGGTATGAGAAAGTTACTAATGAATTACTTGACAGATAAAACAAATGTCATTGATTTTTTATATAATATAGGCTCTAAATATAGGCTCAAATTGCAAGGGCCAGAAAATTATTTAAAAAATTTGCTTACTCAATAATGATGGAGATGCTGATCTGGTTGGATCTGCTTCTTCCGAATTCTCTTCAAAATGTATTGCTTCTTCTTCTGCAGCTGCATTAATATCTGAAGTGACATTATCCTGTTCCCTCACTTCTTCTGTCCAATTTATTAACCCTTCTTCCTCATTGTTTATTCCATTGCCTGTCAGTTCAGGCGATGTGGTCCCCGGAATATCCTGATCAGGACAATGTAGCACTTCGTACCAGAAGTGGTCTGGTAGAAGACCAAATTTATCCCCATGACAGAGGAGCACTGTGGTGTCTTGATGTAATAAGTGTGTTTCTACACTCTTCTTAATAAAGAAACAGGGGTTTTGGTGTAACTGTAAATATTTAAATTTATGTAGAATTTTTTGTGTTAGTTTAGCAAGGTGAAATGCTAAAGACTTTTTATTAAATTTTTGATCAATAATATTGTTTGCATTGGAACATCTTACCGATTTTAAGTTAACAGCATCAGTCGTTACTTCTAGCTCAGCATGGTTCCGTGAAACTCTTTTATCCGTATCGTCATTCTGTACGGGATAAAATTAAAAATTTTAAACTTTATAAATGAGTCATTCTCATGACATGTGCCACAACGGCCAGTTAATAATATCAATATGAAGTAGCATTGTTTTATACAATATTTCAAGGCTACTCTGAGTCCTCAGATTATTTGAATTGGGAAAACGTTGTTTTATTGATAACGAAACTTACGTGAAGAAACTTCCCTCTACCGAGTATATGTGTACCGATCGCCAGTGGAATTTTACAAGGCGAAGGCGAATCTATTCGCACTAATTTGAATACCATTCTTGCTACGAACACATCAATAATTAGCAAAATAATTTGTGTTTACAGAAACCAGCGGAATCGGAAATTTGATCAAAATTTTGACAGTTTGACAGTAAACAACAATGCGTGTTTGGATGATTGATTCATTTCATGATTCGTTCATTCCAAAAATATTAGTTTCTAGCAAACGAAACGCTAAATAAAATTAATTCAGAGTCTGTTTGTAAATAATAACCCTAATTCCCTTACAAAAATATCACTCAATAAAAATACCATTATTGTTTTGTGAAAGAAGAAAAGATTCTTTTGATAAAAAAATCTATTCCAAGAATGAATTCAAGACTCGTAAAAGAAAAACGAAACGTAGCAAGTTTGACTCAGTCAAATTGACTGATTGGCAGTGACTGCCACAGAGTATATAAACACTACGTTTTAGTGACTGCTGTCAAATTCAGAGAAGTAAATTATCGAATTTTTACTCAAGTGTTTGTTTTACAGATAAGCTTTGAAATAATAAAATGATAAAAACGGCAGGATCAGGCGCACACAGACCATTATCTGGTCAATTATATAAATACACTAACGTTGTGAAGGGCTGGCAGCAGCGCTGGTTTGCAGTCGACCCCGAAACAGGAGTTCTATCATACTACCTTTTCGATGGACCTGGGGATACTATTCAACCTGGACAGCCGGCCAGAGGTGAAGTAAGTAAAGCATTGTTGTCGATCAATAGCAAACATAAATTTCCGCTTCGATATTAAAGCTGCTTAAAGATTTGTTATTGTGATCTAAACTTGTTTATTTTTTAGTGCTAAAGTTTAATAATCCGTCATATGTTCCGTCATTTATCATCTCTATATCCTTTTCATCACTAATACGATACAACTTTACATATGTTTTAAGTATATTATTGGCTATGTCATTGGCTTTACATAAGTTGTAAGTATGTTACACATGTTTGTCATTCATAACTTGTAAATTTCAGGCACATTTAGCTGCTGCAGTAATATGTCCTAGTGATGAGGACTCCCGTACCTTCACCATCAACTGTGCTTCCGGGGACATGCTCAAGCTGCGGGCCACTGATGCCAGGGCCAGGCAGGAGTGGGTCAATGGCCTGAGGGCTATTGCTGAAATACACACCAAGGTACCTACATACATGATGATGTTTATTCCTTTTAATACAGACAGTGTTGGCGCAAGACCTACATTTAATGTGGGCAAGGTACATTTTGCGAGGCCCTCTGATGGTGCAAGAAGAAGGGCACATATTAAATATTTTTTTTACGAAAAAAATACTAGTGGGGACCAACAACACTCTCGAAGTCGGTGTCCCTTAAGTTTCCAGGTGTGAAGTGTGAGGCCCTTTGCACTGCGAGGCTGCACCACCACCTTATATGACTATAGAGATAGTTAGAACCATCACAGATAACGTGACTGGTTTTTCATTCAGAATGATTAAAAAGTTAAAAGTTTGATTTTTTGAGCTTTGCTCTTGATTCTAAAAAAGAGAGAGATATAGTTTTGTAATAAAATGTCATTGGTTTTCTTGTATGTTTTGTCTCAATAATAATTTGGATTGCCGTAACTTCCAGGCCATGGGTGCCAATCCTCCGCTGCAGCCTAGAGAACAGCTTGCAGTGCATGATGCGATGGCTTCAGCAAGAAACCAACTGCAGGCCACAGAGCTGAGGTAAGCACACCACTCCTTGGATAACAATGAATAATTATATTGCTTATCTATTACTACTATGATGACTGATAAATTGTTACTATCAATTTTGTTAGTTAATACCTTTGCTACTTAACATAGTTTCTCAATAGTATGTAATTTACATATTACTAGTTTCTACATATCCCACCTCTGATAAAATAAAATAAATATACTGCAAGAATAAAAACTAATTAATAAATCCATGGGTTTATTTTGGCTTCTTTAAATTCAGAATTTTCAAGTTGTAACTCTATCTTATCGGAAGTAAGATATGTTTTAATGCTTCATTTTTTACTCTGAAATACAAAAATGTGAAGATATAAATTATATAATGTTTAAATCAATAATGTTATTTGTATTCCAGTGATGCAGCTCTAGCAAGGTGTATAGAATCAGCAGACTCACCATTCCCTCACACAGACCCTGACCTATTACTTTTAAAAGTAAGTGTTGCCACTTTTTTATGCTAGTCAGTATGAGTAGGTAGGTACCTGTAGGGAATGCCTAGTCAGACGTGGAGGATTTTGAGAACTTTGAATACTTAAATTTTATTTCATGATTTGGAATCAACTGTCATTTTTATATAAAAAATCTGCTGATTACCTTTCCTTCTTTCTACTTTCAAAATGATTGTATGGCATGTTCAAACAATAAGGTTCCATATCTAACGTTTTCATAAAACCTCTACAGTACTTTCATAGTTTTTGGGCAATTTGTGTATAACTCTTTCTTCTAAACGGCTTGACCAAAATTGATTTGATTTTTACATAGGATGTCATGTACATAGTATGCTACTGTTGACATTAATTCTCAATAAGAGATGCAAGAAAAAGCACAGTAGTAGCTAGTATTTCTATTCTATTAAGTCATAAATTTGTTGTCACAGGCCACATCAGCTGCTAGCATGCAGTGCCTGCTCCAATGCCTGGGCATTCTCCACCGACAGCAGCAATACACCAACGTCAGCATCTCCAGTAAACATTCCGACAATGATCACCATTAAGTACCAATTATTGTATAGATACTACCAGTAGCCGTACAATGTGGAATAATATATTTGAAGGTTAATTTGGATAAGAAACAAATAATATTGTATGTTAAAATAATTTGGGATAATGTTCAAATTTAAGTATTATGAGAAAACTTAAAAGCGAGAAAGTTAATGACTTCATGAACTTTAAATGCTGTAATAGAATGTCTGAGATCATACTCAGACCCTGAATGCTATCAACTGGTGTTCAAACATGTACCTACTTACTTAATTTTCTCTTTTTCTAGCAAGTCATAAAGTCAAAACATGAATGTCGAAAGCGCATTGTTCCTCGGATCAATTTCGTAATATATTATTCCTCAATGTATTATTTATAGCTTAAAAAGACAAGCATTGTTAACATATCCTAATGTTTTCCTTCTAGCTATTAGCTATACATTGTTGGTGTCGTGAAAATTGTAAATATTTTATGTAAATTATTATCTCTATATTATGATTATTTTTAAATATAGATCTCTACACTATTGTATTTTAAATTTACACCATGGATATTCGGTTTTATCCGATGGACATTATATGATTTTATAGGTACTTATGTTGGTTAATTAGTACCTACTTTATAGAAAATAATAGCAACAAATATAAGTCTTCTAACTGAATATGAGTCTTATTTGACTCTGGTTAATAACGCTCTACTGGAAATAGGTCTCTCCCTTACAAGTTTGCCACTAAACTCAGTTTTTGGCTCTCCTCTTAAGGCCACCTTGGACCACTCCTCAATTATTCTGGTAGGTAATTTGTAATTTATTTGGAAATGCTCGCAGTTAACACCGAAATATTAATGTTGGGTACCTTGTGATAAGTGTACTTTAAAGTGATGTCATAATTTTCAATTTGTGTAGGGACATGTAGTGGACTGCAGTAAGTCCATTTGATTAAAAAGTTAATAATAAGCACCAGTTGTTATAACGACAATGTCACCTGTACACACAATGATTATTGATCGCATACAAGTGCTGGCTCAGTGCCAAGTGATAACACACCTATGTAGGTCATATTATTATGTTAGCGTGCGTATGCTAAAAGTCTGCCTTTCATGAAACCCGAAATATAGCATGAAGATAGGCATTCAAGAAAGGTTTTATTATTTCAAACGAGTCTTACGTAGTATTGTATTCTCTTTGCAAACGAGTTTAAAAAAAATAAGAAGTCACGTAGATTGAATGTCAAATCATTTGTTTCAATTTTTTCACTGCGTGGGACGTTTTGTAGAATTTTACATTGAGCTTCTGTAATAGTTTACTGATTTACCAAAATGTGTGACCAAGAATTTAGAACCCAGCGCATCGACCCACGGTACCCCAATCAAAATCAAACCAAGTAAGCCGGCAACTTATTTTATGAGTACCTATCTAAATTCAGTTACCAATTTTAAGCTAGTTATACAAGACATCTTCCCCCTATAATTTATGTCTTAGTCATTACTATACACAAAGACCAGTTAAATAAGCATAGGTACGGTCAGCTACCGAACTGTAGCTTGATCGCTTATAGAATACACGTTCTTTGCGAGCGATACTTTAGAAAACTAATTAATATGAAAATGTATTTCAGAGCATGCTACGACAATTACTGCGACTTTCATAAGTGCCAACGACTGTTGGGCGAGGCAGATGACTGCAGGATATTCAAGCGATACTTCGAGACGATCTGCCCCAATGTGTGGATAGCGCACTGGGACGATCTCAGAGAGAAAGGAGCCTTCCCGGGACCACTATAAGATGAAAATTGTTCTGATGTATTCACTTTGAATAAAAAATATAATAATGGCATTTAGTGTTGTGATCTCAGTGGTAGTAGTAGTCTCTGGGCTGCTTGTCTTGTAAATCGCACCCCATATTGTAGTAGGTACGTATTTGTACGAAATGGGGGTTAACTAATAGGTCAGCTAACAGTCATGTAAGACAATGCTATGAAATTAAACAAGAACATGGAATTAACTCATTTATTGCCTAAATCACATTGGGCCTAATAAAAATAAAACTCGCATAAATTAACAAGTCGGTGGCGACATTTTGGAATACTTTAGATCCTTCCCGCGAAGGTGCCTTCGGCGCGTTGGGAGTCCCACTTCTCAACCCACTCGTTGGGGCAGAGGGACTTGAAGCACCTCTGGAAGTAGTAGCATGGCTCGTACTTCTGTCCGCGCACCTTCTGGCAACGGTGGAAGTCCAGGTAGCTGGCGTAGCAGTACCTGTGGAATGCATTGGACTACATTTCTGAACTAATATTTCTATCTAGCTCTGCCTACTAGAAGGAAGTACAGAATCAAAAAAACAACTAGGTCCGTCGGTTATTTTCCTCTTGGCCAGCTCTGTTAAGCAAGACAAGCAAAATGGAATTCGATCAATTAGTTTTATCTTGAATAGAAAATATTCAAGTACGTAAAATAAATGCACTTGCATGGACGATGCTAACAGCGTTTTAGTTTTGTTTTAAAGAATCAAATGTGAAAGTTATTCTTTTACGGTAAAATGGCTGAACCGATTAAATGAAATTTTGATAATCCATATGAAGTAGTTCCCTCAAAATCCAAATATTATAAGTCAGATTAATGTAATAGAAGAAATGTGATCACAAATATTTAAACACATTCACAGAAACAAACTTACTGAAAATACCTATAAGTGGGATACCCACTTACTGAAAATTCAGTAAGTTTGTTTCTGTGAATGTGTGCATTCATGGTATATTAATAAATATATGTACCAGTCGTTACTCTGTAGTGCACCCATAGTATACGAGGCGAGTCGATAATTTCTCATAGCATTTCTTTGCCAATTTGACGAGTGATAAATGATTATGAACTCTATTACTTACGTACCAAAGCTATCAGTCGTCATCCCCGTGTAGTTTGGATTGAACATGATACAAAAAATAAAGCTTATATTACCTTGTCTGGTTCTGGTTAGGGAACCGAGGGTCGAAAGGTGCAGTTTTGATGTCAGCGGGCGATTTGATCATCTCAGGCATGTTGCTGTAACGAAACACAACCTAGTCATTGACATAATTCTTTATTTGTAATCTTTTTCATAATGAAATAAGATAAAGTGTGGCTTCTAAACAAACTAATATTATAAACACAGAAAATAAAAATTGTTAATATATATGTAAATACATTGCAGAGGTCACAATAAAAATCTTAACACTATTCTTATAAGTATGTTATTATTTCACAAGAGGTCTCGTTTTCCGCTCCTCTTCACAAGACGTCTCTCTATATTTCTTCACTTCCTGCATATACAGTGACCATGCATCCTTAGGCGCATTGTCTGCAGTTTGTTCGTCGATTGCTTTAGCTTTCTTCACTAATCCAGTCTTAAGAACCCTTCCACCACGTCTCTTCCCAATAAAAGGCAAAGTTGGCTTTTTTATTTCTGGTTTCTTCTCTGGCTCAGCCTTTTTAGTCACTTCCTGCATTTTTTTAAACATTTCTAAGAAACTTCCATCATTCTTAATAGGAATTGGACCTGGTTTTGCCTTTGAGGTTGAAGCTTGCATGGCTTGATCGGGGATCAACAGTTCTGCAAAATTAGGGCCTTCTACTTCAGGTGGGTCACCATATTCGATATCATCAACTGTTGTTGATTCCACAGCCCCTGGTGGGGGTTTCACTTCTTTGGGAGGAGTTTTTGATTCTTTTTCCTTCTCTTTCTCTTCTTGCCTGTTTCTGTGCATTTTCCAGAAACGTTTTCTATCAGCCACAGTAAACTGTCCTCGACGCTCATCATCAGTTGGTGAGCCAGTGCGACTGCGTGAACGAGAACTGTGCGACCTGGATCTGGACTTGGAGCCACTTGGACTGGCTGAATGCTTGCCTTTCCCTCTTGACTTTGACCGGCGTCGCGACATCGATCTATCTTTGCTCAACGAGCGTCGTTTTGAGCGACTTTTTGACCGAGACTTCCTCTTTGTCTTGCGTTTAGATTTCGATGGTGATCGCCTTGGGGGGGTTGACGACCCTGACCTACTAGAAGAGCGCGATCTAGAAGGGCGTGGGCTCCTCGAAAGTGATCGTCTGCGCTTCGAATGACGCGGCGGGGGCGACAGCGAGGGCGAGCGCGACGCTGATCTAGATCGGGATTTTGAACTTGATAACATTCTTCTATAAGTTTTGGGTGGTGTCAGAGAACTCTCCTCCCTACACTTTTTGGCAGGTGTCTCAGTCTTATCCTTATACTTTTTATGCTCTTTTGGTGGCGGAGTATGAGATGACTTATCAGATTTTTTATGCGGGGCTTTAGACTCTTTGTTTAATTTTCTCTGAGGTGTTGAAACTTTTCTAGACTTTTTATCTTTTTTGGAATGAGATTTACTTTCCTTAATTATCTTTTCATCTTCATGTGAAGATTTGCTCAACCTGTCAACACTTGGTGTTCTGTGCTGTCCAGATTTACCACAAGAGGCAGAAGAACTTCTGTCTCTTAGTGGTGAAGACTTATTGCGAGCACTAGTCTTACTAGACCTTTTCTTATAAGAGCTATGAGAAGCAGAAGAATTTGATGATACAGATCTCCTTTTCTTCTCTCTCTTCTGTGGTGATTGAGAATATGAATGAGATCGGGAGCTAGATCGATCGCTGGAAGAATACTTCTTGCGTTTTGACGATTTGCTCCTTGATCTACGACGACGACCTTCCTCATAGCTGCTGTCTCTTTTCTTAGAGTAGGCTTTTTCCCTTCTCTCATAAGGGGAAACACTTCTAGAATTGGTTTGGTATGACCTTCGACGCTCATATCTGCGGGACTCATCCGGAGAACGACTTCTTTCGCGCTGTCGGGCAGACATCTCGTAGGTGGTCTGTTGGGGTTGGTGCTGCACAGGGTAGGTCCTAGCTTCGGGGTACTTCCCATAGTAGGTGCCGTCGGAGCGCTGGTAAAAGTTAGAGTCGTATGGGTAGCTGTAGCCGGGCGCGTACGCCTGGTAGTCGTAGGGCGGCGCGCCGTACTGGCTGTAGCTGACCCCGGTCCAGGGGTCCGTGGTAGGCATGGGCCGCGGCGGGGCGGCGGGCGCATAGCCCGGCGCGCCCGCGTAGTCAGCCTCGGCGCCCGGCGGCCCGCCGTCCCACGCGCTGCCCGCACCGCGATACGAGGACATACTTATCAAAGTCCCCTCGCATAACCTGCGGCAGTTTGTAGGTGCGCACACACCTACAAACAGAACAACTTTTTGGTGTAGACAGCAGCTCTACAAATACTTCGCTCGAGAGACACCCTCGTGCATCGATTACATTTTTCATTTTCATGTTTCGTTGATAAATAATTTTATGTCGTGAAACAACAAATTACGTAACCCGAAGACGGGGCGGAAAATCCGCCGTTGAAGCATGCGTTACAATTAAAGCGAATAAAATAATAAATGAATATCTACGGAATACCTCTTTTACATGCTCACCTTTTTCAAAATAGCTTGTTTCCCAAATATTTTATTTCAATAGAAAATGGCAGCCACACATTCGCTATTCAAAGCCATAAACAATATAGTTGCAATATAGAATATTAAGATACTAGAGAGAAACAAGATTACAAGAACATTATATTGTCTTTGGTCTATCTTCTTCCTAGGGGCACCGTGTGCCCAGTATTTTATTGCTACTGATCTGACTTAAAAACACATACTTGTTGTAGATTCCCAAATAAATCAAGGGAACAAAGAAAGAAGAAAGAATACCCTCAATCGATACTAGTTATTTGGACTGTACTTGAAGACAGCCAGGTATTCTAAAAGTATCGTTTTTTTCTCTATAGGGCTCTAAGAAGAAATTTCCATTTTTTGTGATCTTGTGCGGCGACTTCGGCAACCCCAACATAATTATTTTTATTACTCCTCAGTAAGTAATAAAAATAATTAAGTTACTCCTCAGTAAGTTCAATAATGTAAGATTTATTGAAGAGCTTTTGAATTGCTTAAAGGTCTTGGTTATTGTAAAAAATAAATAAAAAATTCCATCATTCTTTATTCTTTCATCTGTCAGCAAAGATATTTTCTGTCCTGTCAGTCTGACATGGTCTGACATCTGTCATGTCACCGGCGCGTCCAAAGTGGTAGCGTTTTCATGGTTTTGATTTTATTTTCAGTAATTAACGCCTCTATAAATTGTGTTACTGCAATTCTACAACACATTGTGAATTGACTGTTGCTCATGAGTAAATCTAAAGTATCCGCAGAATGGAAGAAGCGTGTGAAATCGGAATACATGAGGCTACGCCAAGTAAAGGTCAGTTAGCTTGATTGAACTTAGTGTTAGACAAAGAAACATTTAGACGTCCTGCTTTAATTAGTCCAGTTTTTTTACTCTATGCATTTTATAATTACAGCGCTTCAAACGCGTAGACGAAGTGAAGGTAGCATGGGCTCGCAACCTGAGGATTATGTCGGAGTCAGTAGAGGCGCATGACTCGGAGACCAATGAGAATACAAAGAAACCCTTCTGGCCACCAGCTGCACCTGTCCCTAACCATGAGAGTCTTATGAAGAGAGCTGAAGTGTATTGCACTGATGGTAATATACATTTCTTGTGTATTTATGTTTAGATTATTGTAGTTGTTTTGCAGTTTGCACAAGGGAGCTAACTGCTACATAAAACTGTAGCTTAAATAAATAACCCATTTAAATATTGGTCCACTATTTGACATAGGCCTCCCCTAATATGTGCTATAGGTAGGTACATGTTGAAAAAAAAAAATGTTATCTTACTCATGTGTAACTTGTAAAAAATTTGCCTTTTTTTTTAATTTTTACCTTATTGAAATGTTAGCTGTAAATTTTCCCATATTAATAAAATTAAATATTGCCTGGTCTTCAGCTTGATGCATAAATAGGCGGACTATGATGATGATCATGAAACTTCAAAGAATACAAATAATTCATGTAACAAGAAAAAATTGCTCTTTTTATGTTATGAATTGATAGTTAAAATTCAATTTTTTTTATATGATAAACATTTAATTTTGCTCTTGACTCTAGTCTAGGTCAGAGGTGATAGAGACAAAGTCGATGATGGAGCAAGCTTACCCAGAAAAAGCCTGTTCACTCTAACTTTGAAGAGATTAGGGTTGAATACATTTGGGAATACTGACAGTTTTTATTCAAATATTCTATTAGACACAGTTATATAAATAGATAAACAAAATAATACATAATTATATAGAATCTTAACTTAGTGCTATCCCAATAAATGTACAATTAAACTATTCGTCCACAGTCTCAGGAGTTGTGACAACCCAACAAGTACCAATCAGGGTAATAAACTCCGTGAATCCAATACCGACAATGTACACATGGGCCCCAACCCAGAAGAACTTCATGGTTGAAGACGAGACAGTCCTGCACAACATCCCGTACATGGGAGATGAGGTCCTGGATCAGGACGGTACATTCATCGAGGAGCTCATAAAGAACTACGACGGGAAAGTGCATGGTACATCTGCTTAACATCATTACTCTTGTGTTTGTGGACTGTGCCTTTTGGATGCGGCATTTTTGTAACTTCGGTACAACAATATTTAGCTATATGTATTGTTATGATTCAATATTACGAGTACATTACCCACAAAAGTCATATAATGTGACACTAGCTAATAGACTGATGGATTTTTCTAAATGTTACTATCTACAAAAATTTAGGCTGCATGATAGAATATGGCCACTTCATCTCACTAAAAGGTGGCCTATGCTCTTAAAGCAGCTACATTATTTTAACATAATTCATAAGTCATTACATTTTTTAGTTCCTAAACTTATTCTCTATGGCTCCGTCCACAGACTCCCACATGAACTTAATACACATTGGTGTGTGGTGCACACATCTATGCTTTAAATAAATTTAGAACAATATATTTTTACACTCATGAACCACAGACATGACCCTCATAAAATAGGTTTTAAAAATAACTTTAAAAAAAATAGTGAATGCATGTTTTTGGTTCATAAAATAAAATAATATTCATTTAACATACGAACAATGATCTACAAAAAAAAAGCTTATTTCTATGAATATCACAATATCAGTTTCTGTACACCTCATAGGCCTCTGCACTCACACAGTCACGCTTGTCGTGCTTTAAAGAAAATTTTCACTCCTAGAATTTGTTCATGCACATTTGTTATAGTGTATCCTCTATTATTAATTGGAAGAACTTAATAGACAAAAAAAAAGGTTAACAGTCTGTGTGAAATTCTCTCGAAATAAATCGGCTCTTTATGGCGGGTTTGGTGATACACAGTGATACACACGCGAAAAGTAAAGAAGTGTTTTTGGGTCGATACAATATTCAGAAAATTGCTAACAAAACATCGATTCATAGTCTTCAATCAAAAAAATCTCATGATTCCTCATCAGGTGATAAAGAGGGTGGCTTCATAGACGACCAACTCTTCGTAGACCTAGTGCACGCGTTGATGGCCTTTCAGACTAAAGAGGAAGTGGCAGAAGAGCGTAGAGACAGAGAAGCTCGGAACTCTAAGGAGGAAAAGGAGAGAGAAGTGAGTAACTTACAGAATTGTGCAGGATACAACAGTTAAACATGGTTAAACTGAAAACTTACATTTCAGGCCAAAGAAAAAGTAGCTTTGGAGCGCAAGGACAGAGAAGCTAGGAACTCTAAGGAGGATAAGGAGAAAGGAGTAAGTAACATAAGACACTTGGTTGATAAAACGTAATATTGACCAGGAACACGCAGTTGACATTAAAGCAAAAATTATCAAGGAGCGGATGGATCGACACACGCGGAACTCTAAGGAGAAGTAAGGATGTATATTTTACTGATACATGTAATAATGACCAGGTTCTGATGGCTAAGGACAAACCTGAAGACCGCAAGGATCGAGAGGCTCGGAACTCTAAAGAGGATAAGGAGAAAGCAGTAAGTAATATTAGATACTTGGTAGTTGCATGTAATGAACAATAGGTTCACTATGGACGTTTTATATCAAGAAGGAAGGGGCAAAGGAGCGCCAGAAGAGAGACTCGGAACTTTAAGGAGGAGAAGTAAGATGATATGTTTTATTGATACATGTATACTGAACAGGTACCCTCAGTGATGCCCTTCCAGTCTAAAGATGAATTAGCCGAGGAGCTAAAGGAGCGGGAAGCTCGGAATTCTAAGGAGGATAAGGAGGTAGAGGTGAGCCTTTGCTTTTCATTGCTAGTAAAAAGTCAAATGGAGAATGACTTTGGCAGGTGGGATTCATGCCTCGCGGTTGAATACCTATCTTTTGTTTGTTACGGATAACATTCTTCTGTTTTTCAGAAGGATTCAAGCAAGGATAAAGATAAGGAAGTAGTCAAGGAGGGCGACAAGAAAGTTATCAACGATAAGCAGTTTCCTATATTCACAATATTCCAAGCTATCAGTATTCAGTTTCCTGATAAGGGTACTGCACAGGAATTAAGAGAGAAGTGAGTCATTCGTCAGGCTTTCAGCCTTTTAATAAAATAATTTTCTTTTCTATGCAAACAATCACTATTAGAATGTGCATATCAGAATCGTAATAGGGACTTTAACCAATACAAGTTTTTTTTTATAGTATGTATGTATATCCAAAATATTGCCAATTTGTGTGCCAAGTTAATTTAACTTAAGTTTTAATCCGTTTAGTAGTTTTTACGTGAAACATGTCAGAAGTATCAAATATGAAACATAACATTAAATGTGTTAGAACTCACAAAATATGATCAAATCACAAAATTTGGGTTCTCCTTTCTTCCAAATTGGTATAGCCGATTTATCGTGATAAAGCGTTACATACAAACAGCAACTTTCGCATTTATTTAGTTAGGATAAGATACAATCATCACTACATAGTATAAAACAAAGTCGCTTCCCGCTGTCTGTCCCTATGTATGCTTATATGTTTAAAACTACGCAACGGATTTTGATGCGGTTTTTTTTAATAGAGAGAGTGATTTAATAGGAAGGTTTTAGTATATAATTTGTATGCATTGGCTAAAATATCGCGGGCGAAGTCGCTGGCGGAAAGCTAGTATACTATATATACAATAGTTTAAAGTCCATGCGTATCGTCAGATACATCGAGCTGACGTCCCGCAGCGACCCGAACGCGCTGCCGCCGGAGTGCACGCCCAACATCGACGGGCCGCTCGCCGAGTCCGTCTCGCGCGAGCAGACCATGCACTCCTTCCACACGCTCTTCTGCCGCCGCTGCTTCAAGTACGACTGCTTCCTGCATCGTGAGTTCATACCTTTATTTCAATTCTATCGACGGTAGATAGGTAGGTAGATTTTTGTTAGGTATTGGTTTTTATTGCTAGGCTAGGTGAATGATTTAAAAGGTGAATGAATGAATGAAATATTGTATTGTCTGTGGTTACACAAAATCGGATGGTGTCAATATTTTATGCCTCTTAAAAATATTTTACACATAATAATAGCTTTATAGTAAGTATTGTATTTATGAGTTGATCTTCTATTAAATGCCCGAGAATTCGTTAGTTACTTATACAACATTATTTTTTGTTGAGCCGAAACTAAAAAAAAATAGACACTAATTAATTTATACTCGAAAAAAAAACGCGATGATCATGAAAATTGTAATTTGGAGAAAAAAAACATACAACAAAAAAAAAGTCAAAAGTAATATTGAAACCATGCCAATATCATTCCTTTCTAGTGATTAAACTTCCAAGTTAACACTACACCGAAGATAAAGTTGTATACAGTATAATTTTGTTAACATGAAATATATAAGTAAAAGTTTATTAAGTATTAAGTACATAGCTATGTGTCCTAGGGCTGACTATGTTTGTTGTTCTGTTTGCCGGCAGGAAGTCAAACGGCAGGTAAGGCCGTACAGACAAACATTACCATCGATATTATTATTATTTTTGCTATTGTTCTTAATTCCAACACAATGAAAAAAATAAGTTTATTCCTAATATCAAAGACTAGAGATGTATCTTTCTCAACTTTTTATAAATCTATTATTTTTTGGTGTTTTGTGTGTCCAAATTAGTAGGGGAAGGCTAAGATATTATAAGATATTGTTTCGGTTCAGGAATTATTCAAAAAAGGCTCATATTTATTGCGCGAAATTCAAAATTAATGAAATGCAGTTCGAAAGGACGTGACGTAATTGTCTACGATATCAATGTCAAAAAAATAATGACACTTCGCTCACTTCTATTGGGTGCGTTCCACTAAGCGTTCACAACGATCACGCTCACGACCGCAGTTTTTCCCGTTCCACTTGCTTGTGAGCGTTACTGTCGTAAACTCAAGTGGAATGGATTATAGAGCGTTTTGAGCGTAGAGGTCAATAATACAAATGGCGAGTTAATAAAAAAAATGCAAAAGATTTAAGAGGTTAGGTTATAATCTGTAAGCCTTGAAAATAAACTTAATTAATTATCGTTTAAATCGATTTATATTGAAAAAATTTATAATTTAATTTTTTGATATTTAATAATAGTGGTGTATTTAATTAATTTACGTTCAAATGTAATTAAAATGTCTTTTGCGGCGGCACTTGGATATTTACTTCTACTAATATATCTTTTTCGGCATGAAATAACGTAAGCTTTACGGTCGCCATTTTTTATGTTTTGACTTTTGAAAATGCCGCTAATTTTCTCAACGATCACTTCGACCCACCTTTTTAGATGGGTCGTCGTGAGCTTCGCGTGAGCGTAAGTCATGACGTCATGAGTGACGTTTACGCCGCGACCACAACGACCGCGGTCGCCATGTGGAACGACTAAAGGAGCGTTTTGATCGTTGTGGGCGCTTAGTGGAACGCACCCATTGATTGTCATTATAGACTTTGACGTCAGATCAAAATGTCGGTTGTTTAAAATGCCCGTATCGGTCTGCTATTTTCTTATTTTGACAAAGTTTCTGTTTTTGAGACCCTAGTTTTTTTCACTGTCATATAACATGATAAGCTATCGTATAAAAAAATAAATATAACATGCATTGCTAAACTCCCTAAATATTGAACAATACATCTCTAGTATAATGTCATTGCCCTTGCATTACTTTGCACCGTTACCATTAATATTATTAATAATTAATTAATAATATACTTTTATTAATAATTAATAAAGTATTATTTCTCACGATTATTTTTCTATCACACAATAATCCCTATGTACTCACATCTTTTACATTCCATTATAAATCCATATAACTTGATGTTTTTATTTTGTGAAATATATGTAAAATTGCCCACAATTTTATATTTTTATTTGCTCATAAATCATTCATATTATGTTATTCATTTATGTTATAGATATTATACACTTTTACACCTATCAATTACAATTACATAGCCAATAAAAAAGTAAACTAAGTTCCCAAAAAATATTCAAAATTTAATTTGTTCTAATTATTCGATGTATTGAGTATTCTTTTTTAAATCTGATAGCATATAATCAAATAAATATATTTCTTTACCAAAATCCATATATACGTTAATTAAAAGTTGTTTTTAAATGCACTATCTGAAAAAATAATTAATTACATTGTTCACATGATTATAAAAGCTGAGTAAAAAACAATGTGATGTTAATAAAAACGTAATGTTACCAGGTTTGCAGGCGTGCCACCCGGGGCCCAACTTGACGAAGAGAAAGGGGCCCGACCTCAAGGCCTTCTCGGAACCCTGCGGCTCCAGCTGTTATATGCTTCTGGTAAGTTGAATTTATGGAAACTACTAAATGTCTAAAAGTCAAGCTATACCTAAGAATCATCCAAGAGATAAGTAATAAAAAAAAACATCAAAAAACGTTTAATTGTTTAGAAGAATTATTACGAACACACGCACATCTAAATTTTGTAAAAATATACATATGTAGTATACATATAATAAGTCATGTTAAAACATATGTTCACGACATCGGCGGTGATTCAGGTGTTTGTCAATTGAATAAAATTTGATCAATTCTAATAGTATCACATGAAAGGCATGGCAAGAACGTTCCATATAGTAGAAAGAAGCGGGAGAACACCAGTCCTTCCTAATAGACTGAGATTCCATCACATGCGGTTAGAGAATAATATGTTTATATTGTTAATATTAAAACTCATTGCGACAAATATTAAGACAGGCTTACAGTTTGGTTTCTAAAGCGATTTTGTTAGTAGTAATATCTTCTATTAAGATAAAGGGGTCTTGAAAAGGTTAATTTCTCTGTCTCTTATATATATCTCCATTGCTCATTGGAAAATGAGCTAAATAAAGCGATAAAAGCAACACGATGTGCAAGTGGAGTGTGTGCGGCAGGAGGGCATGCGCGAGCAGCTGGCGCGCGAGGCGGCGGCGGGCGAGGCGGCGGGGCGCCCGGGGGCGCAGGACTCGCCCAACGACGCCTCCTCCGAGGACAGCAACGATAGCAACCGCTTCCAGAAAGGTACCACACACACACACATCAGGAACTCTAGAATATCTTCAATGTCATCATCCGCCTAGTCACTGTCCCACTGCTGGCTAGAGGCCTATTCTCATATAATATATGTATAGAGGAGACGTCGATCACTACAATTCCTCAAGGCAAATAGTCCAGGTTTCCTCACGATGTTTTCCTTTATCGTTAATCAATGAATTTAATTATAAGACATCACTGAATTTTAATAATCTTATGGTTTATAGCAATTCTTTCATTTCCTTACCTTTCTTACGAACAATCTCTACTAGGAATTTCCGCTGTAATCTGGTTGCGTTTACAAAGACCCAGACCAGACTTAGAACAATTTTAGTTGTCCCGTGCGGGAATCTAACCCGCGACACGCTCAGTCGCGCCTATCATGCCGTCAAATAGGAAAACTAATGAAAATTGAATATTTCCTCATTATTTTTCCTTCTATAACTAAGACTGTCTAACTAGAAAAGTCTGAAATCGTCAATCCGCCTTGAACTATCGTGGTAGCATTGATCACAATGCTCATGCCTTCTATGTATAAGAAGAAAGCTGTGCCCAGCAGTAGGACAATATAGGCTGACGATGATGAATTAAGACTGCACAAATCTACATAACAACAAGTTTTATCGTTACTCAATGATGTTTTCTCCCACATTGTCATTCCTAGCTCGATAAGCCAGCCCGCGATCTGCGCCAATAGTTTTAAAATTCCTGATTATAATAATCATATATATTCTGATCCAGCCTGTCCCTTGCTGTTCTCCCCCAGCGACGCCATAAGCCTAGGCCCGTACTCCACTAGTGCCCTTAGCATGTAGTCGCTTAGTTTTGTAAGTTAAGCCCTGGCTGGAGGCCCTAAATTCATTTAAGGAACAATTCACGGGCAAGCCCGGCGGCAACCTTCTGGGTTGACCTGCGAGATGCCATACACAAAAGAAAATTGACATTTTTGACATGTGTTGCAGGTAGCAATAGCAACTCGAGCAACAGCAACTGGAGCACCAATGGCCAGCTCAAGCAGGGCGGCGAGGGCTCTGCGGAACCCGCCTACAACGCGTTAGGTAGCTACCACACTTGCATCTGCTGTCTTTGTCTGTTAATTTGGCTGATTTATTTATTGTCTTTAATTGGTTTGTTTAAATCATAATATACATTGCATCATAAGAGCATTCTAAAAACATTAATTTTAGTGTGCCTAATTTCAGACCACAATTTATCTAGAAAAACACTTAATTTTGGACCTAAAAAACCCAAATTATTTTTAATTAGGTAATTTAATAATTTATTTTAGTACATTCAGAACTTACAGCTAATAAAAACAAACAAAAAAAGGAAACCATGGTCACCTGAAAGCCAATTAAAAGTCCTCACCTATAGAATTATAATAATAATTAAAAATTGAGAATAATATTTTTAGTTACTTTGAAATCATAACAATAGATTTGGAAAATATGTTACGTGCTTGCCACACAACATTTATAAGAGAATCATGTTTGGATAGGTGATATAAGGAATTTCAATTGATTGGTGGTGTCAAATATACTATCATCAAGTCTTGTTTGAATCCTTAATAATGTATCATAAAAAGGACATATAAACTAATCTTAAAATTAAAGAAATCGTAAAGATATCTTGAAGATAAATGAGTTGTTATTAATTGTTCGTTCGTGGCAGGTCTGACAGTGGGCGACATAGACTCGGAGTGGACGGGGTCTGACCAGTCGCTGTTTAGAGCTCTGCATAAGGTGTTCCCCTCTAACTACTGCGCCATCGCTCAGGTCATGCTTTCCAAGACTTGCCAACAGGTAACCAGAATTGTAGATCTTTTAACTATTCTATAAATAAATCAAGTAACATAAACTATGGAAAACAAAATTGAAGTGTTTGTTTGTAATGTAAAAAAAAAATAACAACTTTTTGCTAAATGCTTGTATCAAAAAAACATTTTTAAATGTATGCCTGTCTGTGTATTTCGAAACGGATGGACCGATTTTGATTATGCTTCCCAGTAGAAATCTCATCAAAATGTCACGGTATATGACGGTGCAGAAAACTGATATTATGAGGAGTAACAGGCATATTTTAGAAAAAAATAATTAAAAAAATTGGGTACCGTACAAAAAATAACGCACGCAAAGCCGCGGGTAAAAGCTATAGTCCAATATAGCAAAAATATAGTACTAATTGATTTTAAGAAAAATGAAAACAAAATCATAACCTAATTTGTTCTAATATTCCCGAATATATAAATAAAATTTCATTAAATAATGAATGATGATGTTTAGAGTATGAAATTGACATAAATGCTTACACCATTTTGCTATTTTCTGTGGCAGAATTAGAACAAAATAGGTTACGACTTTGTGTCGTCGTGGTGGCCTAGTGGTTAAGGCACCCGCCTCACATGTACGAGTGCGCTGGTTCGAAACCTGGCAAGTACCAATGTGACTTTTCTAAAGTCATATGTACTTTCTAAGTATATCTTAGACGGCACTGACTAACGGTGAAGGAAAACGTGAGGAAACCTGGACTTAAAAAGTCTGAAATCGCCAATCCGCCTTGAGCAAGCGTGTTGATCAATGCTCATGCCTTCTCTGTATGAGAAGAGGCCTGTGCCCAGCAGTGGGACAAAATATAGGTTGATGATGATGATGAGGTTACGACTTTGTTTACATTTTTCTTAAAATGAATTAGTACAGACTATATTCATCTCCCCGTGTGCAGGTGTACACGTACTGGATCCGCACGGGGCAGGAGGAGTGCCGCGTGGAGGCGGAGCTGACGCCGCCGCGCAAGAAGAAGAAGAAGCATCGCCTCTGGTCCGTGCACTGCCGGAAGATACAGCTCAAGAAGGACTCCGCCTCGCACCACGTGTAACGCAGCCTTGTTACTTCTGCACCTAGAATTCGTTGCAATCCCACACATTTGTCTATTATATACCTTCGCTAAACAAGTAACCAAAGTTTCATCACAATCGGATTTTTGGTTTTGGACAGCATAGAGAAATAAATAGTCAGGAAGTAAAGTATTATTTATTATAATAAATATTGCTTAAAGAAATGTCTTACAGAGCATCTCGTTTCTTAATGCTGCTTTTCCCTGCTAAATCCATTTTAATTAAAATTTCGAAGCGTACCCTTATCAAAACGCTATGTGGCGAAAAACTTATTAAAGAAAAAGAATTTGTGATATTTAATGATTAAAAAATAAAGTAAATAGTCTATGTAAAAAAAATATTATAATATTTATTTAAATATATGTTTTATATAACCGCGTAGTTACAACTACACGCCGTGCGACCACCCGAACCAGCCGTGCGACAACATGTGCCCGTGCCTGCAGTCGCAGAACTTCTGCGAGAAGTTCTGCCAGTGCAGCAGCGATTGTAAGTTATTGTGTTCATTTTGAGTGCATTTGCAAGATTATTTTATAGATAAATTAATTTCGGTTTTCTTACGCGGTTTTATCCTAGCTCCTAACGCACCACATTGCGTGCCCTTACTTTTTCTTTCTGCTCGCCTACTAAGGATCATAGCGTGATGAAAAATAGCCTATATCCTTCCTCGAGAATAAGGCTAATAAAGTTATGAAAAAAAAACAATTAGTTAAGATTTTTAGTACTGTTATTATTTAGATTATTTTATACACACAATTATAGCTAATTGTAAATTATGTTCTAGCCAAATGGATTCCTAAATTCTCAATTAATTGTTTGATGCTTGCAGGTCAGAACCGCTTCCCCGGCTGCCGCTGCAAGGCGCAGTGCAACACCAAGCAGTGTCCCTGCTACCTCGGCGTGCGCGAGTGCGACCCCGACCTGTGCTCCGCCTGCGGGGCCGACGCCCCCCACCCGCACCCCCCGCACCCGCCGCCGCGCCGCCCGCACCACCCGCACGCGCAGCCCGCCTTCTGCAGGAACGTGTCCGTGCAGCGGTACGTACCCCCGCCCCGCCCCCCCGCCCCCGCACCACCCGCACGCGCAGCCCGCCTTCTGCAGGAACGTGTCCGTGCAGCGGTACGTACCCCCGCCCCGCCCCCCCCCGCCCCCGCACCACCCGCACGCGCAGCCCGCCTTCTGCAGGAACGTGTCCGTGCAGCGGTACGTACCCCCGCCCCGCCCCCCCCCGCCCCCGCACCACCCGCACGCGCAGCCCGCCTTCTGCAGGAACGTGTCCGTGCAGCGGTACGTACCCCCGCCCCGCCCCCCCCCCGCCCCCGCACCACCCGCACGCGCAGCCCGCCTTCTGCAGGAACGTGTCCGTGCAGCGGTACGTACCCCCGCCCCGCCCCCCCCCGCCCCCGCACCACCCGCACGCGCAGCCCGCCTTCTGCAGGAACGTGTCCGTGCAGCGGTACGTACCCCCGCCCCGCCCCCCCCCGCCCCCGCACCACCCGCACGCGCAGCCCGCCTTCTGCAGGAACGTGTCCGTGCAGCGGTACGTACCCCCGCCCCGCCCCCCCCCCGCCCCCGCACCACCCGCACGCGCAGCCCGCCTTCTGCAGGAACGTGTCCGTGCAGCGGTACGTACCCCCGCCCCGCCCCCCCCCGCCCCCGCACCACCCGCACGCGCAGCCCGCCTTCTGCAGGAACGTGTCCGTGCAGCGGTACGTACCCCCGCCCCGCCCCCCCGCCCCCGCACCACCCGCACGCGCAGCCCGCCTTCTGCAGGAACGTGTCCGTGCAGCGGTACGTACCCCCGCCCCGCCCCCCCCCGCCCCCGCACCACCCGCACGCGCAGCCCGCCTTCTGCAGGAACGTGTCCGTGCAGCGGTACGTACCCCCGCCCCGCCCCCCCCCGCCCCCGCACCACCCGCACGCGCAGCCCGCCTTCTGCAGGAACGTGTCCGTGCAGCGGTACGTACCCCCGCCCCGCCCCCCCGCCCCCGCACCACCCGCACGCGCAGCCCGCCTTCTGCAGGAACGTGTCCGTGCAGCGGTACGTACCCCCGCCCCGCCCCCCCCCGCCCCCGCACCACCCGCACGCGCAGCCCGCCTTCTGCAGGAACGTGTCCGTGCAGCGGTACGTACCCCCGCCCCGCCCCCCCCCGCCCCCGCACCACCCGCACGCGCAGCCCGCCTTCTGCAGGAACGTGTCCGTGCAGCGGTACGTACCCCCGCCCCGCCCCCCCGCCCCCGCACCACCCGCACGCGCAGCCCGCCTTCTGCAGGAACGTGTCCGTGCAGCGGTACGTACCCCCCGCCCCCGCACCACCCCGCCCCCGCACCACCCGCACGCGCAGCCCGCCTTCTGCAGGAACGTGTCCGTGCAGCGGTACGTACCACTCTTTTTTTTCACTACACAAATGTTGTATTGAGCCACGTGTGATGTGCAGGGGCCTGCACAAGCACCTGCTGCTGGCCCCGAGCGACGTGGCGGGCTGGGGCATCTTCCTGAAGGACGCGGCGCACAAGAACGAGTTCATCTCCGAGTACTGCGGCGAGATCATCTCGCAGGACGAGGCCGACCGGCGCGGGAAGGTCTACGACAAGTACATGTGCTCCTTCCTGTTCAATCTTAACAATGGTATGTTGCTTCTCATCTTAAGCATACGAATTTTCTAAGCGCCTGTTACTCTGCCAGTCCTGGCACAGGTGGACACGCGATTTTCCTACTTATTGTCTTCTTGTTCAATACATATTATACATATTCCATAGACATACATAAAGGGTGGTAAAAACGCGTTTGTCCAAAGCCTGCAGATCAAAGTACTTGCCCATTTAATTGGACAGATATTATTTCATGTAAATTCCATTCATTTTTTATTCTAACACTGTGAAACTCACCTTACTATACTTACCTGCATTTCTCAAAATAATTGTTTAACTTGCTGAGTGATTAAAAACAATTTTGGTATTGGCACAAATATTTAGAAAGACAAGCTTTTGTAAAACTGAAAGTATAATCAGTACAAATAAGACTTTCTTTTAGCAGTTTGTAAATTATATTCTTAATTACCACTCTTTCTTTAGTGGCACTAAAATATATCCTATAATATGAAAGATAAATCCTAATTTGGTTACTGGTTATTGCAGATCAAAGTTATAAAAATTACTCAATTTCCCCCAACAGATTTCGTGGTCGACGCTACGCGTAAAGGCAATAAGATCCGGTTCGCGAACCACTCCATCAACCCGAACTGCTACGCGAAGGTTATGATGGTGAACGGAGACCATCGCATCGGCATCTTCGCCAAGCGAGCCATACAACCTGGAGAGGAACTGTTCTTCGATTACAGGTACACTGTGCAATAAATAACTTTTATTATTCTATGACTACGGGTAAGCTAACATGAGGTCAGTTCATAGATGGGTGACCATTCCTCACCTGTTAAGATAAGGACAGTTCAAATAGTTGGCCCCAGTTATCATACAAATAGTCTTATCTTCGAATCTCAGTATCACCCAGTAGGTTTTAAAGTACAGTGATGGTAGCTGGAAAATTATGGGCGGTATAGACTGAAGGCGCGATGAAATTGAAGATTTTTTGATGTTGGATTATTTGTAATAGTTATGCAAACTATATTGTTGTATGATAAAGCATAATGCAAATGTAGGATATTGCATCATCCTTTGATTCCAAGCGCTATAATAACACGTGCATGATGCAATCTAAATAAGGATATGAATTAAACATTTTTTTTTCCGTAATTATTCTTTCCAAACCAAATTTCATCCAAATCGGTCCAGCCATTCTCTTTTATATTCATTCTTATATTACAGAAGAAGATATGTATAGTTATTAGTTTACTTACACAGAAAAACTGAAGTATTTTTTAATATATTAGGTGGATCGTATTTTTCAAAGCAAATATAGCTAAACCCCCATGGAACCCAAACTGCGCATTATTAAGTGTTACATTATGTTTCAGATATGGACCTACTGAGCAATTGAAGTTCGTTGGCATCGAGAGGGAAATGGAATTCTTATGAGAACAATCCAAACAGTCCTAGGACAGACATCACGCTCCGACAAGTTCCATCGACGCCTTGCCGACATGTTCAGAACACATGTCACAGTGTCAGTGATGTCACAGTAAACTGTTTTTACCCGACCGCTGGAGGGTAATGTTTTTACCCGACCGCTGGAGGGTAATGTTTTATTATGGACATCTTTAGTTGTAAGCCTATAACCATTGTTTGTAAGTTGGTGGACCTTTTAATGTTACACGATTATTGTAGAAATGTGAACTGATTACTTTGATTTTTTACAATAAACATTTTTTCAAATCTATTGGTTGCTTTTTACTTGACTGTCAAAGAGGTTTAACAAAGTTTATATTAGGTCTATTTACTTTTTCTATCTATATATATAAAAGAAAGTCGTGTTAGTTACACCACTTTATAACTCGAGAACGGCTGGACCGATTTTCATGGTTTTTGATTTTTTGTATTTGTCTCCGTCCCGAATAGCAGAATAACTAAAACGAAAAAAGTCATGAGGAAAAAATTTTATGGGGAGCGATCATTTATCGCTTACTATAGACATCGAAAAAACATTTGACGAAAAGTACTAGGACATCATAAAATGAAAGAGACACTTCTGTTATGTTTCAAATACCCACCCGTAAAGAATTTATGTATAAAATGTTGCGTCACGAAAAGTACTAGGACATCATAAAATGAAAGAGACACTTCTGTTATGCTTCAACTACCCACCCACCCGTAAATAATAATTATGTATAATATCTTTGCCCACCCGTACATTTGAAATGTTGCGTCACGAAAAGTACTAGGACATCATACAATGAAAGAGACCGCTGTTATGTTTCAACTACCCACCCACCCGTAATTAATATGTAATATCTCCACCCGTTTCTTTGTAAATGCCATGTCACCTACCAGGGCATCATAATATTGCAGAAGTTCTGTCCACATGGAGGTAGCGGGACAAATCTACCAACTTATTGAGATCGAAAGACGGGATGTGTGTAGGACGTAGGTATTAGGAGATCATAAAAATGAAAGAGACACGTTATGTTGTCAAGTTATCGGTTGCTTATTGTTTTGTGCTCTTCCATAGAGGGAAAACTTGGTTTCAAGGTTTCGGAAATTTGTTTCTCGCTATCACAAAATCTAGAAACAGTTTTTTTATTTTTAGTTGTTGTAAATTGCCGTTTTAGGCGGTACGAAGTTTGCCGGGATAGCTAGTAAGTAATAAAAAGTGGAAGTTTTTTTTCTTTCTATGTTTCACTATAAAAAGCTCAACCTGTTATTGTATCTGGAATGATAAGCAGTATTTCAGCAGATTATGACTGGTCTATATACATCGAATATACAAGACTGCTTTGTTTACTCAGATTAGATTAAGAAGTCGCATTGCAAATACATGATAAGATATTCATTTACTATTCAATTCAAACATAGAATATTATGTAACCAGTCTAATATCCAATGCTTGATTTTTAGATTTTATGTTTGTCGAAAATAAAACTCTTCAAATGCTCAATAGAGTGTCATATTATATTAAAATTAGCAAACAGTAACAACAATAGGTACACTTTGACACACATATACAATTGTACAAAACTCATTTGAACTGCATTGTCTAATGAAAATCACAAGTTGCTTTAATACTACAATAAAATGCTTGAGTTGATCACATAGTGACTAAAACACTGAACTAATATTACTTACAACTCTCTAATACACTAGACTCGTTCTCATGTTCACAGACAAATGTGAAGTCAGTGGTCCATATAACATGTCAGTTACAAGGGCAGGAAGCAGGCGACAAATCATTCCCTGCAGGGTCTTAAAATGCATGTCTTTTATAAAGATATAAAATAAATATATTAAACTTTAATATCACAAATCTGGGACCCAACTCAAAAACTAATGATGTTGTGTCGACAATAAAAGGACTCTTATTGATCAATATCCAACATTTGGTCTGTGATGAGACTTGGTTAATCACAGGAGCCGTCGAGCCAGCCGTCTCTCCACCTCTCATGCACCTTTGTGCAGTCAAACACGGGTTTCCCAAGTTTGATGTTTACAGTATTGTGACGTTCACACAGCCATTTTGCTAGTGCATCTTGGTTTTCTGTCCTTGGTGGGTGTTTTTTAATGCTGCAAAATATATTTTTATAATTAGACCATTCATGAGATGTGTAAGTTAAATGATACATAAATATATTATTGTATAATACATACTCAGCTTGGAAGTCAAGTGCACATGGTTCACATGGGTAGAACTGTGCAAAGATATTGAAGAACCTCGCCATATCTTCCGATTGCTTTTTAGTTGGTTTTTTAGGGAAGTATGACGCCATTGAGTGGAGAAATGCCCATGTTGATGTGCCAATCTCATCTTTGTCTAGTGGGCAGTCTTTCGGCCGTGGCTGGGGCTAAAAAATAACATATTATATGTAATATGCACAATATTTTATTTTTTTCTCTAAAATGTATACAACGAATACAACCTGTTAATATATAAAAAAAGGAACTTTCGACTTGAAATAGTAAGTTGTTTTAGTACTCCAAGTATAGGACTATTTTGATTATTCAAGTATTTATAGCCTTGTATCCGCAACCACTATCAAAATGCTATTTGTTGTGACAATCAGCTGTTGCATCATTCTCTGATTACCATGGTAACAAATATTACAAAACAAGGAATCAGATTTGTGATACCACAGGACCATTTCCCTAATCTGCCTTCAGGTTGAGATAAGGTTAAGCTATAAACTAGAAACTTCTACATTACGAAACATAACCTCACCTGTTTTTTAGACGATGTAAAAGTCACTTTATTCTGACTTTTAGCCCAAGTTTTGAAGTCTGAACAAGCCCTGCAGGGCTTATCCTCGTCGTCAGCGGAGTGAGCAGGCATTTTCGTACACTGGAGTCTTCACTCGTGCCCATGTAACGAACCGTACTATTGTGCAATAACGAAGCTCGTGTGATGTAAGAAAACTACATTACAACCGCTTTTGTCCCTTCAAAGAAGACGAGTTATGTACACTGTCGTCTAAAACTAATAATTCTAGAATATATATTTATGAATTCGCCGGTTTTAGAATATTTTTAATTTGTGATACATTTGTCAAAATTGTCAATTTGGCACGTGAAGTTGACATTATTGACAGAACTAGCCAAGTGCTGCCATAAAAAATAATGTGTTTATTTTGTGTACTCAAGAGTTTGGAAGTGTGCATTTACATACTTTCATGAAAAAAGATAATAATCTCTGGAACAACTGAACCAATTAGTTTTATTTTCAACAATAGAAACCTACATAGCCTGTATGTATATGCTGGAGGTATGGAATAAACATATTTTGCACAATAACCAATGTGGGCGACGCCGTGTAGGCAAAAGCTAGATAAAAACTTTTAAAACTTGAAAGTGAATAAAAATGAATCTTAAAAGATAATTTTGACTTAAGTGTACTCATTAGAGTTTGGATAAATAAAATTAATTTAAATATAACTAACTTAATATATTTCTCATAAATAAATTTATTAAGGTGAAACATACGGTCTGTTCCCGGCCACTTTCCCGCTAGATGGCGTTGAAGTCAATGTTTTTAGTTTATTTGAGTTTATTGTGTAATTCGAACATATTAAGTCGTAGGAGTAGCTGTGGCGGTTCGCGGATTTTACACTTTATTGAACTGGGTCATTTCCTTGCCTCAAAATCCACCCAATTCGACAAAAAAGTTCCAAAATAACATTGTCCTTGAATATAGTATTTTTTACACACACAGACGTGGGCGAGTGCCTAGTCCTTACGTTTACGAAAATTGAGCACTAGATGGCGCTTTTTCTGTATGGGTGTAGGCACAACTACAGAACGCCACCTTCTACGATATTTATTATGTACGATTATAGAATAGAATAGAATATTCTTTATTGTATGTACACCAACAGGACAAATAAAATAGGAAATCACAAACAAATATGCAACAGTACAATAGGCGGTCTTATCGCTAAAAGCAATTTCTTACAGACAACCTTTGGATGGAGTATGTGATAAAAATAAAAGTTATATTTGTAGGCATAAACTATTTAATTGATTTATAATTTTAGGAATTAATAATGACAAAATTATGTAAAATAAAACGCAGTTTACTTTATTATCTCACACTATTGAAATTATTTTTCAAATCACAAGTAATTGAAGTAACACATGCCTATTCAATCAAAACTAATAACACTGATGAGTTGTAACATAACCAATTATTACAAAGACAACATAACTCGTAAGAAATTACAATTCATAAACAAGAGATAACAACAAATCTAAAACACGATTTAGTATGAAATATACAACTATGATGTAGATTCTAAACAAACTACTACAAAAATACAATTAAAACAAATCATTGGACTTGTTGATTTCCCCCTCTTCTGAGTCTTCTTGTCTTGAAACCACTGCTACACGGCTGCTGCAAAGAAAAATTACTTTATTTAGTATACTAGTTACTTTTTGATGAATATTATTTACCATTCACTTCAAAATGTTATTTACCATCCATCTCCAAAGCTGCTCAAAAATCAACTTTACTTTTCTTGCTCGAATTTCCAACTGATGATGAAAGACGATTTTTCACTAGAATAACATAATAATATATTTTAGACATTGAAATTGATAATTTATAAAATAAATAAAAAGTAATAACCTTTGTACATACTGGTACATACCATTTAAATCTATACCTCTCCCATTTTTTTGAACATGTCTCAATGTTTTCTAGCAGAATAGTTTTCAAAAAAGTCTAAATCATTTTGTCATCATATTGCGGATACATTCATTATCTTGAAAAACTTCTATCACAGTCAAAGGTGCCTGAACCTGAAATAGTTTTTGATTATAGTAAGAAAAAAGACATTAAAATAAATTATAATGTGGAGATCCACTGATCTTGAGATAACTAAACAAATTTGAATTGTTCATATAATATTATACCTTGTAAAGTGCACTGCTATAGTTTTTTACTACATGATTCATGCATTATTGCACTTTCTATTTCAAGTTTGCAAACGCAGAGGAGTCTCCGTCTCCAATAAAACTCAAATAGTGACGTTGATGTAATTCTTCAGTCTTTTGAAAGGGCTTCCACAATACTTTCTGATTCCATAACTGTAGACGGTCCAGTGAATTTTTTGCAGCAATTATGTGCTTTCATATCCATGTTTCTCCTCTCATAATATTGACATGTATAACAATATTTGTTTTTAACACCAAGAAATTGATACTTCCTACTATCTTTACCAATAATGCAGGCCTAGAAATGAAAAACGACACTTGTAAATATTGTACAAAATAAGAAATAACACACAAAATAATATAAAGAACCTTTTTTAGATTAACCTACCATACCAGATGATAAATCAAAGTCATACCCGATCTTTTCAACCATCCTCCATCTACATATAAGTACAGTAAACAAATAGAACACCGTCTGAAGACACATGACCTTTTTGAATAGCAATTGATCTTTCTTGTTCACTAGCAGTTTTAATTTCCTCTATCAAATGTTCAAACCACACACTGCCCAAGATTTTTACAACACGTCGAAATTTATTAGTTGACAGTGTTGGAACATCCTTATGACTTGTTATGTGTGCTGCTTCAGTATACTAGAGCTACCAGAATTGACAGTTGCCCAAACAAATGCAGTGTTTATTTTATCAATGCTCTCCGTACAATGCCTCCAAGCTTTATGACTTATCGCACATACTGCACGTGAAAATTAATTCACTTCGAAACCCATCAAGTCTTTCACTAACAAATTCAATTTGCGAAGATTCACACATATTTCGATGTCTTTTCAAAAGGAATGCTCACTCAATTACATGCTTCAAGTCGAAAATGCGATACCCAGATGTCTTAGATAAACATTTATTTGGAGTAGTTTCGACAATCAATTTGAAATGAATCAGTTTCAGTATCAGCTTGCGGCCAATGAATCTCAAAAGAACAACAAAAGTGCATGTTACTTTTAAACACTCAATATTTGAATAAAATTTAATAGTATTGTAATTCACAACCATGTAATGAAAGTGATCGCAGATCACAAGAGAATACTATACAATACTGCACAATACTACTGCAGGTCATCTGTGGTCATCTGAATTCTGATCTGCTGAGAGATAATCCAGATCATAGATAATACAATAATTCTTATTTGAATTTTAGGTTTCGTTCGAAAATTAAAAAGTCTAGAACAACAAAATGTAACAGTAAAATTTTAGTTATCTTTTACATCAATGTTGTCTTTATATTCCTGGTAGACGACGCATAAGAAAAAAAAACTGTATTATAAACAATAAACTACAATAACTATAAAAATAATTATACGTTTATTTGATTGAACCTTCGTTCGGAAGCCTGTGTTGCTCGAAGGATTGAACGCACCAGACAAATTTTAGGACGCGACCTTGAGCTTCTTGGTACTACAAAATAAAACAAAATAATAATAATGTGCGTCTGTCTGAAACTTTTTGCAAAATTCGTAAAAAGTGTTTTTTACGTAACCCGGCAAAACCATATTTTGAAAATGTTTATTAATTTTCTTTTGTGACTAGGTACCTACTTTGGTAGCTTACCGATTTATAATAATTTTATCCAAAAAAATAAAAATACATTAAAATAACATGAAACACTGACTTAGTACTCAACACCGACTCATACGGCATAGGTAATTAGTATTGTGACGAGATTTCAGCAAATCACGGGCCAACTTAATTAATTACTATATCTACCATAAATTACAATATATTCTATTAAATTGAAATCAAAAACATACTAGAAATATTCCAATTTGAATCAATGAAAATGCATAACATACAAAATATAACACGCAAGAAATTCCGCGCGCAAATCCTATCGCGGGACAATTGAGAATTACTTCAGAATGTATTTTATAACAGTCAAACAAGTGATAGAAGTTTGGCAACGCTGTTTCTTCGTCAATGTTTGAAGGTCAGGTCTAAGTTTGCAAGAGTGGCAGCGTCGCTTATATTACCTACCTACGCAAAATGGTTTATGTTGCCAGACAACAATAATTATGATGTAATAAAATAAAATTGTAAAATTTGTCATCTAGGGTCTACAGTTTTATGTTATTTTATTGTTTTTTTTGTTTATGAATTGCAGAAAAGGAAATAAATAAATATTGTACATAAGAAATTGATTCATCATCTGTCGCCATCTAGCGTGCTAATGTCTAAACTACGCTTTTGGTTTGTTTGTCTATTCTATCCTATTCTATTTTTGTTTATGGCAAAAGACACTCACACTAATAAACAAAATGTCAATTTTTGCGTGAATTTTACTATTATTTTTCTTAGTAAATAATGTAAGTTATTCTCTAAAAAGTTGATAGGCGTACACATTTCATTGTAGAAAGTGATGAAATTATTAGTTTGAAACAAATAGTGGCTGTGTTTAGGATAAAGCTCAATCCCAAAATGTATGGACGGACTATCGGAACATCCACCTTAAACATAAACTTAGTTTTGATGAATTAATCAATTTCAAATTAGTAAGTACTATCAAATGTTATTCTGATCACAAATATTAACACTGAGTTCTTTACATAGCACAAAATTGACTAGGTCATAAAAATATAGATTTTTAGCAAAAACTTTAATTATAATAAGGCTCTGTTGGTGGTTTCGAATGCTCAATTAGTGGTGTTTTCACAGGTGGCAACAATTTCTGTAACAAAAAGGTTACAAATTAACAATATTACAAAACCTCAGGTATATTTTGATAAATTTTAACCCACCATGGGTTGCTTTGTTGGTATGTCGGGAATCCTACCTGTAACTTACCCCTACTAAACTCGTATGTAAATGTCAAATATTTTTGAGTAATTCCACGTTCATATGTATCGCATTTTATCTCGTCAAATAGCTGACAAGTTGTACATGTATTTGGACATTATTTCAGTAGTATAATGACTTACTGTCTACAATACTGCTAAGCGCGGTGACGGCGGGCGAGGCGGGCAGCTCCTGCAGGAAGTCGCGGCCGTCGTCGCAGCAGCGCGCCAGCACCGGGTCCAGCGGCAAGCTGCCCAGCAGCCGCACGCCCAGCTCCGAGCACATCTGGGCCGCGCCCCCGGTGGTGGCCGGGAATATCTCGCTGCGGGTCTGGGAACAACGGGATAATAAGGAATTTTGATTGAATAGGATGAAATAAGTATATTGAAGAAAAAAGCTAGTAACACTCGAATGTAAGGAAGATTTTTTCTCCCGTTATTTATGGAAACCAAATGGTTCGAAAATTAGTTTCTTATGTAAAAATCATAAAATTACTCCTCCCGTCGTGGGTTGGGTGGGAAGGAGTGTCAGACTTTTACTTTAAACTCATCTATGTTTCTTAGCCCGTTGCGTTCTGGGGGTACGGTGACTCTTTCAAATCTCGCAGCAGCTCCTACACCTAAGGTGATACCAAAACCTTCTACTGAAGAGCACAGCAGTCCCACCTTGCAGTTAGGGCAGACGAAGAGCGACATGTTCTCCAGCACGCCGAGCACGGGCACGCCGAGCTTGGCGCAGAAGTTCAGCTCCTTCCGCACGTCCAGCAGCGACACCTCCTGCGGCGTCGTCACCAGCAGCGCGCCCGACAGCCCCGCGCCGCGCACGTACTGCACCGCCGACAGGTGCTCGTCCGACGTGCCTGCAAGACACTTCGTTATCATCATCTTGGCGAAAACAAAACTTCCACTACTGCACAAATGTATTTACAATACAACGAATAATTTAAATAGGTACATGATATTATACATATTTACAATAAAACTTAAATTATAACAGATAAAAAAAAATATGGTAAATTACTAAAATGGCGTCAAAAACGTAAACATGCCTCTCCGAAAATGCCTATATGGCCAACCCAGCACCGCCCGCAAAGATTTAAATATGTAGGTAATAAGGGTATGTCCGCGCTTGTAGGCCTACAAATTGATAAAAATAATCTGCGGTTTTATTGCTTCCAGTGGTTAAAAATTATGATTAATTCGACACACGGAACGGGAAATAATTGTGGATTTCATATAAAAAAGTTAACTTGCCTGGTGGCGTATCTATTAGCAGATAATCCAGGTCTCCCCAATCCACTTCACTTAGGAACTGTTTGATCATACCTGGAAAGAACGTCTAAATTAATATACGTACTCAGCCGCGGCTAGGTAGGTACTAGGTACAAAGTTTCCAATACTGACCGTTTTTCTTAGGTCCCCTCCATATGACGGCGTCGTCCGGACTACTCAGCAGGAACCCGATCGACATCAGCGACAGATTGTCTGTTACATACTGCGAATAAAAAGGAACAGGGGCTGTACCACCACGTGTTTTTGCAATCACTATTCAAGTTTGAGAGCGTGACACAGCTACTAACGTCGTATAACTCCGTGTCTTGTTCACAACGAAAATAATCTTGATTTGGCACGTCATGGTAATGCCCCAGGATGTTTCTTCTACTCAAGTTAAAGTTACAAAATGTAAGTATGGTCCAGGACAGGTACTTACGACCGGCGACCAGCCCGACCCGGAGTTGTGAACTTGCTCGCCTCGT
Source organism: Pyrrhia umbra (assembly GCA_963891755.1). Lineage (NCBI taxonomy): Eukaryota > Metazoa > Arthropoda > Insecta > Lepidoptera > Noctuidae > Pyrrhia > Pyrrhia umbra. Next base: position 13,884,057 of record OY982929.1, read on the forward strand.
ACTCCGAGCACGCGCGGCTGACTGGGCCCGCAGATATCAGCGTCCAGGATACCCACCTTAAATATTGTCAATTCAGTTTGGAGCAGTTTAGAAACTTGAATCTCTACAGGTGCATCTACGCTAGGCGAGCCGAGCACGAGCGGAGTCGTTCTCGGCTTCTCGTTGGTTACTGATCGAGGCTTGTAAGTCGGTCTACACTAGACTAATTGTGTTCGGCTCATGCTGGGTTCACCTAGCGTAGACCCACCACTACAGACAGAGCTAGGAATTCCAACAACAGCGTAATGGTGATATGAGCAATAGTTTGTTGTTCATATTTCAACGTATTGTATTGCTAAAGAAAAATAAGGAAGCTACAAATAGATCGCATTTGGAGACAGAGAAGGGTATCCGTGTATAAAATAGACACTACTTATGCATCGACCATAATAAATTACCCCATAAAACCTGACCTATATAAGAACGACGAAGGTTGTACCAGTCCGTACCACCGTCTGGCTGAACCGTTGCGAAATCTTTGCCACCGGGCCTTTGGAATCAATACACGTGTCGTCTGTGCCTTGTCGTAGTATTTAAAAAGAAAATATTTTGCCGCAAAAATGGATTTCGGAAACGCGTACGAGAGACGTTCAAGATATAATAGGGTAATGTTTATTTGGATACTATAATAATCAATAATGTAAAAATGAATCGCTGAATGTGTTGCTAAGCGCAAATCTCGAGAGCAGCTGAACCGATTTGGATGAAATTTGGTACAGAGATAGAGGGGACCGTGAAGTAGTTCCCTCGGGATGCGGGTGAAACCGCGGGTAACAGCTTGTTTTATTCTAAAACGAAATTAAAGCAGTACCTATCCTTCACTACGAGTTTGAGGTGTTCTAATTTATCTACCTGTGTGTTTAATTAATAAGGGTAATTTATGACAAGAATGTGATCAATGGATTATGTGAAATAGGGTAATGGCTAAAATCCCTGTAAAAAATTACCAGATACATTGGAAAACGTACGCATATATTACATGGCAAGCCGTCTTATACATGACACTAGCTTTACTTTAATGTATCAAAAATCAGCATTTATCTTAATATTTATCTGTTTGGTTGACGTAAATAAGGTATTTTTACTCTCACGCCTATCGAAATTATCCAGACTGGTTCAAACAACTCTAAGATATATCGAGGGGTTATCCGTGAGGTCAAACACACCCTCTACCTAACGTCACATAAATTACAACAGCCATCCATTAAATAAATTGAACTCCAGAAGTCAACTAAGTGCATCAAAGTGCATTGTCATTACAAATTCACTGGCTTCACTTAAATGTAGATTGATTAACATCTTACAAGTGATTTCCAAAGTTTCAAGCTTTGGGATTTTTTATCATAGTGCCAATAGTCAAGGCTGAATTGAATTGAATAAAAATCTATCACTAACCAGAATAATATCAGAGCATATTTTTTTTATTTTAATTTATTAATGTGGCAACACCTGTCCGTTGCCTTATAAAACTAAGGTTAAAGGAGTATGGTTATACTTACATTAGCATCAGGGTATCTAGAAGCCAGTGCGTGCCCAAGTAGAGATGTGACAGTACTTTTGCCCACTCCACCCTTGCCCGACAGTATTAAAATCTTGTGCTTGACATTAGAGAGACGTTCCTTGATTATTTGTATTGCAGGATCAGGTAGTGATGCCTCTCCTAGTAAAAACAATTTAATTACATAATATAATTATATTGTTGTTGAAGACAGAATTTCAACCCCTTAAATAACATTAATTCCTATCTTTCAAGGATTAATTCATCTATCCTGAAATTAAACAGGCTACCAATAAAAAAGTTTTTCAGTGTGCTATTAAAACAAGATAATTGAGTTATTATTTCACTCAAAAGTTTTTATACATTTCCAATTTATACATTGATTGAAGAAGGGTATCCATCTTGCCAGTTCTTCTCCATAGGACCCACTTTTTCGAAACTATGCACCAAGTTTTTTTCTTGATGTCTTTTTTAGTACTTAAAATTGGTCTACATGAAATAAAAGGTTTTTGACTCTTGGTATATTTATTTTATATTTATGTTTAATAAAATGTAATGAAAAACAAAGTGATAGAGGCAGACAATAATTAGATTATTGATGTTCTATGGGATGGTAATAAAATCTAAGACAGTATTGTTTGTCATTGTAATGTTCAACTAGATAACATAATCCTCACCAATATTATAAATCTGAACATAACTCTGTCTAAAGGTTTTTTTACTTTTATTGTAAAAAGCATAAGATTTGGTAGGAGGATAGTTTAATCTCTATAGTGTGTGGAGTGTGGGTAGTCATGGGAGTCAGCTAGAAACTGATATTATCTTGTATCTCAGTTAATGTCAACCCTATATGAACATTTAATGATTGTATTAGTATCTTAAAAATGTTGGCCATCTTAGGGCCAAAATTAGTATCAGACTATTTTCTCTATAATAAATTAGAATAGCCAATACTTTTATAAATGTATCTTTTTCATATGAAGGGTATTGTACATTGTACTATGAAATCTACTTAAACACTTCAGATAAACAACTGATATAAAAGTTTATTTTTAAAAGCAATATTTGTACCCTATTGAATCTGGTATGATAACAATTTATAAAACTAGTGTTACCTCTGTAACACACAGATAAGGCGAGTGAAGATAAAAAATACATAACATTAGTGCAACTTAAATATTTACTTGACTCCACACGGTGATGACATTGTTTGGAGAGAATTAATACAAACAGGATCTGAAAGTTATTGATTGTAGTTTATCTGAAATATTCCTAAGAATAGTTCATTTTAGGCATCTGTTTACAGATTAAAACTATGTAACATACATGTAATTACACTATTTAGTTACTTATTTGCTTAATAAGTTGCTGGTAGGGTAAAAACCACAAAATAGTAATATAAAAAAATAGATACTGTAAATTGGTAGCTGGCAGTGTGCATGTGATGGTTACAGCAACTATGATGTGTCATGAGGAGCGTCCATACCTTACATTTAAAATGTTGTAGTAACTATCGTCATAGGATCAAGCCGCAAAGATCAACGAGCTCATAAAATCACAAGACTTCAAGATTTGTTTCACTCTTACCTGAAGCGCAAATGTTCTGGTTAGGACATCCAGCACACGCTGAGGCCTTACCAGCATCGTCACTTTGGGTCCCAGGACAATCTAAAGTACATAAAATACAACATTTTATGTTAAACCCTATACTATAAAACATGGTTTTCAATAATAACAAAAGTATAGGTTATTTACTTACGCTGAGGAGCATTGTCTGGCACTCCACTCATTTTTGAATACAGCTAAAAAAGGCTTCTTTATATTAAAACACAATTAAAATACATAAATGTAATTCCAAGAATGCAAATTGAATCGTAATGATAAAAAAACCTCAGCAAACTCAAAACACTGAGGCTGACAAATTAATGACATTGATTGATAACTGACACTGACAGTTGACATCTTGGTAGGTTGGCAAACCTAATTTTAGGTTTGTATTCGTTCATAATTAAGATTTTGAGTACAAAGTATGTAAAAATGTGATGTTATAATATATTAAAATTAAATTGACTATTGTGGTATTTATTTACCTATAATAAAAAGTATGAGTTTATATATACTATCTAAGATTTTGATTTCTTTTTATAGTGGTACTTTAAATAAAATACGAATGCATTTTAACTCGCAGGATCGAGAAGTTATTTTTGTTAGGTTGCCGGTTATAGCGACACGAAAATTTTCTATTTTGAATTTCATTTTTTTTTCGTTACATGATTAGCAATTTATCAAAATTTTTAACACGTTTTTGAATAAACGAATAACAAAATGGCAAAGGAAGTTTCTATGTGCACGGTAAAATATGCTTATATCTAGGTTTTGGAATGACTGTAGATCTTGGTTTTTCATTTTCTGATTTGTTTGTAGCAACTCCAACAATGGAGCCCGGTAAAAGAGACCGCAGGGGCCCCCAGTGTGCCTCCGCAAGTAGGCTACTGCTTCCATTCGCCAAAGAAACACCCATGGCGGCCTATCATGGGCTACGAGGAGATCGAGGTGACTCCCATGTAAGACACCCTCATTTAAATTTGTCAGGCTCATGATATCAAAGCAAGCATCCAACTCGCACTTACTGGTCGTCAGGCCGTCGCAGCCCATAACGAACACGATGGTGGACCCGTGCTACACGCCGGCCGGCATGGCCGCCGAGCCGCTGCGCTTCCCCAACCTGGTGACGGGCTTCGACCGCAGCCCCGAGCACGCCGCGCGGGCCGCGCTCTACACGCGCTATACGCAGTACGAGTGGAACCAGAACAGCATCAAGAACTACAACGAGTCCGACGCAAAGAGGAACTTCTCTGAACGCGTCAGAAATGATATCATGAGGATGCTGCGGTAAGAACCACAGGCAGATTCCACGCTCCGAGGCCTGAATACTCTCTAAAGCCACGCTTAAAGCTTCTGCTATCATTGTCATATTAACGTACTAAATATTTTAAGTATGGCTTAAGTTAGCTAGCTTTGTATGTATTTAGGAAGTAACGTCTGAAGTTTGTCTAAGATGAGGTCGGTTTAAAGGATTTGGATAGATATTTAAAGGGAACTTTGAGTATTACAGAGAAACTGATGAGATCGGCACACAAGGACAGAGGGACTCCGGAAGGAGGATCGGTGAACGAATCACTGACACAACGTTCTGGAGGAATGAGGTAAGACAAGCCTCTTTACAGAGACCCAGAGTTGCAATGTTCGAGATATTTTAAATCAGACTGAAGACCCTCCTCAACAGGAGTGAAGGTGAATGAATGCCGATTCAGCGTATGTTGCTGTTCCGGGACTACTGTCAGAACGTTCATGCCGAAACTGTTCACAAAGTTGTGCACAGTTTTGGGCTACACTGTTGAAATTTGAAAAATATCAATACAATTGACTGTTTCGTTAGGTGTCGATAGAGATGGAGCGCCTAGTGTCGACGTGTGAGAAGCTGAACGACACTCGGAGGCAGCTGGAGCGAGCCATCGCCGGGATCGAAGGCCCGCTGCACATCGTGCAGGAGTGCCTCTACCACAGGGAGAAGAGACAGGGTGAGGGTCTATAGAGAAAATGTTCTTCTGGGAAAATGTGACTTTGTGGACTTCCCTCACCATGTACCGGTATCAGACAGCACGAAACGCCGTAAAAGTCGAGAATGTTAAAAAAAACCCTTACTTTAATACGCCAGTTAATATTGGACGGATCTCTCATCTCCGCAAATCAACATTATAGATCAGAGATGAGCTGAAAACATAAATTTGGAACCGTATCTTCAAACATCTACACTGTTCTAAGCTGATCTCCCATTGCGCTGCCTTCAGGTCTGGAGCAGGTACACGATGCAGTGGAACAGTCGCTCCTCAAAGAAGTGGCCATATTGCGCGAGTGCCAGGACAAGTTCCGGAATATGCTCGAAAAGGTCGGAACATCCTCAAGCTTCGAGCCAATATGGTTAGTTGGTGAACAACCAATGGTTAATGTGGTCTGCTATGGTGTTCCGCAGGTCCGGGCCCAGTCTAAGAACTGCCGCGCGACACAACACGAGCTGGAGACAGATATGCGTAACAAGGAGTACGCACTGGGTATCGACTCCATGTGCCATCAGCTAAACAACTTCTCCAAGGTCAGTGAAGGTTTTAGATACGTCAAGTAATTGCCTAGCGTCTGAACATGAGTCTAAACATAATAACTATGCCTAACGCCCAACACACCCCAGTGACTCCAACACATCGGAAATCTATTATAGGAATTCACTGGCTCATCATATTAGTTCAAATTCAAAATTCGTTTATTCAAACTAGGTTGAAAATCAGCACATTTTGAACTTAAAATTTACAAATGAAAGCTCCCAAAACGCCCGCACTTCACCACTCGTGTTTTTACTACGAAAAAGTGGCGCAACAAACTCACAAGGAAGTACATAATATTATGATTTTGAAAAAGTCACATGGCACTTACCAAGTCGAACCTGTCCATTAGCGCTCTGTAGGCACCTTAGCCTCTAGGCCACAGACATTTTCACGTTATCAATTTTATATACAAGGCACCCCACTGCCCCCCAGGGCCTGCAATTCTACGCGGGCATCGAGCGCTACGACCCCACCGTGTGCGACACGGCACGCTGGGCCGCCGCCTCCGCCGCCACGCTGCAGCGCTCCCAGTCCGAGCGCGCCAAGGCCATACAGATGCTCTCAGGTACGCCGCTCCGCCGCCACGCTGCAGCGCTCCCAGTCCGAGCGCGCCAAGGCCATACAGATGCTCTCAGGTACGCCGCTCCTACACCATGGTACTTCGGGTACAAAGCATTAAGGACTTCTGGACAAACTAGCAGAGCTGTAGTTATTGTCGAATTTAAGGTGGGGCAGCATTGGTTACAGGTAGGGCGGAAGTAAAAATTTTATCATATTTGATCTGCCCTCAAACCACGGGCTCCTATCCGTGATTTCAAGGTAGGGCATTATCCCACAATACTGTATTGCCCCCCCTCTAGCTACGGCCGTGCAAACTAGCCGAAAACCTGTTTGCATTAATGCTGTTTGCAGTGGCGTAACTATACCATCTGGGGCCCGTGGCAAATTCTTTTGATGGGGCCCTATCAGTAAGGCCCGTCACGTTGTACTTTGTTTAATTTTAATAAACCACTTAAAGTAGTAATCCAACAGTTAATAACAATTTTATTTTCAAGAGCATGGGTTTATACATTTACATTCAGCGGCGGCCTTAGCCATTGCGAGGCTCCGGGCGGCAGGCCTTTGCGAGGTCCATGTCTTTAGGCTAATTCTAATAATTATCACATTCTTTACTATGCACGGGACTACAGAGTCCCGGACCTTTGGGAGGCGAACGTGGGCCCGTGAGCCAACACGCAGAAGCCCTTTCAGATAACTTTTATGAAATGTGATCATGACTTATGACCGGTTATTGTACCTGTATACACTATAGAAAGGCACCCAGGGACAATCCCCGGTTATATGTTTGATAAGAAATGCTTAAGATTTATACTTAAATAAATATTTTTTTACGTTTTTAAATGTTTAATATAATATATAATAATAATATAGTATTGGTTGATTTAGAATAGTTAATAAACACAAAGAGCAACTTTTCCTAAGACTAAATCTTTAATGAAAGCAGATTAGTGTCTTCAGTGCAAGCGCGGGGCCCGCAGAAAATTTGATCGAGGTGCCCTTGATTTGCTATGCGTCTTAAGTGTATAGTGGTAAAAAATAACATTCAATACGCGTGTATGGATAACATATACGATACGACGACAGGTAGTAATACCACCAATTTTCTGAATCCGAGCTGCTTTGTGATTTTTGCAAATTCCATAAAGCGATACACGTCGTTCTACCTATTATTCCATTTTGCCATATTTTCCTAACTCAGTAATGTCGTTTTGGAAGAAAGATATGAGTTATTTAGTTATTTTACCATGGCATATATCAGATAACCTATAGGGTTTACTGTAGATGACAGCGCGAGCTAAGTGAACGCGATTTTTTTAGCATGAATATTATAGGGTTTTTTCAATAAATAGTATCAGAAACAAAATGTCAAACAAATAGGAATACGCAATTGGAAGCGCAAGCGAAGCGAGCGCGAATTTTTTTGTACATGATAATAAAAAAAAATTGTAACAAAAATAGAATCTGAAAAGATATAAGAATATATAATTGAAAGCGCGAGCGCAGCGAGCGCGAATTTTCGTCAGCGAGACAATAAAATAATACATAAAAATAAAATAATAAAATTATAGGGAATAAATAATATTTGTTTTTCGCCAAGAATTTCAGGGTTTCCCTGACTGTTGACTAATCTCGATGCTTTCTCTAATCAACTCTTGCTTCCTTGAATTTCACGTTTTTCGTTTTTCGTGTGGGGGCCACAGGTCTTCAATTATATGTATGTATGCAACAAAATACGCTCACGCGAGGTCGGCCGGTTGGGATGCGCGAGGCCCCTTTAGGCGCGGGGCCCGTAGCAATCGCTACTCCTGCTACGTGGTTAATCCGGCACTGAGTGTCATCGAATTCCTAATAATTTTTAGTCTCAAAAACGCATTTCTTCAGAGGTAACACGTGTAGTAGCAATAATTTTCAGGACAATGTCAATATTGGGAAAAACTTCAGTTATTTTTTTCTGTTAAATTTAAACCTATTTCAGCACCGAGATGACATTAAGTTCTTCGGACAATTCCGCCCTGCCCGTATATATTATGTATAAGTCAAAGCCTACAGCTATAAAGGTAATATATAAGCGTAAAGTGAATGAGTTGACGAACGTAATGAAACATACGTACATGGGGTATGCACCGAGCGGTAGCGGTAGGTATACGATATTTTATAGTGTAGCGTTTGGAGAATCTCTGTGTTTCTACCATAAATATATTATGCGAATAATACATCCATGGTTTCTACAGAAACCGAGCTTGAAGTGTTTCAAGCAAATTAAAAATTATTGAATAAAAAAAAAAAATTGCTCGGGTTGTTGCGCGAGGCCCCTGCAAGAGCGAGGCCCCGGGCGAGTGCCCCGTTCGCCACCCCCTAAGGCCGCTTCTGTTTACATTCATTCACATTCACCAGCCCATACATATACGTCCCACTGCTGGGCATATGCCGCCTCTCAATTAAATGCAATGTTAAAAAAAAATTGCTGAGCTGGCGGCCTCTTGGGCCGGGGCCCTCTTGGGTCGGGGGCCCGTGGCATTTTGCCAGCCCTGCCACCCTATAGTTACGCCACTGTCCACCAATTTTCTGAATCCGAGCTGCTTTGTGATTTTTGCAAATTCCATAAAGCGATACACGTCGTTCTACCTATTATTCCATTTTGCCATATTTTCCTAACTCAGTAATGTCGTTTTGGAAGGAAGATATGAGTTATTTAGTTATTTTACCATGGCATATATCAGATAACCTATAGGGTTTACTGTAGATGACAGCGCGAGCTAAGTGAACGCGATTTTTTTAGCATGAATATTATAGGGTTTTTTCAATAAATAGTATCAGAAACAAAATGTCAAACAAATAGGAATACGCAATTGGAAGCGCAAGCGAAGCGAGCGCGAATTTTTTTGTAACATGATAATAAAAAAAAATTGTAACAAAAATAGAATCTGAAAAGATATAAGAATATATAATTGAAAGCGCGAGCGCAGCGAGCGCGAATTTTCGTCAGCGAGACAATAAAATAATACATAAAAATAAAATAATAAAATTATAGGGAATAAATAATATTTGTTTTTCGCCAAGAATTTCAGGGTTTCCCTGACTGTTGACTAATCTCGATGCTTTCTCTAATCAACTCTTGCTTCCTTGAATTTCACGTTTTTCGTTTTTCGTGTGGGGGCCACAGGTCTTCAATTATATGTATGTATGCAACAAAATACGCTCACGCGAGGTCGGCCGGTTGGGATGCGCGAGGCCCCTTTAGGCGCGGCACAGTGGGCTGAAACGGGCCGGTAAAGGACTTAGCATTTAAAAAAAAAAAGTTTCTTTTTCTGAAATTTTAAATATTGAGTTGGATTTATCTATCGATTATAAGTAATTATTTCTATGAGGGTCATTCAGATAACTTAGTATTTTCGGAGTTATAAATATCCAAAGTAATTTTTGTATGAAGCAAAAGAAAAAAATGTGAAAATCTCGAAATTCTCAAATTTTCTCAAAGAATTGACTCTACGTATGCATAGTACGTATATTTGTCCTATTTTAGCGCCTATTCTCGGGTTGCGATTTTCTGCGATTTGGTCGCAATTTCAAATTTTGTTCTCTATTCCACACCACCATAGAGGTTAAGAACTAGGCGCGTTTTTTTTATGTAGTGGTCTCCCGTTTAGGACTAATAAAATAAATAAGTAAAAATCACAATCACTACTGGCCACTGCACTGTTTTAATTTAATCACTGTCAAGGGTATCCACATTAACGAATGCAAAATTTTCGTATTCGTCATCATCAAATGTCTGTTTCGCATGTTGCACTTGATAATAAGATGGAAATATATTACTGTCTTTTTCGTTAACACTTGTTCTTAAATATACAATACGTATTGCCACTTGGTCAGCTTAAGTGATAAAAATAACCCTAAAGCCTCATCCGGAGAAAACACAAGTTTTGTTTCTTTAACAGATATGCACTTTTTTACATCTTGGGGATTCTTTAGTAAATGTTCTAGTATTTTAGCAACCTCCTCATTCCCATCCGCTTTCAACTGCTCAAAATATGCATATTTTATTTCGTCCGAAGATAAATGAAAGTTTTCTGCACGTCTTTTTTCTGTTTAGGCGCTAATTCACAAAAAGGTTTTCTTGGGCTTTGTTCGGTGGAGACACCGACAGAAACTTTTGATGGTGATACAAACTGAGTTGATGTACTCGGTGCTGGTTGATGTTCATTACTGCCTATTAAACACTTAATAAAGTCTGGCCATATTATGTTTTCTTGTAACCATTCACTTTTTTTAGTTCTGAATATATTTTCTTTACGATAAGCGTTTTCCCATCTTCTATTTAAATTATAACAAAATTTTGCACAAAACAACTTTAAGGTCTTTTCGTGATCATCACTTAATTCGACAAAAAAATTAGACCTTATCTCACTACACAAACTGTCATTATTTTTAATGAAAAGATCAAGGTTTGTCACTAAATTTTCAAACATTTTCACAAATACAAAATAACAAATAAGTAAGTAATGAATGTGTGGGGGTAGTGCGTCTATTATGGTGGGTAATAGAACACTGAAGTACGTTTGAATGCAACCGAACATTCCGTAGGTACCCTATCGTTGCACCAATCACGTTACGACACGTCATAACTTGTTGTTGCGCTCGCGCACTCTTATCCCTTGATTCCCGGAAATAAGTCTCAAAACAAATTACGTCATACCTACCTATGGTGGTGGAAAATGTCGAACATTGTTTTTTTTTTAAAGAACTAAGTAGGTATTGAGGTTTTCAGGCCGTTTAGTATACATTATTTTCAATTTCAATTTAATTGGAATAAATTGCTTAACTAAAATAACATGACTCTTCATACAAATTTGATATGGCTATATCTCCGAAAGTACTCGTTAAATTAAAAAAAGTCTCAGAATAAAAACGTTTTAAATTTATGCCTAGATACCAAAAAAATACATTTTATCTCTTAAGACCCAACCTTGTAATCCCAGCCCACTGTGCGCGGGGCCCGTAGCAATCGCTACTCCTGCTACGTGGTTAATCCGGCACTGAGTGTCATCGAATTCCTAATAATTTTGAATCTCAAAAACGCATTTCTTCAGAGGTAACACGTGTAGTAGCAATAATTTTCAGGACAATGTCAATATTGGGAAAAACTTCAGTTATTTTTTTCTGTTAAATTTAAACCTATTTCAGCACCGAGATGACATTAAGTTCTTCGGACAATTCCGCCCTGCCCGTATATATTATGTATAAGTCAAAGCCTACAGCTATAAAGGTAATATATAAGCGTAAAGTGAATGAGTTGACGAACGTAATGAAACATACGTACATGGGGTATGCACCGAGCGGTAGCGGTAGGTATACGATATTTTATAGTGTAGCGTTTGGAGAATCTCTGTGTTTCTACCATAAATATATTATGCGAATAATACATCCATGGTTTCTACAGAAACCGAGCTTGAAGTGTTTCAAGCAAATTAAAAATTATTGAATAAAAAAAAAAAATAGCTCGGGTTGTTGCGCGAGGCCCCTGCAAGAGCGAGGCCCCGGGCGAGTGCCCCGTTCGCCACCCCCTAAGGCCGCTTCTGTTTACATTCATTCACATTCACCAGCCCATACATATACGTCCCACTGCTGGGCATATGCCGCCTCTCAATTAAATGCAATGTTAAAAAAAAATTGCTGAGCTGGCGGCCTCTTGGGCCGGGGCCCTCTTGGGTCGGGGGCCCGTGGCATTTTGCCAGCCCTGCCACCCTATAGTTACGCCACTGGCTGTTTGTCGCCCTAGATACGGAGAATCTGATCAACGTGTCGGCGACGGAGATCTGGGACCAGTGGAGCAACTCCAACAGTGCATTCACGCGCCGCATCGCAGAGACCATCGAGATCAAGAACAAACTGCAACTACATCTACACAAGGTAATGCATTCACAAGATTATAAAATATGTTGCTTTTACCGGGACACATATAATTACGAAATAAAAAACCCTAATATTAATAAAAGCCTAAATCCTATGCGTCCTTATTTGCATTAATTTTAGATCCAACAAGAAATCTTCGACGTCGAGAAGACCCTGGAGCTGCTGAACAAGGCGATCGAGGACAAGCTGCAGCCCATGAAGGTGGCCCACACGCGGCTGCAGGCCAGGACCAACCGCCCGCACCTCGAGAAATGCCGCGATGAGGCTCAGAATAGGTCAATTTATAAAGCAAAGATTCTGATGGATGAAATAAGTGCATTCAACCAATAACCAATCAGCTTAACTTGTACTAATAATCCATTTTCTTTTTCCAGACTGGTGAAAGAAGTATGTGATCTCCAAGAGACGATGGAGACGCTCCGCTCGAAGATAGCGACAGCGGAGGGCACGCACCAGACGCTGCTGGGCGTGCGCGCCGGGCTGGAGGCCGAGCTGCGCAACAAGACCACCACGCTGTTCATCGACCGCGACCAGTGCATGGGCCTGCGCCGCGGGTACCCCGTCACCGCTGCCATCAAGTCTTAGAACTACTAACTACTCAATGGAAAATGTCTAGTTTACTTTAGGAGAAATTTTGAGTGCAATAAAATAATTTAAAATTGATGTCAGTTTTTCAGTTTGAAACCCATAAAAAATATTGACAATAAATAAGACACAAATTCAAAATAAAGACCAACATTGCAAGTGTTGGCTTTTGTCTATTTCAATAATAAAACTTAACAAAATTGTAGCATTTATGTACACTTAATACACTCACTTGCATAATATTTTTACTGCATCCTTCCAGTTGATTTCCATAAAATTGTCACATTAAGGACGAGTTATGGACTTATTAGAATAATTCATAGCATTTTGACCTCATTATTTGCAAGTGAGTGTAAACATAATTCATATTCCATTTTTCTAAACTACTTGACATATGAAGGCACTGGAAGTCTCATGCCCTCTTTAGCCTCAAAGAATGTGTATGACAACACAATCTCATCTACAAACTCCATCTTTGGATCATCAGTGAATTCAGGATCAATGTAGAAGAATACTGGCATATCCACCTGGAAATTACAATTGGGTTTTTAGTTCCTATTTGACAATTTGACAATTTTTTTACTGTCTTTTTGAGTAGTCAGAAGCCAGTAACTGTGTTGTGCAAGTCTATCACATATTCACTTAGATTTTGACAGTAAGCTGACCCCAATATAGTTAGGAATAGGTTAGGTAGATGATGATTGGCAATTAATTCAATTAAATTGGTGAGTGGAATACTATCTTGCAATAATTAAATAAATCACAAGTTTACCTTCTCATGTGGATTGAGCTGTTGTTCCTCAAAGCAGAAGCACTGTATCTTATTGAAGTACTGGCCAGCTTCGAAGGGGATCACATTGTATGTACTAATACCGGTCACAGCCTTGTCTGTGGGGTTGAGTGCTGTGTAAAATGCTAGAGCGGTTTCACCTGGCACAACCTACAATTTAAATGTAAATAGATGAAGGATAATTTATTACGTACCTTATTTTCAAGAATTGTAGGTTCATATCAACCTAGCACAAAAATGCATTTGTCACACATACCGTGATATCCAGCTGCTGAGGTTTGAAGTTCCACTGCATGGAAGAGGCGGTGTCTGCATTAAACCGGATCTTTATAGGTCTATTCTTGATAGCCGTCATATTACTAACATTGTTGTCAGCCTCTGCTAGTCCTGTCGTCCCACCATAACTGTATGCCTACAATATGTGAACGAAATTTAATTGATACAAAATAGTTAGTTGATAGTTTGGTCTGTCTGCATCAGTGGAGCCTTCTCATGAGCCTTATTCACTCTTTTTTCGTTGATATTTGAATAATACTGAAACTCCTGTTTAAATACGAGATCTTAAGGTACAATTAAGTGTATAGTTAGACTCTATGATAAAGCGGTTATCTAACATAGGTTATCTATAGCTTACCTGACAAAATATCCTGTAAAGTGGTACGGCAGCATAACTTAACCCTACGGTCATAACACCGACTGCTATCATATAGTTCAGAGTTGATTTTATCTTATGCTTCTGGTCATGGGCTCCGCGACTAATAAATAAACTTGGTTGTATCGGTCTTTTGGGTGCTAGAATTGGTGCACTTATTACATTATTTCTAAAAGTATTGATGTAACATCGATTCATCCACACAAGACGGTTCATCTTGACAATTATTCTTTAGGGTCTATATAATACAGAACTTAATGTAATAAAATTATTTCATTTTACACAAAATTAATAAAATCTTGCCAAACATTCTCCCATCATTTGACTGTTTTTGACATGACAATGTCAAGTTGACACTTACCTGGCACTGACAGCAGAATCTTATTTTGACAATAACATAGCACTTTTTTTTTCAACAAATGACTCTTCCCGCCATGGGTGGGGCGAGAGAGCACAGTATTACGATTTTTCCCTACAGTAGCGCAAAGAATGTACCCCAAGCGGAGTAACGGCGGGGGACTCGCGGGGAGGCGGGCCGTGTCAACCGCGTCCTGCAAACACGCTTACTTTGCGGGACGGAGCGCGAGGGGCAGACGTGGTCGTGTTTTGTTGAAAATTGATTCGCTTTGTTATTTTATTACTCACTAGCGGCCCGTCCCGACTTCGCACGGGTAGCCTATGTTACTCAGGGTGAATTTAGCTTTCCAATGGTGAAAGAATTTTTGAAATCGGTACAGTAGTTTTTGAGTTTAATCATTACAAACATACACACAAAAATAAAAATCTTTCCTCTTTATAATAGTAGTGTAGACTTTGTATTTGAAACATAAAACGTAACAGAATATGTGCAGCGGCATCTATCAATTGTCATGTTAGTAATTCAAAACCATAACGTGATCAACAAAACGACCTATATTGATAAAATAACAACACAGCCAGTCACATTCACATTGAATTCATTAGAATACGCAGTATTTACTAGTCTGTGAGTACCTACCATTAGAGCTGTCCAAAAACTTCTTGGGTTAACATACTGGTTCGAAATGTATAAGGTTAGAAATTCAACAAGACTGGAAAATAATTTCAACTAATTCACTCAATGTTAATGTCACGCACATCATCATCTGCCTAACCTTTTCTCAACTATGTTGGGGTCGGCTTCCAGTCTTAACCGGATGCAGCTGAAAACCAGTGTTTTACATGGAGCGACTGCCTATCTGACCGCCACAACCCAGTTACCGAGTAACACGGTAACCCAGTCCTGGATTTGTCAATAGGCCGTATAGGCCGCGGCCTAGGGGCGGCAGCGTCCTAGGGGCGGCAGATTTCAGAGGACGCTCACTCGATTTCAGAGGATAAAAGTCAAACAAGTTCACTGGTTTTCTCATAGTTTTTATACTAATACGTTAAATCCCTAAAGAAACTAATTCCTATCGAAAATTATTAATCCTAGGTACCTACTGTTATGTTATTGTACCTATTTTATCTATATTACTGCGTGAGTGTTGGATCAGCTGTATCAATGATCCGGGGGTATGGGAGCCCGTAGAGTAGTTTGCATAAACCTACACAGAAAGTTAGCCTGGATGTCGAAGAATTTTTCATTGTTTTCGCGGAAAGCAACATACGCTTTAATTTGTTACAGTTATCACTTAATAAAAGCATGAGCAGAAGCGTAGCTACCCAGAGGCTAGGCGAGGCAGTGCCCCAGGGGCCCCAAAACCTGATTAGGCAACCTTATTGAACTAGCGAAAAATTCTCCCATCTTCGGAAACTAAATAAAATAGGTTGCAACATCAACCATCATGTTAACCCATTAAAAAAAATATTATTCCCCTTAGTTATATTGCTAAAAAAGAAATTCACGCTCGCTTCGCTCGCGTTTTCAATTACATATTCTTATTTCTTTTCAGATTCTGTTTACGTTACAATTTATTGGAAAATATAATTATCATGTTAAAAAAAAGTTCGCGCCCGCGCTTCTAATTACGTATACTATTTAAATTTTCAGATTCTATTCTGTTTGATACAATTTATTGAAACATGTTCCCTATCATGCTAAAAAAAATTCGCGCTCGCTCCGCTCGCGCTTTCGATTACGTGGATCTTTTTTTTTTGCAAACTCTGTTTTATTTATCATTTCTTTTAAAATATTATTCCCTATAATAAACATGCTAAAAAAAATTTGCGCTCGCTTCGCTCGCGCTATCACGCAGGTTTTGTTTTCAAACTCTATTTTTGTTACTATTTATTGAAAAATATTGTCATGTTACTAAAAGTTCGCGCTCGCTTCGCTCGCGCTTACAAATTAGTAAAAAGTCCGCAGACGCTGAAATCCGTACAAATTTCACGCTCGCTTCGGTCGCGCTCTATATCCTGTATCCGCGCCTGGGCCTTATTTGACAAACTTTGTTTTAGTTACCATTTATTTAAAAATATTATAATTAACATACTTTTTAAATATGTAATTGTAAACAAACTTAATTATGCAATCGAAAAAAACAAGATCGCGACTCGCACTTGGCCGGTTTTTTTTATTTAACTTTAGTGTTTTCCTTACCACAAATGTAAAATTATCATTTTAGGAAGGTACATGGGCGGCGGAAATAAAGTGGCCTACACTCATAAAAAAATTAAATCCGGCACTGCGGTAACCCCTTGGTAAGACTGGTTGTCAGACTTTCTGGCTTCTGACTACCCGTAACGACTGTCAAAGATGTACAAATAACAACCGGGACCAACAGCTTAACGTGCTTTCCGAGGCACGGAGGAGTCTCGCTACTACCCACGGACCGACCGCGCCAAGCGCAGCTTTACCTTTGATCGGTCGAACCGTGCGGCTGTTACTTAGCCACGAGTTCCACTATAATGTTAATGTCACGCACATATCAAACTTAATTATACCAGTTGGAAAAAGAACTGAAATCGCAATACTGAAATGGCGGTAAAATTTAAATCATTTAAGAATGCTGTGCATGATAAAGAGCTACCATCTAAATAAAATGGGTAGTAAAACCCAGAAGAATTAAAGACGTGGAGGCTAATTTATGGCGTAATATAGTTGTAGCAAAAGATTAATCAAAACTAAATAAACCAAGTGAGTACTACCTGTTATTAGTACTAGTTACACGGCAGGTAAACAAAAAAATGGACACTTACAACTGTGTTGTTTGATTACAAATGAAACGTCTTTGTTCGTTTAAAATTAATTAACGTTTAATATCACAATAGTTTTAATACTTCTCCTCATCCGTGGATCATCGTTTGTATTCTAACGCCACCAGTTTGTGTTTCGTCTTGATGTGAGCGTCCGTGTGGGTTTTTTGGTACGCTTTATATGTACAATCGAGAAACGGACATCTAAACATTGGCTCTTTGCCGCATTCGTACGTGACGTGTCTTCTGTAGGTACTTTTGTGTCTGTATTTCCGTTTACACTTCTCACATTCATAAGACATGTCGTATTGTGACCAATAGTTTTTTGTCTTCATTGGCATAATCGGCAACATGTTTTGCATCATTGATTTAAAGAAATCCACATCACCTGCAACAATGAGATGAGAATCTGATTCTTTCGCAGTTATTCAGAAAGATTATTTTGTCATTGAATGCGCTAGTTTTGGACTTAGTAAACAGCTTATGTAGGTTTAGAGATTTTTTTCCTTAATAGTTTTAAGTTTTCAACTTTACATCACATAGATTAAAAGATTTATATAAAACAAATAGCTAGTGGTTATTTAATTAATATTAATACTCCTGTAAATTAAAGAATGCAAATATTTTGTTGCTGTCTGTACATTATTTTCTTATGCGGTATTTTTGATGTTGAGAAAGTGTTTTTATAATATTCTAAATTAAAGTTAACGCGTTCTTGGACGTGGCTGTGATATTTACCCACAGGACAGTGTTACCTACGCATTTTAGGATACCAAATAGAAAAATCTTGATCAGTCCACTATGCTATGGTAATTTTGATAGGAAAATGCAAATTAATAGCTACTGAAAACAATATTTTTTGATGGAAAGTTCTTCATCCCCATAATTACGTAGTAACAATATTATTGCTATCGGTAGACTCAGGTGTTTGTTAGACAAACAAGTTATTTATTGAATCAAGAACATTTATTCACATGCATAATCCAATTTAAAATAAAAGAACAAACCAAACACACTCGACTTCACTGAAAACAAAATAAAAATACTTCAAACATTAATAATAATTAACATTATTTTGTGCTGCTCTCACTAAGATGTAATCCACATTATTATCTATCGAAATTACGCTTAGTCAAATGAATGGTGTTTTAGACCAAGGTTTTCTGCATCTTTATCAAAACATTGTTATTATCAAATAATGCAGACAGGCATGTACACAATATTATAGAACTCTGAAAAATATTAGGTATATTGGAAATTAGTGTTTCATTAGGTACATACCCATTGCAAAATGCATTGTTGCAATTACATTGGCTCGCATAGAGGGTAAATTTTTGGAAATATATTCTTTGGTGATAAAATTATTAGAATGACCAATGGTCGTAACATATACTTTTTTTATATATTACTGACTAAAATAATTGTGAGTGTCAGATAATCTACCACCGATTATGTTAATATCTAAACTAATTTGTTGGTGGGTCTATAGGTTAAACTTCGTAATAAAATATAAAATTCTAATCTATAGGTACTCATACCACAAACACTCATTACATTACTCCTGATGGTACATTACATTCATATAATTTCTCAGCACCACACACTGTGTGCTTAAGTTTATCTAAAAAACTTAACATTAAATAACCATAATAATTTACTTAACAATAGTATATAAAATATTATTATTTAAGGCACTAATTTCTTATTATGGCTAAGAATCGACTGGAAGATTCTTTGGTTTATAATATTGCATGATTCAAAATTTGAACTCTTTTAAGGTAACTTATTTAACAGTAACAAATGCAAATAATAAAATAAGACATTTAACAGAAATACTGTATCTGTATGTATATCTATAATACATTGCTTCTGTCGCAAATTTTCTTGTAGTAATATATTTTCTTTGGTAACAAGGAACACACACTAAACAAACATTAATAACAAGAACAAGAAAATATAACAATCTATTAATATTATGCTCTACCTTTAAATATAAACGAAAAACACTAATGTCTTACGTATATACTGTTGTCTATATCTTAAGAGTAATTCTTCTGAACTGAATTAACATATATTCTTCTAAACAAGTGGGTAAAGAAATCATAAAGCTGCCTTAGACAGGAACCCTAAACTATAGTTAGTAATAATGCTCCTAATTGTGACGTAATACTTGTTATTGCTAACATTATCATACATTATTATGTTGTTTCAAGTTTTGTCTTTCATATTATGCTAGGTACTGAAATTTACTAGTAGAAAACATTCCTTAAATATTATTACGATCGGAAATAATGGTGATTCCTAGTATAGTAAAATTTACGAGGCCGCCTCTTATGGTCAATCGAAGAATTAAAGTAATAATATGACTCAGGGCACGGGATTGTAAAGTTTTTAGAACCAAGAAACATAAAAACATTACGCTGATATCCCAAAATAGGTATGCTGTGTGAAGTACCAAGATTTACATGAATCTTAGTTCAATGTAAAGTTAGTTTGTAAATCGAGACAAACTGTAAGATTGAAAATAATGCAAGAAATTTAGAAGGAAGGTGCTACGAATTTTAAATCTGTAATCTTCATGGTTGACCAAAAGAAGCGTTAAGTAACCGAAAGTGTAGAACATTGTGACAGATAACATTGCCGTCGGCTGTCTGGTTTTGTCAGTAGCGGATCCAAGAGAGATAGGTTTAAGCCTTAGAAGCATTTGGGTCTATCGACTCCAGACAAATCTCAAATAGAAATTGATATTATTGTTACCCTACTTTTGAATTACCAAACTACGTGCAGATGGGTTATGCCCCTCTAAACAATATCCGGGATCCGCCACTGTCGCAACAATCTAAAAACACCATTGTTTATAGAATCACCAGCTGTTCCGTGCCAGGTCATAATTTTGTAATTCATCATATTATGCTTCGAAAAAAATTTTACAAAGCTACGATTACGCCACGGCACGGACACTGCATTCCTGATACTGAGTAGCATTTTAAAAAGTTTGTTGTATGGATAATTAACTTAAAATAAGGCAAGATCTAAAGTTGCAAGCCTACTTAAAATTCTTTGGCACTGAAGATTGCACTGGATACAAAATAAAATTAATGTTGTCTGTATTTTCTTTAAATTCTCACCAATCCCTTGGTTTGGTTGTAGTCTTGAATTAAGTATAAGGTCCAGACGTTTGGCTTCATGGTAACAGTTACAGCTGCAACAGATAAACATTACGAGATTTAATCCCATCATTATGTTGATATAAAATAAATATAGTTAAGAAACAAAATTTCAAAAGATTAATGTGTAGGTAGGTACAGTGCTAAGCATAACTATTTTATAACACGTAAAAATATAGCATGCGGCTTATCTCGGTTAAAAAGCGAACACGGTCATGGTCGCTTTGCACATCACATGAACAAAAGTTATTTGGCTTCAAAAATAAGAGGAGCTTTGCTTAAAGAAATTTTACAACAGAAAGAATTATAAAGATAATGGATTCTCTTCATTTAGGTACATATATCCATTAGGAAAATAATAGGTTACTAAAATGGAACAAATTAATTTTATGAGGATGCGTCTATAATCCCTGATTGTCAGTAACCAAAACTAGAAAGCCGAGTTCTATTATATTGGATTAAAGTATTTGAAAACTTGGTTATTTGAAATTAAATCAGAATTAGTATGCTAATCTGGAAAGCTTGCTATTGATATATACAAGACAAGTTTACTGTAGAGAATCTTGAAAAAATTTCAAGATGAATAAGTTACATACTTTGCAAACGAAAGTAGGTACTAAGAATTTAGGATATAGCGTTAGTAACAAACGCAAACTGGTCTTAGGAAGTTAGGTAAATGAATAACAAATGTACTGACATTGCAGGCCTTTAGCGGCGGGTCATTCTGACACGAAATCCACCTTCTCAGGCATATCTTTATGCAGATGGCGCTCGTGTAGCAACAGATTGTGTTTCTGATACGCCCTGTACACGCAGTACGGACACTTGAAACTCGGCTGTTTTCTACACTCATATTTTATATGCCGCTGGAGCGAGCCCTTGTGCTTGTATTTGTTTCCGCAGTCGACGCATTCGTACAGTGTCCACCCAGCCTTACCGCTGCTCAACCCAGGCGTACCATAACTCAATATATAAGGAGTGTACAACTGTGCAACTGAAATTAAACGCAAATAAAAATAAATACGTGCACATAACAGCTACCACCGTGTAGTGTGAAGCAAAGCCACCGATAGAGATGTGCTACCGTGTGAAAGCTTAGGAAAATGCACCATGTCTCCCATTAATTTGCTCATGTACTACTGGTATTAATCTAATACTAGCTCCCTTATATTCTATTTTAAATTAGCATGCAACCAGTTATGCATAGAACCATTAATTAGTTACAGTAATTTGAATGTGAATTCACTGAAATTAACAATTTCAACGAATTCCCCCATCTTATGATTTAGTTACATGCATCTTAAAGTTTTATATAGTTCTCAATGAAACAGAGACCTAAGACAATTTACAATCTCTATATCATTGAGTAAGAAACCCAATTCCTTTCATCATAACTATTGAAACAAATACATACCAAGAATAGCAACTTTATTTAAAATACAAAAAAGGTTATAAAAAATACAATCAAATGCATTTTAATCACTGTAACTTCTTATTGACAGTAAATTGTATCTACAATAACTACAAAAATATTCTAGGTAGTAATTTCTTATACATATAAGAGTAACTAGGTTTTGTTCGTAACATCACTTGGGTCATGATACTGATATGCAGAGCGTCTTAGTAGACTCCTGTACTCCTCTGCTCTGCCCCATCCACTAACAGCATTTTTTTCTTTATCACAGCTATTTGTGTATTATTGTGTATAAAAATAAGTTGTATATGTTTTGTCAAGAGTATAACTTTGTATAAAAAC
Organism: Pyrrhia umbra; assembly: GCA_963891755.1. Lineage (NCBI taxonomy): Eukaryota > Metazoa > Arthropoda > Insecta > Lepidoptera > Noctuidae > Pyrrhia > Pyrrhia umbra. The sequence goes on from OY982929.1 coordinate 13,906,334, forward strand.
TACAGTCAATAAGCACTATGTCTATCATTTAACCTTTTTGTATAAAATGGTTGACGACGTTGTACGGTTATTTCATCACAACCTAGAAATTTTGCAATAATAAGTTACGAGTCATCCTTGATTGAACCGAACGGTAATTAAATCTGAAACATTTTAAACCCTAATGACTAACTTTTTGAAGGCACTTAGTTTTATACTGACAAGAATTATATGGTTGTACTTTGTGAACTCTACATTTTGATTGTATGATGGTAACTCCAGCGGATAATAATCTAATGTGGTAGATTGTTGGTAAATTCACTCGATTGTAACTCGGTTGTGTCGCGCGAGTGCATATCTGTAAACGGTTTACTAGAGCTACGACTGTATGAGTTTACATACATGCTACCACTGCCTATACTTAAAATAATTTCTAAATGGTAATGTATAAAAATACTTATATCTATGTGGAAGATTATCGGAACCTCCCTGACATACCAACATGATTGTGCTTCACTCATTGTAACAACGATGTGGCAGTGTCTAATTTCAAAAAATTCAACAATCAATTAAAGGCACTCCTGACCTAAATATTTCACTAATAAATTGGCCCCAAATATAACATCCAATACAGTACTAACAGATATTCATCTCGAGGAACTAAAGAGTAACCAATCTTCACACATGTTACGACAGAAACATTTCAAGCTTAAATTAAAAATAATATAAATGCATTAGATGTAAAGAGATCTAAAAATAAATTGAAATAAAAAAATTAACTTATGAGTATTACAATAATAATGGAACATGCATTTATGGCAAAGAACTAGTGCTTGCTAACTAAGCGAAAATAGCTTCATTTTCATTAAATCTATGATATACAGTAGGCATAGAACTTATACACGATCGCGTGTTCGTCAAGTACACCCGAGTACAACATTATCAATCCCAATCATCATAACTCGACAACCCGTGCCGCACAAATTGAATACAATTTGGCTTCTCAAGTTCCGGCCATTATTACCTCAATTCTCAATGCTGTAACATAACTGACCCATAATATCTATAAATTCTGATTTAGAAGATAGTAACTGCGATTGGTAACAACATTAATCCAAAACAACTTGTATTTACTCAAACTACCGCCTCCAACTACATACACAAAACCAGGAATGATAGTTTACAATATTAAATGCTGTACATAAAAAAATATAAAAGAGAGTAAAACCGTAACTATACAAAATCACTTTTCGACTTAACATACTGGATAAATGCAATAGTTGCAAACACTGCTACGGTCGCGTAACAGCGTGAATACTATTAGTAATTCGTCAAATTGTTCAAGTTCATTAGGTATCTATATTTCGTCATCATAACTTCGATTGTTACGTTAATTACTCGATTAGGTAACGATTTAAGGCACTGTTTGTGACCTCACGAATGGCGATTATATCTAACGTGACTGTCTGACGCCACTATCACAAAAGAGATTTCATCACATTTATCACAATAGGGATAACTTGGGAATTTGTTAGAACTTCTCTATCTATACGTTTTGAATATTTTTAAATTTAACATATACTAACGATCCGATAACGCCAAAATAGATATATCCAAAATGATATCTAGTCATAACTGTGTCAGTAAACTTTAATAGACAAATGATATGTAAAACCTAATATATCATCGTTCAACGTTCTTATTAAATATGGAGTATTTATTAAGTGACTAAGGGCGCTCGGGCGCTCGGGCCGGCTATGTGCAGGCGTCGACGTTGTCCTGCTTGATGTACTGCTCGGGCTTCATGTGGACCTCGCGGTGCATGCGCTCCATGTGGCGGGCGATGTGCATCTTCTGCTTGGCGCGGTACACGCAGTAGGGGCACTGGAACTGCGGCTCCTTGCCGCACTCCCACTTCTGGTGGTTGCGCAGCGAGGACTTGAGCTTGTACACGCGGCCGCAGTCGGGGCACGGGAAGCTGGGCTCGCCGGGCGCGGGCAGGCCGGGCGCGAGGCCGGGCGGCCGCAGCCCGGCGAAGGGCAGCGCCAGCCGCGCCGACCACTGGTCCCACGAGAGGCCGCCGATCCTACTGAACGACACGTCCTCGGGCCCGCCGCCGCCGCCGCCTGAAATCGCGGACATCGTCATAAAGTGGCTCGAGTCGCGGCCGCGCACACAAACGCAACATTCAACATTCCCGTGAGGTTAACGACAGTTACAAGCAAAACATAAATACATGTTATATACATAGTAAACGTGATACATACGAATAAATAGATGTGTAGATATACATAGTATATATAAAGATAATATTCTACTGTGAGTGTCCACCGAGTGCTGTGATGAAAGCTTTGCAAAAAGGAAAAGTAAAAAAAAGAACATAAAAAAGAAATAACGTTTATTTTTTAAAATGATATCACTTCTTAATCGAGGATTCACTGTTTCACAATATATACTTTCTTGCTTACAGTGGTTTCTGAAGCGACTCACAAATTCTTTGGAAATACTAGGCATGTAAAGAAATCTCATGGTGTTACTGGAGCATTTTAGTCACACAGCTTTTGTCATTGTAATAAACATTTTGTTAATGAAATGTAGTCTCCCGACCCATGGGCTTTCTTGTCTACCTGAAATTATTAATTATATTAGTATGAACGAAAAAGGAAAAGAAAATAATGCAACATGCGCAAGTCGAAAACTCAAGCTGCAAGTGGGGTTTGATGTTCTTATTGACGACCATGCGGACATGCGTTTGTTAATCGACGAACAGATAATATGCGTGACGGAACGACTTACCTAATAACAAGTTTGTACAGAACTAGTAACAAACGTGATACATGTATCATACTGGAATGGCAAAAAAATACAAACGAAGCAAGGAAAACACATTTGGATCTGATATACTATAGCTATATTTGATTAAACTTTTCTACCAAGTAAACCCCAATATATTCATATAAAAATCACACTAATCGATAACTACTCCAATAACATTAACAAACAACATAATAACATCCAATTTTATATAAATCCATACATCTGTACCTCATACCGCAATCGTAACATGATATGAAGGGAATATTGCATATATCAAAAACATTATTTTTCTATGCTTAGCAATGACTTGTTTCAACAACAAATAACATTCTTTATTTCTTATCATCACGTTAAAAATCTAATACTGACTTTGGTCAAATAGCTTTGTTATCCTAGTTTAACAAAAAATATCAACAGTCAATATGCTAAACGAAACATGAAAATATGTTATTGCATGTAAATATCAGTTAATATCAAGACAACACGTTTAAACAAAAATATAATTTTGAACACATTTTATATCCCAGTTCACCAAAAATTCAAACCAAAATATCGTAAAATATCAATAAATATGTTTATATAACTACAGGTAACATTGTAGGCACATTATTGATGAGCTTTTAACTAACTAATACGCAAATGTTCCCAATTGTGGTAGAATAAGCCGCAAGTAAATGGACGCCAGTTTACACAAAATTGGAAACACTGCATTTATAACGGACAAGAGTCCTCAAACATTATCCTAATAAATAAACAACATTAAAATAACTTTGGGTTTGCTACAAAGAAAGTAAGGAAGACAAGGTAAATGGTCCCATGTACTAACAAATTAAAGGAAGAAAACAATTTAAATAAATTATAAACATGAACAATAGGGTCGATATAGCGAGACTAACTAAACTATTAGCCGCGACATGTTGTCGTCGCACGTTAAAAATAAATCTACCCGTGGTGGAAACTACCTGGTTAATGTTACAGTGTTAATGTAATATCAACTAATTATTTAATATCATTGCACTAAATTATCAATTTGGAATTATTCCTTTCTAGGAATGATAAGGTCATTAAAACTAAACAAATTCGAGTTAAATAATGGAAATTCCAAAAATTTGGTTGCAGTAGCCCTTTCGGGTCGCTGGTGACACGACAGTTACGCCGACATCACTTTGGAAAGAGAACTCCTAAGCGCTAGTTTCCATTTGTCTAATATTTAAAATTACGGCGACCTTGGGTCATATTCTTCTGAATAAAATACTTAGGGTCAGTCTTAACTACCATAATAAACTCTAAAACAAAAACAACAAAATTAACACTAATGCCGTTAGGGAATGTGCACATTACAACTATTTCTTTAGTGTATATTAAAATGTCTTCAACAAAAAATAATGTAAATATAAATAAAATTATTGCAGTACCGATTTGGTTAGGTATCTACTTTGGTCTAAAGATTTTTTATATGTTTCTCTTAAATATAATTAAATAGACGTCTTCTTATTCCGCCTAACTTTGTTGCTGGCGTATATGTACCACTCGTTGTTGTGGTGCTTCCTAATATGTACGCCTAGGTTGCCCCGCTGCTTGGCCTTGTAGGAGCAGTAGGGGCATTGGTGGGATGGCGCCTTCCCGCCGCACTCCACGTTCTCGTGGCGGCGCAGGGTGGACTTCCAGCGGTACTTCTTGCCGCAGTGCTTGCACTCGAACTGCCGGCTCGCGTCGTCCGAGCTGTTGCCGTCTCGCTTCCAGTGGCCCTTCATGTCGGGCTTGGTGTCGAATACGTCGTCGCCGTGGATACTGCCAGAGTTGCCGGGGAAGCCACCGTTACTGTCGTAGAAGGTGTCGGACTCCTCTGGCAGCACTATGTCGTCGGTGTCGTCGTACTCGGCGTCCGACTCTGTGTCGTCCTGCTTGATGGGCAGTTTGTAGTCAATGTTCTGTGGCACAGTGTTGTTGTTCTGCATGAACGCTTGCTGCAAGAGATGTGCCTTTATGTTCTCGGGGATGGAGTTGAGCGTGTCGAGCGGTAGCTTGGGGATGTGCAGCGGCGAGGGATAGGGCGCGAGCTCTTTAGTGGCTCCCGGCTTCATGATGTTAGTGACCTGAATGCAGGACGGCACGAGCGACACCAGCGACTGCGACTGCGCCTGCTGCGCCGACAGCAGCGATAGCAGTGCCGACGGCAGGTGGCTATCCTTGTGTAACTCTGAAATACAATACATTAACGGTATTGCAAATAATAAGTTAAGCGGAACTACATACTGAGTCTTGTTAATTCTACCAAAGGCTAAAATAAAATTAAGGAACCAAAGAAATGCGTTATAATAAAAAAATATAAAAAATAATAATAATTTCTGTTAGAAATTATAAAGGCGAAGCTTCTAAATTCATGCAAAACATGCACAATCCAAATAACAGAAACTGATTTTAAAACTTATCTTCCCATAAGAACATTATCGGAATGGACTAGGTGACATTTAACGGCTATAAAATAGAAAGTCTCGTAACTCTTTAATTGTTTAATAGCTCAAAAAATATTGAATATCAATCATTTGTCAATACATAGGTAAACATGACGAATATAAAATTTAACTTCAATATTATCTAAAGGAAGATCAAATAGTTTTGTAGTAATATAAGGCACTAGTAAAGCACTGAGCGTGTCCGGACCGGCCGCTCACTTGACGCCGACGGCCTGGCTGGGGTGCTTCTTGTCGATGTGCTTCTTGAGCTCGTTGCGGCGGTGCTTGCTGTAGGGGCAGTAGGGGCACTTGTACTGCGGGTCGCGCCCGCACTCCAGCGTCACGTGCCGCACCAGGTTCTTGCGCGCGTTGTAGCATCTGTGACACTTGGAACACTTGTAGCCCTTTTCAGTCTTGTACTGAGGACACCCCATGCTGGAGCGCGTCGGGTGTATGTTGTACGGGGACGAGGACTTGCTCTGCGTCCGTTCTGGTGAAGACTTGGGCGACGGTTTTGGCGACGGCTTGGGCGACAATTTAGGCGACAGCTTAGGAGATAGTTTAGGAGACAGCTTAGGAGATAGTTTAGGAGACAGTTTGGCTGTCTGTTTGGGAGATTTATTCTCCAGCTCCTTGTTTTCCTTGGTCTCCTCGGTCGCGGGCACCGCCGGCGGGGGCGGACTCTTCACGGTTTTCAATATAGCTAGTGTCGTGGTCTCGTTATCTTTGCTACTACGTGTCACGATATTATGTTGCGGCGTCATGTTTTCACCTGCAAGAAAAAATGGAATACAGTCCGTTTTTCAGCCTTTGTAAGATGCGAGTAAACTTATAGATTTCATGTTCAAAGATAAATTAAAACAAAAATTATAATAACGAAAACAAATATATTCAAAAAGAAAAAAATATGAAAAAGGAACTATAGCAAGTGGCTAAGATATAACAAGTAACAAAAAATCAAACATAAAATGGTATCCTAAAGCATAAAAAAACTTAAAAAGAACAAAAAAAAGAATCTCAATGTAGTGATCAAAAGGAAAAGTTTAACAAATGTTAGTAACATCTCAACTAAATATACCAATTCTTAACAATTCATGGCAGAGATCTTAATATCTTTTATAAAGAAAAACTAATAAATCAAAACATAATCAAAAAATCAAATAAATCTTCAAAAACTATGAGTTAATTATTTCTGAGTGACTTGTTGCTCCCTCATCCGGTCGGGATGCTTCTGAGCAATATGCGAGATCAATGTTTTTTTTTGTGAGTATTTTTTGCCGCAGGTCTCGCAACCGAACTGCGGCCCACTGACACATTCGTACTTTTCGTGTCTCAACTTATTCCTTCTATACTTATACTGTTTCTTCTTGCATATGGAACATACGTACAAACGATCTTTGTTGTCATTTCTACGGGTTCCTCTGTTACTTGTGGTGAAATCTCGTTTCTTTTTAGATCTTTTTTGCACCGTCACCAATTTTTTTCTCACAATTTTTCTGACTTTCTTTTTAATAATTTTGTGACATCCATCTTCACTCTTAACGTCGTTGTTCTTAAAGTACCCACGGGTTAATGGAAAAGGGGTTTTTGCGTAATTATTGTTAAGCATTTCTACCAGTTCTGGAAGTGTAAATGAAAAGCGAGAATAAATTAAATACAAAGCAGTGTTGTTAGTGACACAGATACATATGTTTGTAATTATCTCGCAATGAAAGGATGCCAAGATGTCAAGGTATCTGCAGTCGATGTTGTGCGTACAAGCAGGTGTTGTCGTTAAAGTAGTGTGCGTGCAGGAGATAGCAGAGACGAAGGTAAATAAGCGTCAGGTTAGCAATGTCGTGTGAGGATATGTAAAAGGTAGAAAATAATACTTCATTGTTTATGCCCCGTGTTTATGTCCTGTTGTAGTCTGGTGTCCTAGCTTCAAACATTTTGTTATTTTAAATGTCCTATGAAACAATTGCATCAGTTTAAAAAGAAATGAAATGCGCATCCACTAGGAACTGGTAGTGTCTCACCATGCTTCCGATAATTTTGTTTACTCTTTTATTTCTACCTAGTGAACATGCATAAATTAAACGAAAACAATTAACTCTTTTAAATTTTGGCATGAATTGCTAAGAAAAGACGTCTGCAGTGAAATCACATGTGAATGCAAAAAAAAACGAAAAATAATAAAATAATAAATAAATAAGCCACATAACCATCAACTACGTGGACAGTGTAAATAATTCACATTTACCTTTACTCGGGGCGCCGCGTGCAGATAGTCCAATCTTCTACAAACATCAATTTCACACTTGTGCTATAAAAATGTTTTCCACGATATTTTGTTTAGCGATGATAAACAAACTAAATTTAATAGCCCAATAAAACATGGGCAAGTGAGGTGTCGTGCTTATTAAAATAAATTGTATGTACTACATATTTAATAACTATAATATCATTGATAATAAATACGTAAAAAAATTACTTACCAATAAAATAAACCATTCCACTCCAGTGTTAGACTATGAAGGTGTTTATAGTAAATAGTTGCACTAATTGCCAAGTTAATTGCAACGTGTGCTTTCTACGACAACATTACATTACTGAAGCATGCAACAATCTACATTCACTAAGTCCCATATCACAAACATAAGCGTAACAATTTGTGTAATATTAACGAAAACCTATACTTACCTTTTCAGTTACCTCACCTTCAAAAGGCTACATATGTATAAAACCTCATTACCAAATAAAAAACCTTTACCTGATGCACTGGAATAACTTTAAAATCTCATAACGTGATAAAATATAAATTTGTAGTAATAAGATTAGTAGTTTATAATAATATTAGATACTAAATTAATATAAGATTGGAGTTTCACATGTGAAAACACTAGCACTCTCATATCCACTGTCGTGAAAATATAATATTTATATATAACATAAATAGATTATTTTAAGCAATGACTGTTTGTCTATTTCAAATTATGGGAAGACATTGCGCATTTCATCCGTTCCTTGTATGTCTGGGAAAATTAACTTTTCATACCTTTTCGATAGAGTAAATTTGAAAACAATAAAAATGCTAGGAAAAAAGTGAATTGTCCCAGAATATCAATTGAATCCCATGTGACATGTCGCGTTGTTTGTTTGAAGGTACATTGTAAAAAAAACATCGAAAGCAGTGTCAACGCAACATGTTGCCTGAGGCGGCACCGCGGCAGGAGCCGGTGCGGCGGTGCCGAACACTGTGCCAGCTTACCTTGCGACTCTCGCGCGCCGTCACTCGAGTTCATTATATCATCTTGAGATCGTTCCATATGCCATTGGAAATCTGGAACGACAAAATGTGCTGCTTAGTTCACATGCCACAGGAGCATAAGCTTTACCGAATCACGTTTTAGTACTTTGTTAGTGATATCACAATCAAGGAATTAAACGATTGCGCAATATACAGTTCAAAGATTAGTTATATCATTATTAACTTGACAATGATTAGTTTTAATCTAAATAACTTGAAATCAATAAAATATGATGTGTAAGCTTGTGTTTTGTTTTAGAACAAATTTCGCGCCTATGTGAATCAATTATATAATTATCAAGACTTTTTGGTCGTTCAAAGCCAAAAGTTACGCGGTCTGCTTACCATTAAGTACAACTTTTCTTATAAGACAAAATATGTATGTTAGTATAAAAATAATCTGCAGTAGCACCAGTAAACGCATTATGATTTTTGTTTCCTAATTCATTACATATTCTATAGACAAAGAGTGGAAAAAAGAGTTTGTTCAGTCGTGCCAGGCCTCTACAAGTATATTTAAGTTTAAATAAATATGGACGCCATTTGATTTCTTTGTTCCCTATCTTATAGAAAAAACTTGGTGGAATTTGATTTATTATTCCTTTCTCTATCTATTGTTTACTAGCTTTAGCCAGCGGCTCCGCCCGCGATATTTTAGCCTATGGATACAAAAATTTGACAAATTATATACTAAAAACCTTCCTTTTGAATCACTCTATCTATTAAAAAAACACATCAAAATCCGTTGCGTAGCTTTAATGATCTAAGCATACATAGGGACAGACAGCGGGAAGCGACTTTGTTTTATACTATGTAGTGAAGATACAAATGTTTATGACATATTACAAGATTATACTCAAGCATGTATTGTGTCTTAATCATGGCTTTGGCGCCTTTTGATTGGTTGAATCTAAAATTAAGTTGTGCTTGAGTCAAGAGAGATTAAAATAGTTGAGATTGACTAGAGGATTGTAAGTTTTTGCTTAGGATATAAGTAAAGAGTGTAATGTACTTTTTGTTTAAATAATCAGAGCTAATAGATTCAGCATTTCAAGTCATGAGTCCCAATTTAAAGTTCTAAGTCATCAACTTCATAAACATTACTTGGTCTCAAAGTGAAAACAATTTTTGTGATACTCAGTAGCATTAGACTCCAATTGGCTTACAATAGTATAAATGTAAAGTGAGTTGGAATTTTGGCTAGGTTGGCTAGAGTAAACTGCAGTCATCTATATATGCTAAGAGCCATGCACGCATATGAAAACTGGCATATACCTGTCTTCAGGTCCAAATTTCATCACATTTGCATTTATAAGGATTGTACTGGGAAAAATCTGTATTTTTTAAATATGGTGTCCTGCGACCAGTATACAATGCTGATACCAAATATTGTTTCAGATGTTTATCTGTTTGAGCTTCATACCAAAACTACTAAAATCTGTTCAGATTTACTTGAGATTTCCCAAAAATAACTATTTTATACCAGATCAGGCTTTACGCTATAAACTATCACACTAGATCTTATGGAGGATGAGCAGTTTTGCATTATATGGGAAAGTCCAGCACATAGCCGTACAAAGTCATGAGCTAAGATAGATTATGGGTATAAGAACATAGTATAAGCGACACTTACTGCGTACTACGTCATTGTGTGCGACGGCGGGCTGTTCGTCGGGCTCGTCGTCGAGTGTGAGGTCCTCGACGCCATCGCGCTGCAGCTCCTCTTTGCAGGCGGCGGCGTCGTCTCCATTGCCTTGCGCGTTGTCGTTGGGAGGCGGTAGAGGAGCGGCTGGCAGTTCACTCGACATGCGACGAGCTTTCTTCCGGCGCCGTGTTGGACTCACTGAACCCTCGCGGCTGCTGTCTATGCTACCGTCTCGGGCCTGTCGACAACAAAATCTTTTGTTATCATCTTTGTGTGATATGCTTGGCAAACAAAACACCACAAAATGCCCGATTTTGATAATTAAACTGCTAAAAGAAAACTATTAAAAGCATTCAAAAGCAAATTGTGCTAAAGAATGTGCATTTTTATATTATATAAGTAAACAGATGTTTCATTATTTACTTATGTGTTCATTCTTAATTCAGAAACTTGTTGTATAACTTGTTAAAATTATTTTGTATGTGTCTAAATATGTAGTTTACTTGTTACACTCTCAATGTTTATGTAAATGGCACAAGACATGTAGACATCATCAGAAATCAAGTTTGTAATTATCTACTTACATGTTGTAAGAATATAAGTAGGTAGTAAGTATTTTTTGTAACAATACAAAAGTATAGATTGTTATTATTACCTGCCTAGGTAAGTAACATAAGCTCAGTTATTAATTTTCCTGTTAAATTATAATATCATATTTCCTCAAAATAATTATTGATCTTATTTCCAAATTTGGTAAGTATGAGATGTAATTATTGCAATATCATTTTATGAATTCAAAACCAGGGTTGAAAAAGCTTTCACCAAGAAATGCCTTGCATAATCATTACTAATATGATAAATGTGGAAGTAACTCTGTGCGTCTGCCTGTTACGCTTTCATGATAAGAAGGTAGATTGAAATGAAATTTGGTATGGTGATAGCTTGAAGGACATAGGATAGATTTTATCCAAGTGCGGAAAGTAGGTTGCTCATGACACGGGTGAAATTGTATACCACTTAGTTTATTATATATCAACATATTATGTACCCTTAAGCAGTACCATATTATATTTCACCACTGAAATAAAACAGGCACAACATGTGTTCAGAAGTCCAACTTTATCTCTTGTTGATGAATTGCACATTACAACATCTGCCAACACACATGAGCATGGTGCCAAGGTTTACCATTTTACAATGTTACTATAACTTATGAATCTCGACCCAGCATGTGAGATGCAACTTCTTGTCAACATTCCAAACACAACATTATGATTGTTTTGGAATGTATTTTTAGTGGCTCTATGTAAAAGCACCTAATGACTTTGTTAAAGAATTTAAAACTGGAAACATTGAATAGGTTTCACGAACCTGTGGAGGTGGTGAGGGGGCTCGAGGCGGGTGTGCAGCTACAGCCTGCGCTGGGCGCGACGGTGGCCTTGAAGGTTTGTTGTCAGAGAGTCCCTTGATCTGTAGGGACTCTGCGGCTTTGAGCAGTGCGGCCAACTGGTCTTGAGAAATGTTGACCTCACCGCGGTACATGTAATCCATCATTGCTCTCAACTCAGCATATTTCACATCCTTGAGGATTATTATTGGATGCTTATCATACTGCTGTGATAATACACTCTGAAACAAAATCATCAACCATTGTTCACATTGTTTACTTTTACTTCTGGCCATGTTTGTAAATATTCTACTGAAAGTTAGGCTCAACTAACAAGTCATTGTTAAAACTTTAATTCTCATTCAATTTACATGAAACAAAATTCAATTAAATATAATTAGTTAATGCACCAAAACACTAGCATGTCATTAAGTTAACTACAGTTAATGGCATGATGTTAGGTAATGAATAATTGCTAGCAGGCGTTTAGAAAAAAGTGGTACAGGCAACTTTCAGTTGCCAACTCATCTATGCACCTATGTACTCTGCCTAATTGTGAATACATGAAAGCTAGAATGGTACAAGTGGTATGTTTATTAGAGCAAAACTGTATTGCCTTGCAAGTAACTTAGACACGATCGTAATTGACCTACATAATGCGGAGTGCACTTACCTCGAAATAGGGACTGCATGCTGACAGCACCACTTTGTGCGCCTTAAGAGTCTGTCCCTCGGCGGCCAGGGTGCAGTCCACGTGCATACCCTTCTCGAGAAGAGTGTCGAAAACAGACACCAGTGTCGACTGATGGTTGTTCCACCTCAGGCAGAACTGTTGGTCGTCGTCCATGATGCCGTCTAGCCACTCGCCGCGCCCTCAGCCCTTTTAACGAGAAACCAAAGAAACGTCTAAACAAGGTCTAATAACACCACGCAATAACTAGGCCATTAGGAAAACTTCACTTTGACTACACAAACATTGGATTCTGAACGATTATCACTGTATGGCGTTAATTGTCTCACCGAATCACTTCATACGATGAGATCACGCCCCAACTTAACTAAATTAACTTTATGGACCACATACGAGTCGTCGTAAGCGACGCGGCACAAAGAAAATGGCCGCTTTTCCAGCGCGACAAAAAATAAAATGGCGACGAAAATTCTAAGTTTTACTATTTTCTGGGCAAACTTTTCATAAAACACAGAAACTGTTCAAGTTCATCGCGTTGCTAAGGCACGACGAACATCGAAAAAGTTGAAAGTTAACAAAGAAACTTCTGAGAACTTTACTTCGAAAGTTCTCAAGTGGAAATTTTCAAGATGAAAAGTCCTAGCAATAAGTAAGCCCTTATCGAAGCCGTAATGCTTTAACTAAAGAATATAATGCTTACCTTGACTATTGCATTAACTGTTTGAACGTATTTTAACACTTTTACTTGTTTTAGGATTAATTGCCACTTTAATTTTAACACATTTGCACACCCGCCAGCTTTCTTGAATGAAATTGAAAACACTAAACTAAAACTATGCTATGTTGCAAGTTTAGAGAAAGGCACCTCTACAAAAATCCAAACGAAGTACAAGTTGGAAGCGACGCGAATGACCCAAAATAAGCTCTATAAATGTTGCCCTTAGCAAATAATTAGAAAGCTTGAAAAACCAACAATAACGTTAGTTTAACTATTATCTAGCCTGTTAATTAAATAGGTATATAAATAAAATAATAATTTCGCAATTATATTCCAATTCTTTATTCTTTTGTTTGCGTACAAGTGGTATGAAGTATTTAGAACACCTTGTCCTTGACCCACTTTTTGACGGCACATCTCGTGATTATTATTATTATTACTGTTCTATTAATTTCCAAAAAGCAGAATATTTTATATATTTGTTTCGATAGATAATTTCATTGCAATATTAAATATTTTTAAACTGTAAAGTTTCGAAACTTCATTTTTTAGTAATAATAACATTGCGGGTAACCCATAGCGCCATCTACTGGCTCTTGATAAATATGTACATACATCAACGTGTTTGATTTGAAGAGATGCGTTCTTTGTCAGATAGGTATAATGTTTACTTTTTGCTAAGTTATGATTACGGCTATGTCACACCTAAACATACAATACATTTAAGAGTTTTTCATATTTGGGATAATTAACGAATGCTCTAGAATGGTATCGTACAGATAAATAGTTAAAAAAAAAAAATTTATCTCTATAATAATAATAAGAAGGAAGGTACAAAAGTAATCTGTGGTAAGTAATAGGACTACGAATACGAATAGACATTATCGTACATAGGCACAGGTACCTATAGAACGGCTCAATTAAAGTACATAGGTAAAACTAACTTCGTAAGAATGTAACTCGTACGATTCACCTAATCTAAATAAATATAAAACTCAAAGGTGACTGACTGACTGACTGACATAGTGATCTATCAACGCACAGCCCAAACCACTGGAGGGATCGGGCTGAAATTTGGCATGCAGGTAGATGTTATGACGTAGGCATCCGCTAAGAAAGGATTTTGATAAATTCTACCCCTAAGGGGGTGAAAAAGGGGGGCAAATTTTGTATGAAACTCGGTAAATATATTCTTGAATAAATATATTATGTAGCTATGAAAAGAGGAGTTAGCTCTTACTTTGGAACCTTTTTAGAGAACAATTTATTGTGAAGTCAGCTTTAGGGATATCCCGGACGGGGTTGAATGCTGAGTCCCATTGTGGTCAGGTGGACACACGTTGTTATTAAGAGTAAAACAGGTGATGTGATCTTTCGGACAAAGGAAACTATAGGCCAATTTCCCTTGCGACCACAGAAGCTTAAGGTTCTTGATAGTAGCTAAGACGGTCTGCTGGAGAAACAACTCAAGCAACACCTTGTTCTACACGATTATCTGTTCGGGTTTCGTTCCGAACTCTAACAGAAAACGCAGTTTTATATATCAAGCGGGTACAGCACAAAGCGAAGAACATCTATTTTTGCATGTTTCTTAGATCTGTCTAGGGCTTTTGACTTGGTTTCCCAAGCGCGTTCGCAGCCAAATATTTGGGTTGTGGTGGGGGGGGGGGTCATAACAACCTACCAATGCGAATTGAAAATTTGAATTGTAAGTAACAATTAAAATTTTCATAAATTGTTTATTTTTTGGAGGGTCAATGAGACGTGTACGATTTGGGGGGTCATGTCCCCTGCAACCTCTCCCCTCGGTCTGCAACTGTGATTTCCTACGATATCTTGTAGAACAAACTTGAGGCCAAAAGCTTACCCTTTAAGCTTGTAAATATTTTTAAGCACTGGTATGACAACCAGGTCAATAGTCAGTAGTCCGATGGGCAAGTGTTTGTCAGGGCCATATCAATTGGAGTGCGGTGTGAGACAGGGGGGGCTGACCTCTCCTGCATTGTTCAATTTACATATGCAT
The DNA here is from genome assembly GCA_963891755.1 of Pyrrhia umbra. NCBI lineage: Eukaryota > Metazoa > Arthropoda > Insecta > Lepidoptera > Noctuidae > Pyrrhia > Pyrrhia umbra. Next base: position 13,921,339 of record OY982929.1, read on the forward strand.
GCCCTGATTGATGTGCTTAGCAGTCTACATCTCGGTTGTCATAAGTCTGTGTCAATAACCGGACGACATGGTGCTGCCGAGCGCGTCAGTCAGTGGCATCAGAAGATTGCTGGCAATATATCAACGTTACCCATTAGAACATGGATTGTTGTATAAAGTAAAGAAAGATAAAGTATACACCTACATTGTCTTTGAAGTGGGGACTAAATACGATCTGGATGTTCCACCTATCCGAAATAAATGTTCCTCTTGAGCGAGTGGAACAAATGACATCGAAAGGGAGCGGAGGGGTCTATCAGTAGGTACTGGCGAATATGATAGCTCGCAGGTTTGTTCAGCTCAATTAAAAGTGAAGCTCTGTAGAGCATTTGTACATCTTTATAAACGTGCAGCCTGTGGGAGAGGTATTCGCAAACGACATATTATGGAGCCCTTCATCTCCAATATAACAAGTCTGGTGTACTGTGAGATGAGTGTGTGAGTACTTTTATTGTGTTAGCAAATGTAACTGACCAATGGTCTTTTTTGTTAATTAAATAAATAAATAGCGTTCAGAATTGCTGGGGTTACAATGGCATTGAAGGACGTCAGGAATTTTCGATTCAGCGACAGACTGCTTCTACACAACAATGCTCAACCGCGCAGCGTCCCTGATGGCACGAGTCATGGCCAGTCCCAACAGAATTTATCAGGAACATGGATCTCAGTTTTTACCTGGGTGGTGCTCCGCCCAAACGGGGCAGATCTCCACCGAGTACTCCGGGCGATTCCTCCCGCCCGATTTGATGCAACGAATGCCCGAAGCAATCGTGTCCGGTGAGGACTTGCGTTAGGCGGAAGGTCACGCCTTATCTAATAATTTCCCTAATCTAAATTAATATTATAAAGAGGAATTATTAGTTTGCTTTGTTAAATAAAAGATGCAAAAATTACCCTTTCTTATAAGACGTGGTGGCCTAGTTACTAACGACAGTGCGGGTTCGCAACCTGGCAAGTACCAATGTGCTTTTTATAAGTTTAGAAAGTACATGTGACTCTGACTAACGGTGAGAAACACATCGTGAGGAAACCTGGACTAAAAGGTCTAAAATCTAATCTACCTTGAGAAAGTATGGTTATCAATGCTCATGCCTTCTCTGTACGAGAAGTAGCCTTTACCTAACGGTGGGATGGTAAACATTGACTTGATAGCTAAAGAAGTAGGTTTGTGTCCAATAACAGATGTTTGATATACTGCATCGACCTTTATTCGCACACAATAGGTCCATCCACGTCCTCAGTAATCTACCAATTGATTATAAAGCGCGTGCACTGCTACTGTGTCAGTGTTGGTGCCGAATTTATGAAGTAAGCAGATATACTTACCTAACTCATAAATCATAACCTTTTTCTATAAAAAGTGCTATTATTTTGTCACGAGAAGGTGTCTCCTACTGCTCTAATCCACTAACTTGTTTATGACTGTAGACTGCCATTACAATTAGCAGCAAATTTTGATAAACTCTGTTAGAAATCTCTACAGGAATAGAAGACAAGGAAGGTGTAAAATAAATCAAATATTATAACCGCGTCACAAACTTGTAAAGTGTCGAGTAGACTGTAGATTCATTCTACCCTCATTTTCCCGGGTCTGAGGTGATATTAAGCTGCGAGTATTTTATTTTTCTTATTTAAGTACCGACATTATATTTAAAAACGGATCACCTTCTGTTTTTTTTCCGAGTCTGATTTTCAGAAACAACCTAAGTTTCATAAAAATCATTGTTTCATAAAATATTTCGAACAAGAAAGTGAATACTGGTGGGTACTAGCAGTTTTCCTTGTGACTTAAAGATACAGCCTGCGTTCGTTCCCTCGTAAGCTTTGTCGCTTCGTTATAAAAATCAATAGCATTAGTAAGTTCGTACAAACGAATTATACGAATCTCTTTGTGTGCGTCGCCAGGCTTTCGGTGTGCGGGAAACAAAAAAAACCACGAGCGAAATTCTTGTAATAAAAATCAATCGGAGCGGAGAGAGAAGGCGCCGCGCGGGGCGCCGACTGGTCGGGCGCCCGGACCACCCCCTGCCTCCTCCCTGCATACCTACACGTGCTATAATGCACCTACCCTCCCTGCCGACTTTTTCTATTCCCCATTTGTATAGGTTTTACAAAACTTCCTCAATTGGAAATATGAATGAAAAATGTGTTTAAAATTTTAAAGTAGTCTCGATCTTTAGATAGTGCTCTAAGGAATGCTAACCGAGCCTGGCCGTGGAGCACAGCAGCGGCGCGGCGCGAGAGGGAGCCCCGCTACAGCGCGGTGCGCGGCCGGTTCCCGGCAAAAAGGCGTTTGTTTTTATTTCTTTGGCGCGGAAAAAAATCAGCACGCGCCCGCCCTGCACCTCCTAAACATGCGCCACGCAGCGACGCAGAGTCGGCCGGGTGTGTGCCGAATTCACTTTCATTTGCGACATCTCATCGTTTCCCGAAGGTCACCGTGCAGTCGCGGGTGTCGTGACAAGTCCGCGGTGCATGTGTGGCGCGGGCGAGTGCTTGCGGCGGCCACCGCTGACCGACTAGGTGAGTCGAGTGAATTTCGCGCCCTCGTCTTCGGCAATTCCGTTTCCCTCGCGTTTATCGGCACCCGTTTCGCACCGTCCTTCGCCGTGTGCCGGGAAGACGGTGAAAGTGAATGTGTTTTCGTATCTCGCGGTGTGTCGGGGTCGCGCAGACGTGCACTGCGGCGGCCGGCTCCTCGAATGGAACGATGTGACGCGACGAGAGAGGGTTAACCGCGCAACTTTACATTCACTACTTTCCTCTACCTCTGACAGGTAGCGCACGAATATACACGCTAACAACAATTTCTTAAAGTCGCTTATCCTAAGATCTAACAAGTTTTGTCTATAAACTTTTGAATCAGTAACGCGCTTTGGTTTCAGTTCGAACTTTCCATTGGATATTCGAACTTCACATACGTTAGCGACATGCATAAGGGTTTTAAAACAACAAAATTAAAAAAGCTCGTGAGACGGTCTGGCTCGCGACCGGCAGCGAGAGAGAGAGAGAGAATCAAACTTTGTACTCTTCATTTGTGCACCAATCGAGAAAAAATTCAATAAAGCTCGCTTCCTTTTGTCTAATTGCCTATGTAAACCTACTTATAACATGGCTATTGTTCGATTTCTGCGACATTCCGAGGAGAACATGGGGTGCCACGTTGTTGTTTACACTTGTACTCCCAGGATACAGTTAGCGCGCTTTTGTTGTCGTGATGAATACAACTATGTCGTCAACATAAACTTGCACTCTTGAGATCTTGACTCATTAATAAAAATTACTCGTAATACTTCGAGTTTATCGCCGTGACAGATATATTTTAAGAAACGGAACGGTATACGATTTAATAGAGGAGAATTATTAGTTTGTTTTATTTGGTTCGCTAGGAAATGCCCGGCCACGGCCTGTCTCAAGTGAAATGCGAACCGCTCTCGGACGAAGAAGACAGCGACTCACAATTCGCGCACAGTTATCTATCAAGTCAGGTAACTTTAATTAGCAATTATAATTATTATTTAGTTGCACAGTTTTCGCGGGCATGTGTATCGTTTAAATGTAATTGCAGTAGTATCAAAGTATTTAAAGCTTTCGTATGAGATAATCTTCAAATCGTTTTATTTTTTTAGTTTTTGCTACAGCTACACTAAAACACACTGTAAAAAAATAATATAATGTACCTAATAGTAATTTGTAAAGTATTATCTTCTTAAAACTAATCCTCGAGCATGTGGTACGTTTGTCCGTTTCTAAAGTTATCACTGCCATTTTAAGAACTTTTTAAACGGGTGCGTAGGTACCCTACCTACCCAGTAGACAACTTAGTAGTTTTTATAGAAACATAAAATTCCCGTGATTGCAGCTGTTGTTTTATACTTACCTGTATGTGTGTATTTTAGTATAAGGATGAGATTTATCATCGCTGAAACGCAGAAGCGTAACGACAACTCGTAAAATAGTTTTTCAACCGTTAATCAAATTATAAAAACTTGTTTCATATTGCCTACTTTGTAGCACGAATGTGTATATTTCTTCTATGTAGGTAATGAATAGATTGTGAGAGAACCATGGCAAGACAAAGTGGGCCGTTGAGATTCGTACATGCTATTCTCAAAGCTCTTATCCTTTTAAATTGACAAAAGAATTGCGATTATATCACTGCCAACACTCACTGATGTTAATTATGTTTCAGATATAAATTAAGTTCTAAATCTACGTAGTTGAGTAGAATATACTTATCAGTAGTCGGCTGACGCAAGGCTACTAATTAGAATGCTCGATATTTATTTTTGAGCCGATTAATTTAGTTTCAATGCTCTTTAAAATTAAATCGAAGAATAAAAAAAGATTTGAAAGTGAAATTAATTAAATAAAAATTAAAAAAAAGAGAAGAACTATCTTCGGCAGTATCTCCTCAGATCAAATATTTAAATAGGTACATAGTTAAGTCAATGAATCTATTAAATAGTCATACCTATAACATTATTTTACTAAAGTCTCGCAACACAAAGCTCGCTTAAACTATTAAGTGTTTACAGACCATGGCTTAATATGAAATAGGTAAAATGTAATGTTAAGTTTATTAATGTTGAGTTCATTGCCTTGTTAATTTAATTTCTAATTAGATACTTACACGAAATACTTATTTGTACAGGCCTAAATATCAGGGGGGCTAGACAAGTGGCAAAACGCTAACGCTAACGCTATAGAATAGAAAACAAAATGTATGGGAATGACATATACCTAGTCGTAAATGAATGTTATTCCCATACATTTTGTTTTCTATTCTATAGCGTTAGCGTTAGCGTTTTGCCACTTGTCTAACCCCCCAGAGCTAGTGTGAGCGTATTTGGTAACGTGTACCTATGTTAGTAACAAATTAATGAGCTAGATACCTAACATTTTGGAATACCTATTTTGAGAGGATTTTCTTAAAAACGGTACTACTTCTATCTAAAGACATCATTTCAGACAAAGCCATGTAGGTTACTTTACCAAAGACGTTCTATAATAAAATGCCTTCTCCCCCACAACTTGTTCATGTTGGGAGGAATATATCTGTTCGTTGACCAGGGCAGTGGCTTGGAAGAGTTGGTGCCGCTGGCCCCGGCTGGCCCAGCCGCCACGCCAGTCTGTGTCAAGCAAGAGCGCGCCGAGTCCCCGCCAGCTGCCACTTTAGAGACGCTAGAATCTGCATCACACAATGCCAAGGTAGGTATTTGATGATTTATCTTATTAAGATTTACAAAACAACTATCTACAGATACCCTTAGCAATGTTGCCTTCCACTCGAGTTACTCTACAACGGTATTGAGTACTAAACTCACCAGACAGGCACATTATGTATGTAATTGGTATACTATACGTTGATAATAATGTCTTTTATCTTAACGTTGATTTGGTAGATCTAATGTGTAGCTCAATTTATGTAGATGACATGCTAATTACCAGTAATGGATTCTTTCTTGTTCATTAGGTAACAAACTACATCGACTCTATTCTACCTTCGGAATTTAACTTTCATGCATTTTAATTAGAATTTACACAAATCTACAAATGTTACAATTATAAAGTGAATGTATAATTCTTAATGCGATTAACGTATTTAACGTTTTGTATCTATGAGGTGTTATGAATGTATCATTTTGGCTACGTTCATTATAAACTGCGTACTTTTGTTCTTCATTAATATTCGGAAGTATCCCGCAAGCATAAACACTATTTACTTTGGTTTAGAGCACGTCGCTGTTGGATCGTCACATGGAGTTTATGAACGTCAGCGAAGTACCAGAGTCCACTGACTTCATGCCGCTGCTGCCTGTCAAGGATGAACCGTCGTCTGAAGGTGGTATGTAGACCTTAGAAGCTATCACAAGGCTATCACTACTATTAGTAGCAATGATCATAAATAAATAGATGATGGATCGAATTATGTGCTGCAAACCAATTAGGCCCAGCGACGTATGTCCAGCCTATATTGTTATTTTTTTTTGAAGTTATAACTTGGAAAATCTTTTTTTTTTTTCGTTCTCAGTCAGAGGTATCTAAATATTTAGTAAATATCTGTGTAGATCTACCTGACTAAAGAAATATGATTTTATCTGCCGTATATGACGTACGTATGACGAACGAAAGGCAAAGTGAAGGTATCATTTCTTGGAAATAGTGAAAAATTTATAGAAAGTAAGATTGTCATGGTGAATTTATCGAACATTTGAAAACAACACAGGATAAACGCGTACGCACGCTATTTTAGAACGGATGAAACCTGTTTTTTGCTCCCATTCGTGGAAAATATATTTATTTGTATATTAAAAGATTGATGGTCTTACTCAAAACCTGTTATAGCCGCCATTGTGAGAAATGCATTGATGGCTTTACTAGGAACCCCAGCGCAGCGTTGGTACTCTGCTACTGCTAACTGCTTCGGAAATTAATCTCGTTATGACTAAAAACCATTTAATTTTGGAATTTACGCATAAGATGAGATATAGAGATAAGATGAGATCATTTCTAAAAAATACGGGAAAAAATCTGGTCTTGACCGTCACGGTGTTTCCTCACTTGGTTTTCCAACTAACCAAAAACCAAAAGGTATTACATTTTTTTGGGTAGAATGAAACTAGCTTACCTATAGGTGTCAATTTCTTTATAATACATGTATCAACATCATATGATGTCTTGAGATTAAATATTCCACGTTTTAATAATATGCCTTTTAATACTGGCCAGAACTACCACATCTTAGTGGTGAAGACACCAGTGACTCCTGTGGCCGGCAGACTTCGCCCGCACCACGGCACAGCCCCAAGAGTTGGACTCAGCATGACATGGAACGAGCACTGGATGCTCTCAGAACACATCAGATGAGCCTTACCAAGGTATAGCACTTGATTTGAATTTTTACTCAAAGTTGTTCAGATTCTGAATTTAGTCAAAGTCGCACCACACAAAAATAAATTTTGAACTTGTTTAACGTGTTGTATAGGTACCTTATTAATTTCTAAGTGTGTCCTGCGGGGTTAGACAAGTGGCAAAAACGTTAGTAGAATAGAAAACAAAATGTATGGGAATGACAGATAGCTAGTCGTAAACGAATGTCATTCCCATACATTTTGTTTTCTATTTTAATAGCGTTTTTTGCCACTTGTCTAACCCCGCAGGACACACTCTTAGTGAAAGTGTTTCAAGGTTCCAATTCGAAATTCTTTTTCGAAAATCGGGTATGCCAAACGAATTCTCAAGAGCAAATGTCGATGAATGTTTCGATGTCGGTCGTTTGTAATGCTCAACTGCAGGAAACAAGTATCAGTTTTTACGAACTGCTGACATCGATACCGATCAGTTTCTATCTACGCATTCAAGGAATGCACGCGTAAAATGACGTGAACAATTCCTTTGGATCTGTGATGCTTTATATTATTAATTCTAATCTAGCTTAACAACAACCGTCACGGTTGAGATCTGTCATATTGTATGCGTGACGCGTGTGCAACCTTCAGCCGTATTGTACATGTTATTTATTTGATGATGGCTGTATTAGCTTCTATGAGATAATGAGACTTGTAGGTTAGTCAGGTAACGCAATTAACGTTGAAGGATATAATAATTATCTTACATAGGTACTACTTTGCTGTTCTTTTTTCACATTTTGAGTGTCTAAAATAATAGGTACATTACCTAATCATCGGCCTATTTATTGACTTGACACTGCAAAGCAAAGTCCTTTTCTTCAGAGAGCGTACATCATCTACAATAATTGACATTTTGGTTTGATGCCACACATTTAATTTATATTACAACTTCTTTTCTTCATTTTAACCCCCAATTAAATTAAAAACTTGTACACAACAAGTTATAAGAAAAGAGATAAAAAAGAAAACTCTATTAGTTCCTACTTTTACATTTTCCTGAAGGCATCAGCAACGTACGGGATCCCGTCCACCACGCTGTGGCAGCGAGCGCACCGGTTGGGGATCGACACACCTAAAAAGGAAGGTGCCGCCAAGTCCTGGAGCGAGGCCGACCTTCGCGGAGCACTGCACGCTTTGAGAGCAGGCGCCATTTCTGCTAACAAGGCCAGTAAAGCTTATGGTGAGAAATTTTATTCATTGATTAATCAAGAGTAAGTACATAAAAAAGCAAATACAGGTGATCTAAGTTCGAAAATCACATACCAGCTTTGATTTCATCGTCAAAAATATTGTGTTGCCTGTGCTGTTGAGTAACGACTTTTGCCAAACTTACACTGACAAATGAGGAGTATACTTACATGCTGTTTCCTATCTTTAAGCCTTAATCCAAAATATAAAGAGCTCATGAATGTTGCCAGGCATCCCGAGCAGCACGCTGTACAAGATAGCGCGGCGGGAGGGCATCCGGCTGTCGGCACCGTTCAACGCGGCGCCGACGGCGTGGCGGCGCGCCGACCTGCAGCTCGCGCTCGCCGCCATCCGCGCCGGCGCCAGCTCCGTGCAGCGCGCCGCCACCACCTACGGCATCCCCACCGGTAACTGCCAGTGCTGCCTCGCTGCTAGTCAGCTACAACAAGCTCTGTAGCACGGTCTTAGTGCCCTAGCCGGGGCTGCGGGATGTTCGAAAGAGTTACAGCGGCCCCGGAACGCAGAAGGCTGAGAGAGGAACATGGATGGGTTATAGTTAGTACCTAAAAGTCTGAAACTCCCTCAAGTCCCTTCCGCCCTAAGACCGTGTTACAGAACCCGAATCTACACTGAAGCACTTCTTAAAATTTGATACAACCAATCAAAAAAGTCAATTAAGAAAAATAAAATGACCTTGAAGAAGGTCATTCTCATATCTGAATGTAGGACTGTAGCAACATTTGCAGGCACATTGTACGGGCGGTGTAAACGGGAGGGCATCGAGCTGTCTCGCTCCAACCCCACGCCTTGGTCTGAGGACGCCATGGGTGAAGCACTAGAGGCTGTTCGGTAAGGCATCATTTTAGATTAAAAATTTATACGTTCCCTCAATTCCCGTAGAGTTTATCATCCGTATTGATTTATTTTTCTATCCAAATATTTTGGAACATGCGTATCTACATGTATCAAATACTGCCATAAGTTAAAACACTATTTCCTCAAACTGATTTTAACACACTGTGAACAGGGTGGGCCAGATGTCTATCAACCAGGCAGCGATCCACTACAACTTGCCCTACTCCTCACTCTACGGAAGGTTCAAGAGATGCAAATATCAGATGCAGGTACACTATTATAATTATTGCTTCCAAAAAAGGTTTTTTTTTAAAGAGAAGTACTAAGAAAACGAGGATTTCCATCCACCTATGAGTGTTAAATGAGCGAAAAATATATCAATTTCCCTTAGAGAACTCAGAACAGTGAAGGGTACAACTCTTTATAAAAGTCAAGAACCCAAGCATCATAAGTACTGTGCTGTTATCGTCAAGTTCCACAATGTCGTCAATTTATTATAAACTTCGGCTACTTAATTCAACGCACCTTAAATTCACTTGATTTTACTCTTTACTGGTGTAAATATATTTCAGGGTGTTCCTCAAAGCCAGCAGCAACCACAACCAGATCCTCACAAAGTGGAGCAAGAGCAACCACACGAGGTCCCGCAGTACTACCACCAACTGCCATCCCACCAGGAGCCAGACCCGCACACATACGCCCACATGCACGAGTACACTCACACTCAAGAACAGTACGGACAATACTACCAGGGTTTTAACAGTATTGCTACCAGCTGAGGGTATGGGCATACCTCCAATAATGAGGGGTTTTGATATTGAAAATATATATAATGAAACCCAACGCCACTCCCAAGTATTGGTTGTTTATACCTTTTATAACATGGAGTGGCGTGGCGTGTCATTGTGATTTTGAATTTTGAATATTTTTCGTGGTTAGTGGTTAACCAGTCCGCCTACAATAAGAGCGAGCAATTAAAAATAATATTGTAACCATGTCCAGTTCAATATTTAATAGTTATTAGATGTCGCTATCTTAATGAGGCTTCCGTCTAAGACATGTGTGATTATTGCCTGATTTTATTAATAATAGCATTGTCTGTATCCTAGGCTAGAGCCTAGACTTGCCAGATTTTAAAGCTGGTAATTGCAAGTTAGTTGGTTACCAATGTAGTAGGGAGAAATACAAAATATTTAAACGGTATTACATTTTTGATATGTTGTGACTTGTTAAGTTATATAGTTATTTAAGTTAAGTCCAAATTAAAATAAAAGTTCATTCCATAGCTTTTAGTTAAGCGTGTACTTACATTGTAATGTTCATTTCATCGTTGTATTTGAGTACGAGTAGCGACATCTATTAGAGTAAGGTAGGAAACTGCTAGATAAAAGTAAAGAAAACTACCATTTAAAAAAATTATACGTAATTAGCGAATAAGTATTGATATTCAAATATACAAATTTACAAAATTTCTTGCTATACAAATACAGCTAAAATATAATTTTTTATTCGGGTTAAAAACCCACAACACCAATTCACAGCAGCATATGGTCATTGTTTTTTTTAACGCATAGCCTTATAATTGTTTACTTATGTAAAAGAAATTAAGAGTTAATTTCCTTCTGGAACTAAAGAACGACATTTTCAAACTGAAACTACAGTAGGTGATGAATTTCAGCAATATTAAGACAAGATGTAGACGTATGTACTAAGTTATCGGTGTAATGTATGCGCCATTGATTATATTAACGAATGGGGTAGTAAATTAGGATAATAAGTAAGAAGTAGTATGTACCTAGTGTAATAGTGGCAATTTCTTGTGATTCAAAGTAATATACGAAAGAATTATTAAATAAGATTGTAACATTCTGTCCAGACGTAAATACGTAATTTTTAATGTGATCGATTTTAAATGTATGTGTATTAATTTGTTACTTTGTTTTAATATTTGGTTATCATTATCCTTTTTAATAGACTTTAAAAAGGATATATAATAATGTATGCACGGAACAAAAAGTTCTTTTCTCCTTCTGTTTGTTCCGGAAATGTATGGTTGCAGGTTAGTCCAGTAGCCGCTAGATGGCATTTTTCTGCTTTTATATTCATCAATAGATGGCGCTGTTTAATTTTAATTATTTTTGATACTTTGCATTTTGTACCTACTTATAGTCAATGTTCAAATTAATCGGTATTTATCATAGTTTTACAATGTGGGATTATACCCACCGTATAATAAGTCCTACTTAGAACTTTTTAAACTTGATAGACTGAATATTAGTTTTATTTACCCACATTAATGTTCCCATAATATTTTTGTTTTTTTTTTTATTGCGCTTGCGGACCAAGAGTTTTTGCGAAATAGTATTACCACCATTATGGAAACACGATGACAATACACGACGACACTAAAATAATGATTTTAAAATTAATAAATTCGTAAGAATAAAAAAAGAAATATGTTATACACTACCGGTACTGCGTGGTGTGCCCGTCGCAAAGAGTATAATAACTATAGCCCGTCGTTATGGCTAGATGGAACCATATTTTCGGAATTAAAATTGTAAGAAGAAATTGTAAAGCCTACTTTTCGTGTGCAAAATTAAATTGCATGATTTTCCCGATAAATTCTGAATTATATATTACTAGCTGTCCCGGCGACCTTCGTACCATCTAAACAGACAATTTACAACAACTAAAAATAAAAAAAAACCGTTTCTAGATTTTGTGATAGTGAAATAGTAGATTGTTACACAAGGGATGAAGATGAAAGTGACCTATTTAGGCCCGAGATGGTTTGGCGCACGAGCGTAGCGAGGGCGCTAATAGTTCGAGGGCCTACATAGGTCTTTCTCCCGAGGTAAACACTCTGCTTTTCATTTCGAATATGAGGAAAGGAAATACAAACCTGATTACATAAACAAACAATATTTTATTTGTAAACGTAAATAATTAGCACTCGACAAAACAACTGAAGATCGATTGTCCGCCTCTGTTTTTTCTGTGGTATTCTACCAGCCAGTATTTTTTTGTCAAAAATTTTGCTCAAATCTATTTAAATTAACTAACAATTTATTGAATTCTAAATTAGAATTACCTGTATGTTACAAAATTATTGATAATATTTTTTATTACAATTTTACGCCGCGATATAACAGAGTGGCTGTATAGAGGGACATGGCTTGCATAGTTTTTTTTGTCAGTTTTAATTTTTTTTTTAAGTAATTTTTTTTTGTAAAAAAAAAATGCTCAAATCTATTTAAATTAATTAATAATTTATTGAATTCTAAATTAGAAATAACTGGTAAGTATAAAGACATGTTACAAAATTATTGATAATATTTTTTATTGCAATTTTACGCCGCTATATAACAGAGTGGCTGTATACAGGGACATGGCTTGCACAGTTTTTATTTTTTTTTGACAGCAGGGAAAATTGCTTCCCCGGGACGAAAAGTACTACTTTCGTCCCTCTGATCAGGTAACTTCAAGCGTACTTTCCGTGTATGAGAAATGAATAACAAATTTCCGTAACCTTGACACCAAGTTTTCCCTCTTCCATGCACAATTCCAATATAATATGCTGCATACTGAGATCATCGCCAGTGGGAAGCGAACAAAGACAGGCGCAACCTACACACAAAACCTACGACTTCTGCAACATTATGAAACCCTGGTTGGTATGTTACGTGGTATTATTAAAAAGTGGGTATTTGATTTGATTATTAAAACGGGTGGGTAGTTGAAACATCATAGCAGTGGCTCTTTCATTTTATGATGTCCTAGTACCTTCCCTAACAACAACAGACTAAGGTGCAACTTACACGACCGTCTTTCGATCTCAATGTGTTGGTAGAATTGAATAGTTCCGCTATCCGATTGCGGACGGAACTTCTGCAACCTTATGAAGCCTGATGTTACGTGGCATATACAAAGTAATGCTTGGGCAAACATTTTACATTTTATACGGGTAGTTGAAACACCACTGCGGTCTCTTTTATTTTATGATGTCCTAGTACTTTTCGTGACGCAACATTTCAAATGACAGGACAGGCCAGTCTTCGTAAAACCCCATTATATTTTTTCCTCATCACTTTTTTTGATGTTTTAATACTCATTATCCTATACACGACGAAGACAAATCCAAAAACAAAAAAAATTGGGCCAGTCGTTCTCGAGTTACAAATGGTGTAACTAACACGACTTTCTTTTATAGATATAGATTCTATCTCAATGCTGACGGAACTTCTGCAACATTATGAAGCCCTGGTATATTACATGGAATTTACAAAGTAACGGGTGGACAAAGATATTATTGTAATATACGATGGGTGGGTGAGTAGTTGAACCATAACAGCGGTCAGCGGTGTCTCTTTCATTTTATGATGTCCTAGTACTTTTCGTGACGCAACATTTCAAATGTTTTTCAATGTCCATATCATATAAGCGTTCATTATTTACCCACAGAACAACAATTCTACGGGCATTTACCAGGACGACATGACAGGCCGGTCCGGCGATCTTCGTAAAACCCCGTTTTTATCTCATTACTTATTTCGATGTTTTTTATACTTATTATCCTATTCCGGACGAAGACAAATCCAGAAACACAAAAATTGGTTCAGCCGTTCTTGATTTAAGAGTGGTGTAACTAACACGACTTTGTTTTATATATATATATATATATATATATATATATATATATAGATAGATTATCAGGTTTTTGAACTTTTTGACTAGCCTACTAGGTACCACTATTTCCCGACGATCACAAATCTATGTAAACTTATTTTGGGTATGTAGGTATATTTAACTGATTTTAAGAAATTTTGCAGTTTGGTTTCTTATTTGTTTCTTGTTTTTATTTTTGAACTAATAAGGATGATGAAAAAAACACTACGTCTGTACATAAAAAAGTCGCTTTATTTGTTATCTACAGTTAGATATAAAATAAATTACATAATGATTTTCATGGCTTCGACTGCGGCGTCCGTGGCTACAATATACAATTTTTCATACATCATAATTCACTTTACAATTAAGTAAGAATATACTATACCATTGCACAAAATACAATTTTATCATTCGTCACACATACTATCAGTTCCAGTTTATTTCGGCATAATTATCTGTCAGTTTTATTTACAAAAGTGTTAACTACTCGCCAATAGATGGCATTGTACGACATAAGTAGTGTTGATTTGACCAGAGTGAAGTCTTATAACGCCACCTAGTGCCGAGTAACACGAAACTAATAATGAAAAATACAATATTAGGTTGTTATTTTCACTAAGATTGTCTTTTCTACAAGTTTTAATAACATAACCGAAGTTAAACACATACATAAGTAGATTATGAATAGCATCTTACTACTTACTATAGGGATGAAACGATATAGGATCACTATTTACAACATGACATCAGAGATCATTACAATAGATATACAAGATGCTCAAAATGCGTTCGGTACCCACTACGGGTCTAACGTCACAGAACACTATCGGAACAAGCAACCGGAACTCATCTACGTCCACATATTAACGAGGAGATACATGAATTTATTATAGTCAGTGGATGAAGATGAGCTCCTGTCGCTTGTCGTAGCGATCGGTCAGGGGATCATCACATTACAATAGTTAGCACAGAGCAGTAAACTACTTCACTGTTGACAATAGAAACATATGAAATTGGCAGTGATCAATGAGGTAATGAAACTAAACGGTGGAGTATTTTACTGACTCTTACGTTAAACGTCCAGTCATTGTGACTGCAACTGGATGTAGCTTGGGACACTTTTAGTTAAAGCGGCTGGCGACGCTCGTCCTACAATTACTTGCCAATGTCACAGTGGCGCTACCAGACCGTTTTAACGAAGTGTCCGTGTCCGTTGTAAGTCAGTCTGCGGGCTTCCGAGCGAGGAGCGGGTCGGACGCCTCGGCCGGTCCTTAACACTAGTTACGTATATGTTGTGCGTCGCGTGCATACACTAGGACTAGACAACGCGCGACGTCTCACACTCACAATATCAGCACTAACGTCAGTGGCACGTCACTATCACGATAACGTCATCGTCATCTCACCGCGCGAGCCGGCGCGGCACGTCACTGCTCAGTGGACACGAGTCTCCGCCCGGGGGTGTACATTGTTCCAGGCTAACAGCTAGTCGGGACAAGTGGACGTCCTGCTAGCGACTGCCGGACCGACGGACTAGACGGGCCCGTAGTCCGAGAGCGGCTGGCCGGAGCGGGCGGAGGGCGCGAGCGGCGCCAGGGGCGCGGGCGGCGGCAGCGGGCGGGGCGCGGGCGGCGCGGGGGGCGCGGGCGGGGCGGGCGGGCCCGCGGGCGCGCGTCACACGCCCTTGACGAGCGCGCGCTGGGCGGGCGCGGGCTCGCGCCCCCCGCGCCACACGCGGCGCCACGACTCCAGCGTCTTGCCCGACCAGATCCACACGCCCGACGTGATGCCCACGGCCAGCGCCATGAAGTACTTGAGCATGAGCGCGGAGTAGAGCGGGCGCGAGCCGCACGCGGGCCCGCACGCCACGCGGCGCACCCACTGCTCGTGGCCGCCCGCCTCGTACGCCAGGCAGCCGATCACCACGCCCGCCGGCACCGCGTACAGCACGCTGAACACGCCGATGCGGATCATCAGCTTCTCCAGCTTGTCCGCCTTGGAGCCGGCGCCGACGCCGCCCTGCCGCTTGATCACCGAGCGGATGCGGAACAGCGACACGAAGCCGGCGAGCAGGAAGGTAGCCCCGAGGGCGAAGTACACGATCAGCGGCGCGAGCACGTAACGTTTCAGGTTCTCCGGTGACGAGTTGCCGACGTAGCAGATGCCGGCTACCGGGTCACCGTCGACGGCGCCGGCGAGCAGCACGGCGACGGTCTTCGCAGCAGGGATGAGCCACGCGGCCAGGTGGTAATATTGTGCGTGACCCGCGATGGCTTCGTTGCCCCACTTGAGGCCCGCGGCGAGGAACCACGCGAACGATAGCACCACCCACCATATCGAAGACGCCATGCCGAAGAAATATACTAGGACGAAGACGAGGGTGCACGCGCCCGGTCCGTTGGCCGAGGTCCGCAGCAGCGCGCCCTCACACACCACCTCGTCGTGGCCCAGCGCCAGGCGCGCCAGGTAGCCCAGCGACACCATGAAGTAGCACGCCGACAGGTACACGATGGGCCGCTCGGGGTACTTGAAGCGCTGCGAGTCGATGAGGAACGTGGTGAGCGTCATGAGCGTGCTGGCGGCGCACAGGCCGCCCCACATGGCGACCCACACGGCCGCGAACTCCTTCTCCTCGCGCGTGAAGAAGGCGCCGCGGCACGGCAGCGCGCACGCGGCCACGCCGGCGGCCGCGCTGGCGTTGTGCAGCGCGCGCACGGGCACGAGCGGCGCCCGGCAGGCGCAGGCGCAGGCGGCCGGCGCCTCGCCCGCCTCGGCCGCAGGCGCGGCGCCGGCCTGGCAGTTTTTTGCGTCGGCGCAGGCGGGCCGCGGCGGGCGGCGCGCGGGCGGCGGCGGCGGCTCGCGCGCGCGCTCCGTCTCCTCCATGCACAGCTGGTCGGGGTCGCCGGCGCGCGGCAGGCGCTCGCACGCCATGCGCTCGGGCCACTGGAAGCCGTACTTCTGCATCAGCGGCGCGCAGCCGTCGCGCGCGCGCTCGCACACGCTGCGGCACGCCGGCAGCGGCTTCGCGTAGTCCTCGATGCAGATAGGCGTGTACACTGAGCACAGGAAGAACTTCAGGTCTGCAGAGCATTTGATCTCGACTAACGGCCAGTATTGGTGGACCTAGAACACAATGAATTTATTATTAGTAACAGATATGATCAATAAAATATTTGTATACCTTCTAAAGTCGAATCATCAGTTTAAACTGTATAGAAGACACCAACCTTAACACTTGGAAAGGTGATCTTATGTAGGTAATTAATAAACAGTGAGCGTGGATACGTACCTCGAGTCCGGCCTCCTCCTGCGTGTCGTGGTCGAGCGCGTTAGGGAAGGAGGTGAGGTTGTAGCCGATGCCGCGACACATGGGGATGGTGATCTCCTGACAGCGCGGCTGCAGCGCGCCGCCCCGCGCCAGCAGCGCGCCCGCCACCACCCACCACAACCACATCGTCATGGCGCTACCACACCCGCATCTGAAACGATATAAGCAAACGGGTATAGTAATACATCAAAATCATAAGCAAGAAATGAACTTTGTACAAAACAAGAACTATCGCAATCTCACAGAAATGATCCGGAATCATTGTCGGAATGATGAGTAAAACATGATTGTTATTGTTGATGCGAGTGACTGTCTCTAGGTAGTTATGTGACAGATAGTGGTGTGGCGGCAATCTGGCCGATATCGCAGTTATCGGCCGCTATCGGTACACGCAGATTACACAATATGTAGCGGCGCATTGTGCGGCCGACTACCGTTCGTTTATTGTCCTACGATGTCGATAACTTGCCGATTATTGTGCTGGATTGTTTGGGAAACCCTCTGTGCGGCGAATTAGTGCTCAAACTTTATGACGTCTGTTCGAATACTAGAGTTATTTTTACGCCGATAGTCTATATTATATCTACTTCATATGTTGATGTAGATATAAGTATTGATGTTGTAATTGTAATTCAAACTGTATTGGTTCAATTGACTACATCTAAAAAATTCAGAATGTTTTACAGTGATAACGCGAACCTATCAGGTAAGTATTGCTACTGTAGGCAAGTTCCTATATCGCAATAGCTTCCACGAGCTGATAATTCCTTCTAATTTGTGAGTAATTAATTGTATACGAGGTCAATGTTTTAGTTAATTAGGTCAATATAAACATTAGGAAGATCAAAAAGGTTGCCGCTTACAGTTTGAACTAATTAATGATAGATAAACACAGTTGTGTCACAATGTTGAAATTAACGTAGGTACAAAATTATTGAGAAAAATAAAACATGTTTGTTTTCAATTATTTTGCGCGAAGTAGGCATACTTTGAAACTTTTCAAAATACATACTTACAAATTCGTCATTCAACGTTACTAGGCTTCTAAAAGGAAATAAAATAAAAGAGACCTATATCTTCAATAAAAACAAAAAAAATCGTAGGTATCTAAATCTTTCAGCAGTAATACCGCTGCAGTTCGGTGGCGTTCAAATTGTGGAGTTAAATAGTTTAGTTTAATTTATTTCTGGACTAACATATGCTCCGAGAGATACGGTGCTCTAGCGGAGAAAGGAGACTGTGGTAGGTACTTGTACTTTGCCTATTGAGGCGATCCGCACTGATGCAAGAACTTAATGGCCTAATAGTAGTTCATTTGGAACAATTACTTATTGATTTATATTGCTAGTTTTTAATTTTATTACCACTCGTTGAAAATAATAAAGGTAAAAACTTTTCCGAAGGTACACCCTTAAACAGGACTTATTTATTTATTTGGTTTACACGGCTTAAGAAACCAATTACTTAAACCAAAGTATTATATAATGTAGGCAGGCAGTAGGCACTTAACCATTAATTTGGTGAAATTATTAAAGTAAAATTAAGACTTATTTTAATGTCTTACATCTTGGCTTTGTTGATGAACGGGATGTGCTAGCAAACCAACAAACAGACTCAATAATTATCGATAGGTATAAAATCTGACCCGTCTTTAACTAGCAGTTAATCTGTGTTTTTCTCGTCGCGCTTGTCGTCCGAACCGTCGGTTAATGCGCTTTTAACGACACGTTATATCGACACATGGCCGGTACGAACAGACTACACTGATTCCACCGTTAAATTAAATTAGCCGTGAGCTATTTAAAATTCTGTGGTTACACTCGCTTAATTGTAGCGTGCACCGTGTCATACGGGGAGTTTTTACACTAA
Organism: Pyrrhia umbra; assembly: GCA_963891755.1. Taxonomy (NCBI): domain Eukaryota; kingdom Metazoa; phylum Arthropoda; class Insecta; order Lepidoptera; family Noctuidae; genus Pyrrhia; species Pyrrhia umbra. The sequence goes on from OY982929.1 coordinate 13,940,203, forward strand.
TAAAATGTTATAGAGCTCTGTTTGTGTTCGGATTAGTAGCAGTGTGAGGAGTTTTTTATCTTGTGGCACGCACAGCCCGTTCCTCCCACTCGTAAGTGATTATTATAGGACGGGCAGTGTCGGACAACGTGCTAGTAAAGCAGACGATTACCCGCTAATAATATAATGGTTTACTTTGTATCAGTTTATTGCTAAAGACCCTTTGTAATGTCATTTATCTGCACCAATATATTAATGAGTTTATTGTGCGACACGCAATAATTCTAACGCGATTAACAACAATATAAACAGCGCAATGAATGGTTAATGTCTAACAGTTTATTTATTATTATAACTGGTATTGGTTCTATTTTAAACAGCGTGTAATGAAATCTCATAAAGTTGTAATAGTAATGTGCAGGCGCGGATGTGCGATGTGTTTGATCATTGATCAAGCGTGGCGGTGTAACGTTGTAGCAAGTATGCTTCATCTATGTATTGCAATATAAATATATATAGCTGTCTCTTGTGGGTTCTTTCCAAATGCTCTAAGAGAAAATATCCTATCCGTACCTGAAATTATCCAGATTTCAATCATTTTGGAGCACATGGGAGTACACTTTGAACTGATGCTATGATCTCTACAATTCTAAGTCCCAGTAATGGTCGGTATTTATTTATTCCGGTTGGTTAGTCTGTTATAAGTTAGTATAAGAAGTTCCCAGTAACCATACAAGCTTATACCCAGGAAAGACCAGCCAACATTTTTTGTACTCGTCTAAGACTGCAGACATTCGCATCGCATAACGGTCAGTGCGCTAATGAAGCGTAAAAACGCGCATTATGCGTTTAATAAGGCAGCGATTTGAATTGAATGGAATCGAAACGTATCGTAGTTGTATAAACAAACGTCTGGTCGTAAAACCGAGCTGGTTCCCGGTACGATACGCGTATGCAGACGTAGGGTGAGGTCGCACTGCGAGCGGGGACCAACCATCTAAATGAGTCACAGTTAATTAGTCGTAGTTAATTGCAATGTAAAGATAATTATGAACTGAGACTATGTTGATTAAAATATTGTGTGACTACAATACAGTTTATATGACGAGGTGTTAATTGACACACCTTCAGCTGGACTGTATGAGTATTGACAATAAGCCAATTTGACTTCAAACAATTGCATGTGCCTGACACAAATATCTAACGATGAATCCAATGAATGGGCTATGACTAGCAAGCTAATGACAATCTATGAAAATTGCATTCAGCGAAGTAGTGCGTACTTTTAGCTTACAATACCGCTCCGCTCTCAATGCGAACGGGCCCTACCCTTTATTACAGTCGCACGGTTATTCCGCTTCACTGGAAATAGTAATAGTTGGCATCGCGACTTAGCAACGACACCTTATAGCCTGAACGTGTTCCCGCGGCCGGGGCAGCACGCAGCACGCCGCCCCGCGCCTGCTCCTGCTGTGTTTGCTTTAAACCTAATTTTATTGAGTTATTCAGAACTGGGCTATTTGTATTAGTTCCGCGTCCTGGCTTTGCGTTAACTCGACGACTGTTCGGAATCGACTCCGAGTGTATTCGCGTGACCGTCTCGCGAGTACACGCGAGAGGCGAAACGAAATTGAGCCGTTTCTTTACTCGTTATATCGTTACATGTAAATCTCACATAGAAAGCTACATTTATCATGTATATTTGACAGCTTTCATAGATTATTTTGGCATTAGAAAAGTCTTTGAGTTGAAATAAATGAGCTGCATCCTGGCCGGGGCTGGCAGCGTGCCACAAAAAATTACAAAAAGTTGTCATAAAAGAAACACTTCTTAGGTGTCATTTTACTTAGTGTTTGTCATCTGGCTGGTCGATTAGGTTCGAAATTGGCATATATTCGTGGTGTTCCGAGGTTGATGCCCGATCGCCTGGCGGGCTGCCAAACTGTTTAAAAGCTTATAGACTTATGTTTTGGGACAAGTTACTGACGTGGGCGGGACTTGCGCTTGCTGCTATTCATAAACTTACTGCGACAATACCAAGCGTTTGAGCAGATAAAGTAATGTAAATAGGGTTTATCTAACTGTCTTGATTGATAATGTTGAATATCCAGTCACCGCAAACTTAAAATTCTAAGTGATGTCTTCTTTAAAAATCATATCAATAAAACATAATCGTTGGGATATTTTATTGGTTCTATCTGTTTCTCTGTTTTTTCTTGTATACTGCTGTTACGGACATGTGCATTTAATTCTTTTTGATAAATAAAGGACGGTGAGCTAGTTAAGTTTGAATACTGAGTTATACAATTTTCAATCTCACCTCAATCTTTTGAATATCGATAATAGCTATCATTCCCGCTGTGTCCGACAACTGGGGCCACACATTTCTACGTTTGTTGCTAATGAAAATGCGTACAAACGACGTGTGCACGTGGTCAAATGTTCGCAATCAATACGCGCACTTTACGAGCGCGCCCGGCTCATCGCCGCGGACGAATATACTGCGAGACCGACTCATGAACACAGACAATTATGTACCAACACAATGAATAAAATTATCGTATGTATTAGTTTTTTGTCGGCAGCAGCGTCCCAGCTTCTTTCAGCGACATTGTCGGGTTTACATGCTTATTACATTAAATTTTACTATATTATTTAGCGAAAGTTTTTCACAAATGTATGGGAAGTAAAAGTGCACAGCTAATTTCAATATATTCCTTGCTATTATAATGTTTTAGGAAAATAACTTTTTTACCATCTCTGACGCTATCCGCATGTTATCGGAACCGACAAGGGTTTTATCTGGAGACTGCAGCATGCAGGGACAGAGCCTGCCAATCCCGTTAATCCTTTTGTAAAGTCGATTACAGCTATTTCGTCAGATAAGATATAAAAACAAGCAGCAGAGTCCCACACACAGGAAATTGCTGGCTTTAGAAAGTTAATATATATGTCTATTGGCAAGAGTTTCATTATAATTTAACATTGGTTATTGATAGCCATATAAAAACTAAACAATATAAAATGTCGAGCTCATCGATTCAATTACAGCGAGGCGTTTATGTTTCCAATTAACATATCTCAGATATTTTGTAGCACGTTATGCGAATAAATTGCTAGTTTTTAAACACCCCGGAGTTAACATCGCGGTGTAATTACGAAGGCGTTTATCCCATTACATTCCAACGTTACGGCGCGGTAGTCACATCAATTGTAGACTCATGCGTTAGTTAGAAGATTATCATAAGATATGCAACAATTATTTATGTTTTAGTGCATAAACAAATGGTGTCTAGATATTTCCGCTCCACCCAACACGCTTACCATAACAGCCTCCGTCCGTACAATAAAACTATTATTGCTTTAATTTTATAGTTATTTTTATTTACGAGCCTGCACAATGGACCGAGCCCACATCGCGCGACCACGCAGGCCGCGGTCGTCGCGGTCGCGTCGTAAAAACGCAGCGACTTGTACGTCGTCGCAACGTCGTCGAACGATATTTTACGAGCGATCGCTTCCTGTAAACGCTGGAGAATATTGCTTGTATGTAAATGGTGTAAGTTAGTACGTGCTGGCTATGTGCAGCTATTCTAAAGTAGCTCAAGTTTAAAACTTCGGCCATTTTGCGCTAAGCTATGAGAAACGGGCATCCGGGCCCACCTGAGGGCGAGTTATGGGCTGAACTTCGGAGGCATTGACGCTTTTGTGCTTTTACCCTAATGGTGACACTGCCCCCAGAGACAACGAAAGGTCAGCTCCGTTTTATACACATAAAATTTAAAATCATACTAATAAATAAGTGCTTACTGTTAATAAATCGTACAGCAAGTTCAATATGTTTAAGACTTTCCGAACAGAGTGGATCAATGATCCTTACTCCCACAACCCAATGAATCCCACCCTAAATTTATACGTCGACCAGGCAAGTCTTACAAGCAGCATACCACGGAACGCGCAATAATATGCAGAGTGACATCAAAATAATTTACGAGCGAGCTCGGCCGTAAAGCCGGGATCGAGGAGGCCGCAGGAGTCAGCCAGTTCCGTGTTTACCACCTATAAACCAGGCTCCGCGTGCCAGCGGCCGACATTCGAACCCCATACGAAGGAATTTTGACTTATACGTATCTAGCTGCATCATGGCGGTGCTCAAGCTTAGGATAATGTTGTAACTTATATGCTGTTTTCTTAAAAGATATTAAATAAGTATACTACAGGATTACAAGTAAATTTTTCGCATCGTATTTCTTAACTTTATAATCGATTTTGAGTCTGTTTTACTACTCTTTATAATTTCCCGTGGGATAAAAACGCTTCTAACCGTCTCTATCTCCGTACCAAATTTCACCCAAATCGGTTCACTCGTATCACTGTGATAGCGTATAAACTAACTTACTTTCACATTTTTAATATTACTTAGGATTTCTATGGAAAGATGTTCGCTCGAGTTGAACACCAGTAGCTGCTAGTTTACAATAATTATAAAATTAAATAGCAATGGTGCACTGTAGCGGTACAAACTAAGATATACATATATATTTACAGATGACGTCATCCGCTATTCAAGTGTGATGATGACTGTTGCTCGTGCCTATTATACGTACACAGTTCCCTTCAAGATCAATGAACAATCCACGGCAATAGCACATACATTGTAATGTACAGGCGTTGCCTCCCACCGCTCACACAGTACATGGGAACACGTTACAGTTAATAATTACATGAAACTGAACAAAAACCTACGGTTGCACGAGATTAACCCTGAGTATTAAACAAGATACGCCTTGTTAATACAAGTCGTTTTAGTTTTTTTACTTGCCTCTTTTAACTTATTTGCATGATTGATGTTCACGTTACATGGTAACATATTTGAAGTTATTTTTTGGCAATGTTTTTAAGCATTTTTTTTTTGAGTTAACGAGAATATTGTTTGATGGACATCTTGTAAGGTTAGAAGATTAACGGACGCGAGTCAGAAATGTTTTGCGCTTATTGTTTGTGATGTGCAGATTGCCGCCGCGAATAATTTGATATGTGATAAATAGATAGACTTTGATTGACGTATCGGAATAACATTAAACAAATATTAATAGTTTTAGAATTAGTTTACAAGTTTGATAGGGTAAGTTTTGATTTGACTGAAGTGGAAGTGACGCTTCAGTCATCGATATAAATTGTTAAACTTGGGTTTTGCGTATAATGGATCTAGTCAGGAATATTTGTGTATATATAGATAGTTATACGCCCCTAATGAAAGAAATGTAAGTATCTACAAGAAAATAGAATTTTCAAAGGCAGCAAGTGACGAGACCAATAGGCTTTTGTGAATTATCACTTAAGCAATTATCCAAGACTACAAAACCAGGTCGAATAACAATGGAAAAGTAACAAGCAGTAGTATAGACGATTATTCAGCGACAGCGGACGGTTCAAATGGGACCGCCATGGTATGGCACGCGAGGCGCGACCACTTACCGAACTAAACTTAATAAAGACATTTAAATTTCTTTGTTCGTTAGTCTTGGTTGCCAAGCGAGACTGGTAAGAGATTTTGAGTTTGATTCCCGAGCGTGCTATTCGGTTTCTCTCATGTGGAATTATTTAGTAGCATCCCGGAGTCAAGATTTGTATTGGTGGATGGGAACAGGCTCGTTTCTTGGTATATTGGATTTAAATATTATAACTAGCGTTATATATAGGTCATGCTATATACAGGGACAACTCTGGCCTCCAAGAAAAGCAAACGGGTTGTATTTTCGTCATTTCTTCGAGCAAGCAACACTACCCTGAAGTGTCCGCGTACACTGGCCACTACAATAACTGTCAAACTTTGAAAGTAAAAAGTTGTCACTCATTGTGCTGCCTCTATTTGCATTGTGGGTCAAATCGTGAGTATTGTCGCGTTTAACGAGGTTCGCTCCGAATAGGTTATAAACGTTGATTGTGGAACAGATAAATGAGGAAAGTTTTTTAAATTGGACTGTGGTGTCAACAAGTTTAGTGAGAGTATTTTGTGTTGGTATTGTTGTACTGTGTAGTTAGTTTCACGGCCCGAATGTATTGTAAAACGGGAGCTGCCACGGTTTTATCTGTTAGGCGACTTGTACTTTTACCAAGGTCTGTAAATTAAACTATATCTTCACAAGATAGGTACAAAACACTGTTTAGCAATGGATATGTATGGTTGAGACACACTTATCTTATTCTACTTAGAGTTCCATAGCGAACGAAAAGAATGAACGCATTGTAAAATTATTATGAATATTATAATGATAGTACAATGAAGGGCTTATTGTCTACGGTTTCCCACTCATCTATACTTATAAGTAGGTAGGTGCCATGTTATAAGTTTCAGTACACATCGAGCATAGATACCGATCAATACCCCATTGTCATTAATAATGAATAAAAATATTTTATCATTAGAGTAAGTAGTATGGTGTGAGAAGCCGTTGCTCGCATGCGCACACGCCAGAAAGGCCCATTGTAACATTATCACTAATGAGTCACCCTGGCTTCGTGCATGCTAAATGCGTACGAAGCTACGTGATTAATGGGCCGTACGCCAATAGCTAGGAGGTCTGCCCACCCCGTAAAGGAAGCAAGTAAACATGGCTGCTCGGTGCAATGACCTGTGGGGTAGGTATGAGCAAAAACTTGTAGATATGCGAAATGGAGCGCCTTATCTTTATGGTGTTTTCTTAACGGAGAAAACTCGCTGACTGCATCAAAAGCCGATGAGTCTGCGACTATGGCTAATCTAACGCCTTTAGTAGTTTTTTCCAGAAATATAAGAACACTGTTTCGTTTACCGTGTATCGATAATTTTTATGGGAAATGACTAAATGGATCTGCAGACTTCTTTGTATGAATTTACATCAGAAAAGAAAACTGTGGGTTTGTCTCGGAAAGATGGGAAACTATCTAAGCAGGCCTTATACGAAATAAACAACTTAGGATGTTCTTCGTTTCTTCATAGATGATAGAAGATAGCTATATGTATTCTTATCCGACACTACATCGTACTCGCTGACATCAACGCATTGCCATTCTAGTGTTATTTAGTAAACAAGCGTCTTCAGCGTTTCTTTCATACAGTTGTTCTGAAACAATAGTGGCGACTGTCGCGTTTGATGTTCAGCCTGTATTTACTATTTACACTGTTTTCAGGGTCCCGTGTACGTTCGACGGAAGCCTATTGTTGTGGTATCCGACTGTCTGTTAGTCGGTTTTGTGTAGTGCCTGGAGTCGCGCTGTTTAGGCGAAGAGGAATGTTCTAGCAATATGTTTTCTTGTGATTGGCATTTGTTTTTCAGAAAAAAACAGTATAGGTTTTAAGATCAGAAACACAAATGTTATAATTATTTCGACAAAGCGATTTAAACTGCAAAATTTAATAATAAACTTGTCGTAATTTTAACACGATCATTCATAATCATTTTATTATCTTCTATACATAAAAAATAATTTCTCTTGAATGTCTGACGGATCAACGCACAGTCTAAACCGCTGATCGTAAAGACTTGAAACTGGGATGGAGTGTTCTTTGTGACGTAGGCATCCTATAAGAATTTTTGAAATTCTACCTTTAATGGGGTCAAAGCGGTGGGCACGCGGGCGGAGCTGCTGGCCGAAAGCTAGTTGTTTATTATACTTTTCCAAGCTAACATACAAAATCGTAAAAGTTAAAAAAAAAAGAAGTCAAGAAAGTACAAAGTCACGTAAAAAGTTCGTATAGTTAACAGGCTTACCAGTACAGGCGGGTACAAAAGCTAATGCCAAATTAATGAGGATAATGCGTAACACTAATAATCACAATTTCCGCTGTCCCTGTTAACGTACACTGGGGAAAACAAACACTTGTTTTACAATGACATAATATACCATTACTGGTTTGGTACAAATGTTTTGTTCGTAAGCTAAGTGTAACACAGCAATGTAATCTTCGTTACTATTAATTTCATTGTTGTACTGTTAGACGCAATACGCTTACATAGATTAGAAGTGACCCAGCTAAGCACGAATCTCTTTTAAACCATTCAAGTGTTTTCGGGTCATCTTGATTGATCGTTAACGTTTATAAAAGTAAGTGTACTTTGTTGGAAGAAAAATACGTTTGTGTGGACACATTTCCTTGCTAAAATCAATCTTGTCTTATCCTACATAATTATTATAAATTATGCGAAAGTTTGTGATAATGGATGTTTGTTACTCTTTCACGCAAAAACTACTGAACGGATTTGGATGAAATTTGGTACACACATGGCTTACAACTTGGATTAACAGATAGGATACTTTTTATTCGGGTAAAACCGCGGGAAACAGCTAGTGATAAAAAAGTATAAAGGTACGGGATTAAAAGTAGATTTAGGTAGGATGGTCTTAATTGATAAATCTAATTTATTTTGTAGTATTTGCTATTAAGCTTCGCTTCTTTAGTCTGTAGAATTATAATTTGACTTGTGATATTAAAGAGTTTTTAGCATACGATCCCACTTTTTACCCTGTCTACGCATTGCTCACTTTCCTGCATGAAAGATGGATAAATCATTAAAATATTTTCGTTGTATAATTTTTCAATAAAAGCTTTCCGCAAAAAGTATTAAAAAAAAGGTTTGTGTAAAGAGTCCTATATCTATATCGCAGTGTAATGAGATATTCGTGTGCTGCGATTGGTACTGCCTCCGTAGGCCGGCTGACGTAACGCAATCAACAAGGGTCAACGTTTTCTCGTTCCTCGCAATTTTCCGCTTGACAAATCAAACTTATGCTAAAGCTGTGGATTGATTGACGAGCGACAGCGGAACGGTCCTTGACTTAATTATCTAGGCAGGTACTTAGAGTCACGCAGGCGTGAAAGGGATAGACCTAGTTCACAGCGTTGGTATCTACTACAAATTGATACTTTACTGATGCGCTAAATTTCAAGTAGGAGGTCATTTATTTATTCTCTTTTTTCCTTATTATCTAATATTATATTTAAGAATTAGAATTTTACATCTGTTCCGAGACAGCAAGAGCAATACAAACAATGTATGTTTGTTTTTGTATGCTTTATGCACGATAACAATTTAATACAAAGGCGGAGTTTATCTCATTCACACCTACAGTTACTCGAAGCGTTGTTATCTAGTGACTTTCCCACGCCTAAGCGGCCGAAGTTTCGAAAATCAAAAGCTGTCTTCGAAATTCAAATTCGTCTGCCGCTTCACCGCGCAGTTTATGCCCCAGGAGTCACCTCGAGGTAGCTTGACAATTTGGCCGGTCATAGTTAACGGGATTAAGCCCAGCTGCCAGCCGCCTCCAGCCTGCACCACCGGAGACACTTGATATTGCCAATTTAAACTTTTTAAATGACTTATTACCCCAAAATTGAGGGCCTATTTGGGCAAACTATTTGCCTGATGTTTAAAGTGTACATATTTTTCTCATTGTTAAGTTTTGCACAGAGAAAGTTGATTTTGATGGAAATCCATTTTGAGTAACTACACTAATTGGAATTGTGTAATTGCCCTCTGAAATTAGCTCTCTATACTAATATCTACGTTAAAATTAAATCCCATATCCGTATTCTGTTCTGTATTTAATGCTGCCTGTATTAAATATGTCGTGTGTTATTTGGTCGCGTAACCGCAATTCCAGGTGTAAACACGCGTTACATTTGCCGCAATTGATTTCACTTGAAACTATGTGTTAAATTCTGCTTACAATATTTGTCAAACCACCAAATTCCGCCAACAGATGGCGGCCATGTTTTATATTGAAAAAATATGTTCCACAACCGGCTTTATGACATTTTAATGTAAATGTTGGGCCGTTGTGGCGACTCCACATTTTTGCGATGCGATCGTATCAAACGCGACTAGTTCCATTACAACTTTTATTGTGAAATGAATGACAAACTTTTTGTGCCGAGTGTACCAGCCAGTCGGTGTCATGAATACGATTTTTAATATTCAATTATAACTTTAAAAGTTTAACATTTGAATTTATGAGACAATATATCACGGACGAGAAGCTGAATATTTGTTGAAACTATGATATTCATCACGTATTTTATAATCTCTTGGCAGACAATCCGATGAGCCGATTTCTTATTTACAGAAAAAAAAACTTGGCAAGCGAATCGTGTAGGCTGGCAGGTACGATCTCATCTGGTCGCAGTCAGCAGATGTTTGTCGTTTGTGTCCGATATTCCCGAGAATGGCCGCTAAGATTTACGGATATCCGGCGCGAGATACAAGCGCGACCGTGTGGATACACCCGCTATTCAGACGCCTGTGACCGGAATGCTCGTATCTTTCCCGCACCCCTTAAAAAAGTAACAATTTCAGGTTTCGGTGTTCACAGACCAATATCTTTCCTCGGTCCCACAGGAATTTAGACCTTTTAGTGTTTTGTAACAACAAATTTAGCAAACGCGTACCGAATCGTAAAAGTTTTCTTAGCGTCTGAATTAGTCATTTATTTCTAAAGTTCGTTGAAAGCGCGAGTAAAATGACTTTAAAACATTCGTAAAGTAATTACTTCTCTGTTCTAACTAATGCTGACATCAGTCAAAGGAAACTACGACCATAAAAGTAGCGAACAATGAGCTGCAGCATTCAGGAACAACTAATAAGCTTTCATTTCGTCATTGCAGTCTTTTAAATTAAATAGTAAAGTAATTGGGGCCAATAAAATCTTCGCGGACAGAAGAAAAATGACTTCGTACCTGAACGAGCTGTTTGCAAATATTTCTGCAATAATTTTTATAATATTTTGTTTTAAGAAGGCAAGGACGTATTCTAACAATGGCGGTGTAACGGTGCTTGGAGCAGCGGGAACAATGGACCATCGGCGTCACCAAATGAATTTGTTGTTCGCGAATTTTACGAGCTCCGAGACAATTCTTCTCGTGTACATTATTTATGTCAATGTTTCTCGTGAAATGTTACGGTGGCGACAGTGATTAGTGCGAATTGGAACAACTTTATGGTCACTATGCTTTAGCTTTCCTCTACTTTTAAACTTATGTTCTCCCTAATGCTGTGCAGTGCCACGGTATAAACTAATAGTACCTACTAGCTAGCGTAGTATACTGCATTCTGGTAGAATCATCATCACTTGAGGCAACGCACAACTCATTTCCTAGTGATCTTTGATCAATTCAAGTGAAACTCGAGCACAGTAGTGGAACATCGTTAGAAATGTCACTCCCTTTTGTTTCAAAAAGGGGCTTTTTACGTATCGATCCCTTGCAGGTAACCGGGAGCGGATGATTTATTACCCGGCTTGTTTGTTCAAATAATCGAGCCCTGGCGAAATTTACCGCGTCACACGAAATACGGCCATAAAATAACCGCCCCACGTGTAGTTTTTGAATGAGCTGGATGGAACGCATCTCGATTTAATGGCTCTAAACGAAAATACCCCGCGTGCAGTGTTGGTTCGCCGTAATATTTGGACAATACCGAGTGGGCTTGCTAAATTTCCATGCGAATTTATTGCAGCACTAAATCGGGGAGTCATCGCGCCGTTAGCGATGTTGTTTATAATAAAACATAAATGTAATTTTCCTTGCGCTAATATAAACAGACATACATTACGATCGTATATCTCGCTTGACATCGGATAAAAGTTTCATCGATGAAGCTTATTACTAGCCTCATGGCCTGTCAGCGAGACGCCTTTGCCTATACTAGATAGTAACGACGGCGCCGGCGGTATCGATTTCTACATTCTTATTGAGTTTTCAGTATCTCGCACCGATTTCTAGTGTTCAGTTTAAATTCAGAAGTTCTTTGATACCGTTGCCCTGCCTACTTAATAAACATTGTCAACTATTTGAAAATAATTTGTACGTTTTCTTAAACCAATAGTTCTCAGTAATTCAGGCGCTCAAGATTATGGAATTATCACAAGATATCCAGGTACGCGATAATGGCGCTGGACTGGGTTATTGATATTTTGTCAAAAACATGTAGTTCGGTTGTAATAGAGCATCGTTACAAGGTATAGTGTGTACCCAGATTGCGAGATAACGTACTGATAACGTATAAATCGTATGAAAAAATAAGTAAGTTCTTTATCGGTACATACTCGTAGCGTGAAGTGGGAAACGTCTGAATATAGTGTCAGTTGAGTGTAACAACATGGTTAGTGATTACGTAACAAATCTTTCATTTTGAAAATGGAACCTACACAATTATTTCATAGAATTTTGAATTTGGAAAACCAGAAAGAAATCAAAAGAGTTTTAGAGGCAAAGGCAACATGTGTAGTGTTCCACACGATCTCATTAATAGGAATGGCCGTCTGGTTGTAGTGCCTGCTGGTAGTTTATCATAGCCGGGAACACATGTACGAGCCTCAGCCGATAGTGGACGACACGTCGCTATCTATGATCGATCACTGGTGCTGTTTAATTACGGCAAGTTATCGACGCGCATGATTTATTGATATTGGCTCCGTATCGCGATACCGTGACACAGAAATAAGTTTGATTGTAAGTTTCGCTCCTGTTGTAGATTGTTTTATGAGTCTTGTGTCGTAAACGAGATAGCTTTATACAGTTTAGTAATGTTATTGTGCTTCTAATAATAATAATTAACTGTCTGTTTGAGTTGAAATCATTTGGTGGCTGCATATTTTAACTGAAATGTTTTTTTCCTTGTTTTTGCTGTCATAATATTATTGATTTATCATTTGTTCGTCGTTGCCTATACAAATAATAATTACTTAAATTATATGATATTATTCATAGTGATGTCCGATAAAAAATAAGAACCTCCCAAGCTAAGCAGAGTCAATAAAAACTAGCTTCTTTCTTATAGCTATCTGAATCATTAATTCTATTGATAAAAACTTGTTTAATTTTCAATAATAATCTTTATGTGTGCAAGAAACTTGAATAATAATTTGAATATTAAACTGTTTGAATAAGATATCTTCAACTGATAAACGCTAAACAAATTATACACAGATAACATAATTAGAACCATACTTAATTAATTACGAAAACTACCAAAAATAACATATGACTTAAAAGGAAAGAAAGCAAATAGCGGGTTGGTTACAAAGAATAACAAACTCGACAATTTAATATCTTTATCAAGATAGCCTTGGGTGAGGCGTCCCAGCCGGAGATTAATTGCTAATAATCCACTTAGCTCCGCACAAACATGCATCATTATTTGTCTAGATAATACATTTTTTGTTCATTAAACACTTTATCTTTAAACCTTTTGATATGAACTGGAATCGTGAATCGGTGACGACGCCTATATCGGAATCAAAAGCAAGTCATTTGATATAATAGCACCTTTAACCTTTTTTAACATGTATATCGTCCCCGTAGTTGGAAAATTAAATAACTCTGATTTTGTAGTTTTGAGATAAACGCGATTTAGTGGTTTTTTTTCAGTTAATGTACATTTGTTAAAAAATGTGAGACAATTTTACTGTCGGTAATTTTATATATTGTGGACCTGATTACCTTTTACATTATGTTTTAACAAACTGAACTCTATCTTTAACTATAACTAAATAACACATAAAAAATCAAGTTGTTTAATTTTGCCACAACTGTTATTTATAACGTAACTACAATTAACTACTTTTTTCGGCTATTTATTTAGTTTTCCTACGAGCTAAATACATTTGGTAGAATAAAATTTGGTTAAATAAATGCAGTTATTGAATTTATCAAACTCGAAATATTGTTAAATGTAAAATTGAGTAGCTTTGTACGTTATTATTACTTTGATATTTTTTTAACTATTATTGGTTTCATATAAAATAAAAGCTGTATTATGATATTAATAAAGTCATAGTAAGGAAGAAATAGAAAAGTACAATAAAAATCCGAAAAAATGTATTGTAATTAGATACTTATCTTGCTACAAACTTAAAAAAATAAACAAAATTACACTAATTATAACAAGTAAAAACAAGTTAACTTAAAGTATTCTTTCAAATCAAAACAAAAAATAATTTTTGAACTCAAAAAATAACATTATGGCTCTAAAATCAGAGACCTAATTACAAAAGACATACTTAGTAGTGAGCAAAACTAATAATAAGTATTAGAACTAAAAAATATAAGTTTGTATCAAATCAAAACACATAAATTTATCCATTATCATCTATGGGTAAGACACATATTTTATGAATACTCCGTACATGGGTTTTATGATTAGGACTTGTTACTTCTACAGCCCTAACCTTGTTATCATGACCATCAAATAATTTCACAACCCTAGCCATTGGCCATGACATTATTGGAAGATTATCTTCCTTTAAAATTACTAAACTATTTAATTTTACATTACAATTAGCATATTTCCATTTAGGTCTGTTTTGTAATAAATTTAAATAACATTGATACCACACTTTCCAAAAGGATTTTTTTAAAGAATTACATAGTTGCCAAAACTTAAGTCTATTTTGTGGAATGTTACATTCATTTCCTTGAGGATACGTTGACAAAGCACTACCTATAATAAAGTGACCAGGTGTCAAATAACAATAATCATCGGAGTTCGAAGATAAAGCTAAGAGTGGCGGAGAAGTAAGCACTGCTTCGATTTCAGTTAAAACAGTATTAAGCTGTTCATAAGTTAGAACAGTTTTTTGTAATATTATTTTTAAGTGAAACTTTGTGCTCTTAACTGCCGCCTCCCAGAGCCCACCAAATGTAGGTGAGTAACATGGTATAAAGTGAAACTGTATCCCACGCTCGGCGGTAAATTTTTGAACCTGCATTTGGTGGCTTTGAGAAGCTTGCAGCTTGTAGAGCTCGACTAATTGACTCCTTGTACATTTAAATATACTTGCATTGTCGCAGTGAATTTCGGTGGGCAAACCTCGTCTGGAGATAAATCTCCTCAAGCACGCAAGGAAGGTTTCCGTGGTCAAATCTGATACGAGTTCTAAGTGAACGGCTTTTGTCGCGAAACATACGAATACACAGATATACCCTTTCCCAATTAAAGATCGTCTTACGCGAGAGAGTTTCACATCAATTGGCCCAGCGAAATCCACGCCGACCTTCTCAAATGGGCGGCTGGTAGCTGTTACACGTGCAGCCGGCAAGGAGCCCATTAGTTGCTTGGCTGCTAAGGCCTTTTGTCTGAAACATACAATACATTTGTGAGTTACTTTCTTAACTTCTAATAAGCCATTGACAATCCAAAACCTTTGATTAAGATG
Source organism: Pyrrhia umbra (assembly GCA_963891755.1). Classification (NCBI taxonomy): domain Eukaryota; kingdom Metazoa; phylum Arthropoda; class Insecta; order Lepidoptera; family Noctuidae; genus Pyrrhia; species Pyrrhia umbra. Next base: position 13,955,377 of record OY982929.1, read on the forward strand.
CGAGAGTTAAAGCTTAGGCCCTGCGTGCAGTAGCCTTTCATGTTCATACCTTATAAGCAAGCTAGTAATTGAAGAGCCCCTGGGCAGTATGACAGGATGTTTTTGTGAATAAGCTATATCAGCATAATGCAGTTTGCCACCAACGCGCAATAGACCCCGATTGTCAAGAAAGGGATGCAACTCAGCCAGATTCCCTTTCAAGCTGTTGTTATTGCTTATTGCTTTAATTTCAGATTTAAAATATGTATTTTGTTCATGTTTAATTATTGACATTAATGCATTATCTAACTCAGAACTTTGCAAATTGTTTGTATTTATTTTTGTATTATTTTTGTTAATGTTGTTTAAAAATCGCAATATGAATGCTAATAGCCTAACTATTTTATTTATGTTAGAGTAATTATACAAGTGCTTGAACTTGAATAGTCAAGCGGATTGGGGTTTTGGCATACCAAGTTGCTGGAAGGACCTAAGCAGGGCTCCACAGAGAGTGAATTAGCAGGTGAGCTGTAAGCAGGAACTCGTACTCACTGTTTTCCACCAAATATCGCAGCTACTCAGCTCTTTCGGGTTGACGCCTCGGCTAATGAGATCAGCAGGATTGTCATGTGTATTGACATATTGCCAACTGCATCCAGCGGTATTTTGACGAATTACACTTACTCTGTTCGATACATAAGCTTGAGGTTTTGTTAGCTCAGTGTTTAGCCATGCAAGAACGATTTTTGAGTCGCTGAATAAACCTCGCGAATCCATTATTGGTCACTCTGACGTCAACGCAATTAAAGGTCACGTATCACACAGTAAAACGCACGACAGAGGATGGATTCTTTAGTTATCTTTCCGTTAACTGACTAAAGCCACTACGGGTGTGCGACCCCGTACTGCTCGAGCTGCTAGAGTCACAATCCTGTCTTTTCCGTGACTTTAGTATCCCTTATTCCCCCATCCCTTCCAATATCCAAACCCCAGAGACGGTCAACTCGAAATAAACCCGGTGTTGGTGGAGCCGAAAGCACCTGCAGCGAATCAGACTCTGCACGTAACGACTTGTCGTTCCGGTGTAGGTCTTGGGAAAGCCTGCACTATCTTAATTGCGTCCCAGGCGATGCAGCATCCGTGGACAGGTCACTTGGGTGAAGTACAGTAGGCTACAGCTTTGCTGAGTGGAAAACAACACGGGGTGTGGCAGTGACCGGTTATAAGTCCAAGCAGATAGACGTAAGCGCGGACGCCAGGGGTCACTCTCGACAATGTGAGGGTCCATCGACGGCCCGTGGACGTTGCGACCGGCGTTGTCGCTCTCGTATAGGCGAGCTTCTTAGCCATCAGCGCAAGTGCCAAAGCCAAATAACCTGACACGGCTGCTGTTTGAATCATCTTTCGTAGATGTTAAAGGCCACTGATGATGATGATGATGCGATGCATCAAACCGCACGCGCTCACCCCCGCGTTCTCCGTCGTCGCCGTCGTTCTCGATCAGTCATTGCCTAGATGGTACTGACAATATTTCGGCCAAATTCTCTTATAAAAATAATGATAACTTTCCTCAGGTGCATTTCGTTTTATGACAATTATAAACAACTTAATTTATTTAATTTTATTTGCCTAGCATCTTATAATTAATCATTATCTAGTTGTAGAAGAAATAGATAACATCAAGTATTTCTAAATTAGGTACGTTATAATCACAATTCTGAATAGCAGAATTAAATAAATAGAGTTATTTAGTTTTCCTAGAACTTAGTTAGTTTTGTGAAAGAATTTTTAAGTTGAGGAAAAATTCAACAACTCATGTTATTTAATTTATTTGATATTCAACTTATCATTGACCACAGTTATTGATTTATTTACTGAGTTATTTATTTTTCCTTAAAAAAAATAGTGTTTGTCTGAAGATATTTATTATTCCATCTGTCCGACAAAAATGGCTATAATTTTGGAACGGAGTAAGATACGAAAATGCCTGTTAGGCTCAAATATGCGGCATGTTTTAGGTGTTTTGAAAATAGGGAAAAGTCAAAATCGCCAAAATCGGACTTATTTAATTTTCCACCTACGGGGACGATATATACTAGCTAGGAGCTAGTTTTTAGAGTATTTACTTGCAAGACTTTAAAGTTAAGTTTTGTAAATTAAATTAAGTTCGGATTCTCGTATTCTGTCTGTGGTTTGGGTTTTCGTTTCAGAAATTATTCTATGTTTCAACAATTTCTATTACGTATGTAAAATCACGATCGCTTACATTTATGTTTATTTTTATGAAGTGAAATTCATCGCTGCCAGCTTTTTTCTTCAGCGGATCACGCGTTGACAGCTTGTTTAGAAATTCTAAACAAGTTCATCAAAACCCTTTACATAAGTTGAGTCTGAGTGATTCGTGTAACGTCCGCAAGTAAATAACAAACGAACAGATCAAATATTTTCTAAACACTCATTGTAGGCCACGTGTTGTGATGTTTAACGGGCACTTGTCTTCAACAGCCAGTGTTATCGCTATGAATGGCGTTGTTGATACACTGCGCTACCGTATTCCTGATACTGACCACATCCACGCTCCGATTCAACGGATTATTATTTGAAACGGTGTTCCATTTCTATTTTTAAATAAACCAGAGATTAGACAACTTTTTAATTATTATGGAGTTTTTGTTTTTTATAAGCAGAAGTTTGGTCGTTTACGGTCTATTTGGTTTGTGTCTAGACTTTAATGTAAATATGGTTGTCTCTGCGTCTTGGCGGTGTGGGCAGAATTCCAAGTGGTGTGAGCATACGTTGAGGCGGGTCGTATCGGAACTTCACAGCACACCAAGTGTTGGCTTTCGAGTGTGTTTGCTAGAGCGTCGCGTCGCCGTCTACGAACATTATCTGATATTCTATGAAATAGGACCCGGCCGCGTCTGTCAGCAGTTATTTATTAATCTGCATACTGCATCTTGTATACCTTTATTAACTAATAACTGTTCGTTTTTTAGTATGGTTGTTCTAGCACAATTAAATACTAAACATCTGGCCAAAATACTTTGGTTTCGTACCCTAGCGAATATCCGTCGACCAGAAAACGAGCAAAAGCAAAAACCTGACCAGGCGTTATCAGCGAAACACTCTGAACGGTAAAAAAAGTTGAAAGCGTCCGTTTTTTGGTGGACCTTGTAAAGCTATGGGTGGGCTGCATACGTGGGGAGTATAAGTATAAATAATTTGATAAATGGCGGGCAGGACGGTAGCCCAGCGGGCGTGCATCGCTCGTTAATATAGTTAATAGTTGTTCGTCCCCTGACTCCGGCTAGACGTATGCTGGGTACGTAGTTACGTACTTGTGGCCTAGACGCGTCTGCCAGATGACATTAGCGCAAAACGAGCTGTTTATTCTTTGAAATGTTGCTTAGGGCTGAAGGGCAACTATTAAGTCTAGACTATAGACAGGCAGCATTGTAGGTAGGACTAGGTACTTACGAAACAAACTCGCACGGGATTTTTCTCAATGGTTGTTTATTTTTTTCTTAGCTCAATAAGTTTTCGTAAAAGCGGTAGAATAGATACCTATATGAAATTAAATACTGATAGTGGAAGTCTACAAGATCAACGAACAATTTCAGATAGGTATAGGCTTAATTAACTGATAATTAGAAAATGATGAGGTTTCTTCAAAGACAACAGAATCACTTTTTTAGAAATCGATTGCTAGATTTACGATTGGGTTGGCTTTGATTATACCTATATGGGTAGGCTTTATCATAAGAACTAATATTGGTATAGTAATTATAAGGTTAAGTTTATAGAGGATGTACCTACCTACCTACCTGCTTACAAAACGAGCTAATGAAATATGCCGTCGTAATCCGTCGGTAATTTATGCGAGCTCAAATTTGTAAAGCCTCATAGCCGGGAAACAAACACGCCATTGTCGGACGCGTGAATCGTGCGTGTGATCCCGCCGTGTTTGCCGGGCCGGCCATCGAACCCGTACCACAGCCTTTATATCCATTCAAATAAGCACTAATTATATTTAATGCGTTTTACCTGTAATTAGGAGGTGTTAGAGAATGTGAAACAGTGTTTAACGATTTCGAAACAGTTTTTGGGGATTGTTTACACGCTTGCGTATACGATTAGACTGCTTTATGAGGTGCTCTCACCATCGCCCACGCCACCTCGCGAATACAAACAACGACGCCCAATCTAATGATTATTGTAAATATTACGCACTATTTTATCTAGCTTCGTGCGGCGCAGTGGTTGCTGCACATTAGCAGTCGACTTGTAAAATTAATCACTATTATTAGTAGGGAACACATTCTGTTCACGTTTAATCTTTATGAATATAAACAAGCGTGGAAGATTTAAAAATGGAACACAATAAAGTTGATCTAGTCTAAACATTTTAACAGGCTGTAAAACGCACTTTCGTCAATGTACCGGCAATAACGATAAATATAAAGCGCGGACACGTGTTGTGGATACCTAGCTACCTCGCGCCCGCGTAGCTATGCAGGCGGATAGATTCGCGGACACTTAGCGAGCAGTTAATACTCCCTTCGGCAGGAAGATGGGCGAGGAAAGTGGTAGGTAGCGGCTCGTAAATAAAGGCGTGACTCAGTCGGCTGGTGGCGTTGCTTCGAGCTATTTTCGACTTGCAAATGAGAAAGTGCATCGACAGTGGAACCCTATAGGTTGGTTTAGTGTTCCGATATAGATGCATAGACGGCTACTTATTTACTTCTGCATAATAAGTAGGCGTGTGGTGCTGTGTAATTTCTATGCGCTCCAGGTGGCGGGTGCGTTGCACTGCCGTCAAACTTTATCTCTGTTTAATTTCATGTAAATAAAACTATATTTGTACATGAATAATTAATTATACGTATGTTAAAATGCGCTGAGACAACCATTACTGTTTTAAACTTCACACTTATCTCGAAATTTTTATTCCATCCTCAAATGTTTTGTAATAAAATGAGTTTTTTTTTAAAGAATAAACATCTACCTAAAATTTGAAAGGGTCGGGTCCTCGGTCATATATTTGTACACATTATGTTAAATTAGTAAGGATAATATGACAACGATTATTATGTATGTATAGTGGAACCTAATGTGTTTATTACTTGCACATGAGATTGATTGATTTAAGTTTTAGTGAGATGTAGTCCACACAGATAGTGTCAGTTATCTAGACCAGATTATAACAAGCCTAACTCGTGTTTGGTAGGTGCATAACGGTCGCCGTCTAGTCTATACTTAGATAAATCATGCATCGAACTGCAGTCGGCAGTACCGGTACGTAGAACACGGGTGATATCTCGTAAACGGACACTTATCGCCTCAAAACAAATCCCAAACGCGTTATCTCAAATACCTGCATACGTAAATACATCGACATTGAATCAATAGCAGATAGGTTACCTACCGCGGAGCTGTGCTGGGGCGCCAGGCGGCAGGCGGCGTCACGCCACTACACTCACTCTACACTGTTTACTTCACCGTCTTCTTAAACAACACCTAATTGAATCCATGTTATCATTTAAAATATCGATCAGTCACACGCGGTGCGAAGGGTCTCAGGCGACGCCGTATATTTTTACATTCAACGTCGAGATATTTTCGATAACAGTCCGGTTTTTAGTTAGCACACACAAGTTCACTACGTTGTTTGTTCGTTTTTCTGTTGTAGCCGGTATACGAACTTATTGTCACAGATCAGCTGAGCGTATGTTTGAAACAATATCGGGTTTACGTAAATCGGACGTGAACTAGACACGTATTAACGCCGCGGCGCGCGGAGCGGGACTGATGGATGAGTGAATGAACGGAGTGAGTTCGCTTCTCTTCGAAGCGGGCGGGTGAGGGGTGTGCGCGCGGGGGAAGGACCGAAGGACGCTAAACATGAAGTTTTATCGCTAGATGGCGTTAGAAGGTTTTCTCACAGGGATTTTTTTTACAACAAAATAATTACGTGAGTGAGCACCGGGCGAGCTACGGTAAACGTCTAAACGTCCGCCCGCCTCCTTATAAATTAGGAAAACGTTTTCAAATTATTTCCCGTCAAACATTTACTCTCCAATTCGTCGTATTCCTTCGATGTCCGGAATCAATTTACGCGAATCCACTTTAGGCATTTTAAATTTTCCCACCTCCTGTTTGCCGTTCCCAACATGACGGAAATTAATGTGTGCCTGTGCATCGCGTTCTTATACGTCGTGGAATAAAATTGTTCGTTTTCTGAAACGAAGCGTGGAGAGCTGTGTAAATGTAAAAATTCTATTAAATCACGGATTGGGCTTGTAATCACGAATGGAAATCGATTAAAGTTTGCGGAGGCACTCGGATGGATTCTATCAGAGGGCCGATCAGTAAGTAGATGAACTCATTCTCGATTCCTCATTCCTTTGGACGAGAATAAAGGAAAATGTTCGACATAACGCGTTTAAACGGGAATTATAGGACGGAGATTGTATCTGTCAATTTACTTTAGTGGGAAAAGTTAACATTAGAATAGATTATTTTGAGAATGGTACCGCCATTTTTTTTCGTATTGTGTTGACCGTATTAAGAACGTCGCACGCACACTTATCTCAAATCTGTGAGAGAGGGCCAACAATTCGTCATTACAATCCGGCCGGGTGCCAAATCTCCTTGTAGGAATTAAACAAAGAGTCTTGACGTGTGGCCTTAATAACCAAGCGCCTACAACTACCAGACATTTGGTCACATTATTTTAATAAGTTATTCTTTGAAGGGATGTGAATCATCATAAAGTGCAGGTTTTTGTGTTTATTTATTTTATTTTTAACCAGACTTCAAAAAAGGAGGAGGTTCTCATTTTATTACTTGGAATTTTGATTTTTCAAGCAACACCTGCTAGTATGTATTTGGTTTTTCCTTCGCTAGTATTAAAATAAGAATACCTAGTAGGTACCTATATGCCATTTCAAAGTGAAGTGACTTAAGTATGAAATAAATTTACATAGAGCGTAGTTTTTTCGATTACTCTCGCGTGAACTACAAGTGGAAAATAAATATCTATGACTTATTTTAATAACTAAATTATTAAATAATTAAATTATTTTATGATAAAATAATGAAATGTCAGTAACTTTGTGTAAGCTTACAAAGCTCGTTTACTAAACTTGTGTTAATTGCATTTGCACAAAATCAACACAGAGGCCTAGCCCAACAATCAACTTTATCACGGCTGCATCTTAATAATTAATTAATAAATGGTGATGGTGCTAGTGGCATAAACAAGTTTAGCCTATGGTTTATGATAGATGATAGTCGCGACCATAAACAATGGAGTGGGCGCGATAAGGGCAGATAGAAGCTGATTTATAGTGTGGCGAGCGCCTTGAATCAATTATACTGACGGCCGATATAAAAATATTGGGTGATAGAGCGCAGCCAAGACAGATTGCACCGAGTTACTTGTTAACGTCAAAACGTTGAATTAGCGTACAACAAGTTACGTGTTTTAAGAATAATATTCTAGGCAGACTAAGTAGCATTAAAAAAAAATAGGTATATATTTAGCTTATTTCTCATATCGCTTGTATAGTGCATTAGACCGCCGTTGTAGGTACCACTATTTTAATTTTAAATACAATTTTAAAAAATCTATTACTTTCTATTTCCTTGGGTGGGTGATGCTTTATATGTAATCGCTAGATTCTCTTCATTTACGAAAAGAGAGCTGGGAAACCATTCCTAGACATTTCTAAACGTTGCTACGGCTGGTCAAAGCGCAGAATTAACTGACAGTATTCTATACTTGGTATCGAATCGCGCCAAGGCAATACTGTCCATTTTAGCCCTTTTTATTTATCACTGACTGACTGAGTAAGTTGTCGATAGATAAAACTATTTATACCCTTACTCGGCTTATCGCAATGCATAGCTCACATGCGCCTGAATGAACCAAAAGTTAACCTTCACCTCGCCTAACCAAAGGGGTGAAAGAACCGCTTGAAAAAGCGCTTCAAGCTAGAATAAATAACAGCGAAAAAGTTACAGCACATTCTACTTTTAACAATAAAAGAAAATGACCTTCGTCGGAGTTTCATTACAACGCTAAGGCCCTGTTCTTAGTCTAGACTAAATCTGAGAACTTATTAAAATAAAAAACAATAAAAGTTTTATGAGGTTTTATGTTAATAACGAACGGAATTTGAGATCATAAAAACAATACTTGTTTTACTGAACTTAGTTGGGATGTTTAGAGAACTTGCATTCAAGTTATAATGCATTTTTGCCGGCAATATATTTTCAAAGTTTAAATAAATGACTCATTTATAAATGTATATCGACATAAATATGGCCGAGGGCAACTGACTGACAGATTCATCAACCCAGAGCCTAAACTGCTGGGGCGACAAACTTAAAATCGCAGTTAATGCCTTTCATATTGTACTTGCTTTTCGCCAGAGGCTTCCTTAGCTTGGCTTATACCTTCGTCTTGAATTACTCTATCTATTAAAAAAAAACATCAAATTCCGTTGCGTAGTTTCAAAGATCTTAGCATACATAGGGATAGACAGACAGCGGGAAGCGACTTTGTTTTATACTATGTAGTGATGAAGGATATAGCTATCTACAAAGAAAGTTTTTGGATGCGTTACGTTGTTCCCTCAGCTGGCTTTCACGCTGATGAAACCGCGGGAGACAGGTAATTAGGTGTAGCCTCTACATTCGAATATCTATCCATCCATCTTATACATACTCCATCCGACGATTAGTTAATTTGTCAAGCAATATTGGTTTCCTTCTTTTCCTCGTTTTCCAAGTATCCTCATGGCAGGTGGTCGAACGATAGCCACAATAATATTAATGTATGTGTCAGATATAAAACAATAAACTAATAAAAAGTTCAATAATAACATTATAAACGTCAATTAAATCAAACGATTTGTTCGGTTATCGCGTAATATCGCCCCAGAACAGTAATGTGCACTAACGAACTCATTATACGTTATCTGTCTGTATTTTTATAATAAATTGCAGTTATTTATGGTAGCAATATAAATATATTATTACAAATTACTTCGGCCATTACTAGTGGGCCGATATTCTATGATTCTAATACGATTCGATCGCGGCTCACGGGCCATGGCGCAACTGCTAAATGGTTCATACATAATTTTATTGACTGTACCCGATAATATTTAGCGAGTTAGTTTAGTGGCCCCGTGCTCGAGAAACGTTGGAAATTGTTTTGTTATTACATTATTATAACAACCATTCTATTAATAAACCTTATCGGAGAACATAAATTGTGCATTTGATACATAGATACAGCAAAGATACCTAGATTGCTAAAAGGTGATATATCAAGAATAATGTTAACATTCCGAAGCAAAAGCTTGCTAGGGAAAAAATATGAGCGAAAATATTTAGTTGTCAAAAACTTCTGTCGTTACAAAAGAAAATATCGAACAGCCAACGCAACAAAAACTACACGGAGTACCAGGACATGATAGCCAGTAGTAGGTCGCGTTGCTTACCGGGGAGTACGGCGTACACTGGCTGGCAAACAAACGGCCATTATGTACACAACGTGCATGTGGCATGCCGCGACACAATGGGGAGGTGGCTCACTGCACTACACTGGCCGGCGAAATACGATACACGCTATTTGATTAAAGTGGTTTATAAGAAGTGAATTTTTGTAATCGCCTTAATGGTTCCGTGGAAATAATTTCAGCTTGGAGTTTGATGAAGCGTGCGAAAAAAAATAGTTACTTACATCATACGATTTATTTTCTTAGAAATAACTAAAGGTTATTAGTCGAGTCGAACACGATAAGACATTAAATCCGAGCTTAAAATAAAAATTGTACTTTACATTCCTAAAATAAGTTGTAAATCTCTCACCGCGATATTAAGCTAATGACACATAATCCCTGCTAAAACTATTCGTTTCCTACGCAACAATACGATTCCTACATAATTCGGATTAGTGACCAAAAATTCATAATTTCGTGTCACTTCCGCGATAAACCATAAAAATACTTGGGTACATTTAAATGTGCAAGATAAACCTCAAAATTGATAAAACAAAAGCACAGGATGACACTCGGAGTGGTATCCGTTTAAAATTGATAGCTTTTGCAGATTATATTGTGTTTGGCAAAGCCTTTAGTGTTTTTAAATAATATGTGTGTTTTTTGAATTTTAGTTAGTACTACATTTATTTTCGTACAAGCTCATTAATCAATACATAAGGAATCTTAACACCCTAAAAAAGTTATGTTTTGCGAATGGTTTACATTTAAAAAAAAAAAAAAAAAACGTTGCCCCACACTAGGAATTTTTCCTGTGTCGTGGGTGCGTTTACAAACATACATTATACATACACAAACAACCAGAGCCGGAACAATTTTAGTTTTCCCGTGCGGGGATCGAACCCGCGACACGCCGCGCAGCAGCCAATTGCTCAGCCACTACGCCAAACGTGCCGTCGTACATATACACATCACTCAGGCTTTATAAACACTACCTATCATTGTTACACAAATCAGTAAATACACAACTGAATGTTATTATCCTTTTAAAGTATCGATTAAGTTCAAACGATATACTCTGGCAATGTACGATAATGTTTTCATAATGAGTATCGTGAAAGTCACAATCCGTTCTCAGTTAGATATTTATCGGAAGCCAAGGGATTAGGAGAACAGATGTTAAATCCTAGTAAATCGGGCCCGCTGAGCCAGCTCGTTATTCACGAACAATATGGTTTCAATAAGCCATTAGCCCCGTGTTCATAAGGAGAGTTATTGCAGCCGACGCCGCGGCCTGCGCTAGTTAAATATGATTTGTAACTATTTTAATAGCGAGTAATTGTTTGGGTACGTCTATTTTTATTGTAACCGTTGGATTAGATGAAGTTCTAAGTTTAGTGGCCTCTCCACTTATGTTTTCTTCTTTGTTAAAAAAGAAGATTGATAGGTATAAAATTACCAAAAAAACTTGTAATAAAAGGATCCTACGGCAAATAGCAATACTATTTGTAATTGTCGAATTAATTGCTAGGCCTACGTGATCATGATTGGATTAAATCCCCAGTGACAGTATGTAATAGGCTTCTCAATTTGGATAGCGTATCAATGAATTTTCAGTTAATTATAAAACATACGGCTACTGTAAAGTCTTGAAAGAATATTATATCTAAATTGAAGCTGAAATTAAATGCATTTTAATTATTATTAATAATAATTAATGCGCCTTGAGCAAGCGTGTTGTTTAATGCTCATGCCTTCTCTGTATCAGAAGAGGCCTGTGCCCAGCAGTGGGACAGTATATAGGCTGATGATGAATAATAAATGCAAAATTAAGTAACTGTCTGTTTGTCTGCTATGCTTTCACGGTAACGGCTTAACCTATAAGATGAAATTTGCAATGGAGATAGATTAAAGTCTGGGGGAAAACAGGACTTTTTATCTGGATGCGAGAATTGAGATTTAAGTGAAAAAATAATAGGTACAAGCGTAAACCATCTTTGAAAGTCATCAATCTGAAAGGCTCTGACGTTATGCCTATATTTTTTAATCCTCAAAAACCAATAAAGGCATTGATCATTCAGCCTAAAACAATACAACATAAAAAGAGTCGGTAGCATGCGGGACCACAGACTATAAATTTGGCGGGACCGTCGCGAACCGACAGGAGTTAATCTTTGCACCGTTATTCAAATACGTTCTATTGCTGTATTGTTAGCTATTATTGTGAATGGGATTATTTATTTGTGTGTAGTTTAAGTCGCCGCTATTCCATTGTTTCAGTATGTTGGAATTAGAAAGTACCCGCATGATATACGTGTGCTGTTGAAAGTTTAATCTGTAAGTTTTAAGTAGTTCGCGTTTTACAAAGTCTTTAGTTTAGCCGAATATTTTAAAAGCTATCTAATAAAAATAGCAAGGTAACATAACTTCAACTTTAAATTTAAAACACATGTTGCAGCTTTACTGCAGTTTTCTCAGTAACTCTATGCAATTGAAGAAGTCTTATTAAATATTCTTCTAAAACGTTTTATCTTGCAATAGCACCTACGAAGGTTTACAATTTATGCAGTAAATCTACTACGGAATGTGCTTCCAAGGCGACCAGTCAGGACCTTGTCATTCTTGGTCGCATCGACTAACTGATCGTTTACACTCTGTGGCAAATTCGTAAAACTGAGTAAAATTACTATTATTGAGTGAGCACTTAAAACTTTAGACACTTTCACTTTCACCGACAAAAGTGAGAAATCTTTGCTTCCAAACGAACCCGGGGTAAGCGCGAAGTGGAGATTTTATTGAATGAAGAATGGGAGGTTGCAATAGGTACTTGAAACTACGTATAGTCATCAATCTCAAAAGTACTATAAAACAACCAACGGATTTAATATAAAAAAATATCAAGGACATTATTTTATTATTTTGGAAATAGATATTTAAAATTGACATTTACGATAGAATCTTAACAACTTTAAACGTAATCAGATACAAAATATGTTCTGTTCTTATCTCAATCCGATCTCAGATGTTAAAACTATCAAATTCTATGAAAATTTATTTAACATATTTTAATATCCGTTCATTTCAAGCGTACCTGCGTAATCCTCCTAGCGACAGATAGGCTTGCGATAGCGATATCACCACGGAACGATTGTAACAGAAGGCCCACTTAGTTTTGAACAATTAATTACATTTTAATATTAATTAACTAAGTATATTAGGTTCAGAGGCCGTAACACCACGTGTTTTTGCAATGAGGTGTGAGAGCGGGACACAGCTACTAACGTCGTATAGCACCGTCTCTTTTTATAACGAAACCATTCCTGCTTTCGCACGTCATGGTAAGGCCCCTGGAGTAATAAATTATTTCTGCGGAACAAACTGACAGACCTGGAATCTCAGCCAGAAAATAAATTAAATGTGGCTTTATAATTGAAGTTTTCGGAACTTACTCCGTAGCGAGGTTGATCTGACGATACCCCTAAGGTCAGTCGTAGCAGTTTTCGTAGCATTATTACTACCATTGATTTTAAAGAAATCTGCGTCAAGAAGATCAATACTCTCGCTAGCCTGTAGGTACGTACGGCACATAATATAAGGTTCGTAATGCAGTGGACCTTCTGGAAATGTGTTTAAGGTATGACGGCGGACTTAACGCGTGGCGGACGATTTAATCCGCCACCCTTAGGGTCTGACAGAGTTTCAGGTATTTTTGGATGACAGTTTGACTTCTATTTGTTTAAAAGCTTTTGAGAGGGAATAGCTTTAGTTTTGGTTTGATGATGTGTATTTCGTTCTTAGTTCGAATGACTAGTGTGTATCAGTTATTTATTTAATTCTTCCTAATTTTTAGGTTAATTGGCTACCTTTTGTTGTTTCTGATCAGAAACCAGTCTTACTAAGGGGTATCCGTAACTGGATTGTGAAGGTCTTTCATGTAAAACACTAGTACTCAGCTGCATCCGGGTAGACCGGATCGGTGGGCTGGAAGCCGACCCCAATATAGTTGGGAAAAGACTAGGCAGATGATGTTGTATCTAGTCAACAGAGATACATGAAATAAGTAGATATGTATTAATTATGTATGAGGTATGTATGAAGTCATAACCTAAAACATTTTCTCATCACATTTCTTAAAACGATGACTGTGCAGTGCAAGAGATATCGGTTACACTACGTGTCTAGACAGCAAACAAACATCTATGTTAAAAGACTAAGTGTCTCCAAGACCACAACATTTTTACATTTTATCTGTACTAAGGAGTTAGATCCCATCTGCTAATTTAGGCAGATCTTCATTTCTGGCTAAGTTCTAAGTTCACCAGTCAGTTCAAGAGCGACACCACCAGTATATCAAGAGAAAAACATTCTGGGGAGCAGTTTGTATATTTATTACCTACGATTCAGCTTTCTACTCTGCAGTTGAACCCATCGGCTTAGTACATCGTCACCGCTTAAATTACTCATCATCGGTATAATAGCACATATCAAAACGTTTATCCATGGGAATATTCTTCTATCTAGCTCAAATGGTTCATATAAAATAATGCTATGATCTTTGCTCTTCTATTGTACAAGTAAATTTTGAGTGTCTATTTGTAGTGTCCCTTATAAAATAACTTAGGAGGGAATAGGACACGGCTGTTGTATGAGTGAAATATAGCTTTTCATGTACATATTATGTATTTCTAGATACGAATGTTACTTCAGTACTTTATTGTGATAATATAAGACCACCCCGACAACACAGCGAAGCGACAGTTACTCGAAGCTAACAAAAACTAACGTATCACGTTACTGTAACGTATACTCGTGAGCGACTGGGACTCGAACCCGTTACCCCGACAAGACCGCAGCACTGCCAACAATATTGATACTTCATGTAGGATTGTCGTGTTCCCTGTTTGTTCGTAGTTATTAGTGATTTGATATGGCAGAGCTTATTGATATCGACTTGATTTCCTTTTTATACACACCTTAATATTATGGCAAATGTAATACGATTCCTCATTTTCAAGATTTATCAATATCTACTATATTGGTAATAAGGTGTCTGATAGATGAATTTCCTTGATAAATAATAGTTCTTTACAAAACTTTTACAAAACCAACCGTTTTTGGGATAAGCAATCATCAAATGACTCCAACCGTCGTGTGCGGAGCAAGAGTGTCAGTCTTACTGACTATAACTCATCTCCTTACCATAAAATATTTGTAGAAGGATGTGCACATACTACAATTCCAAGCCTATTTCATACACTATTTCTATTTCATACAATTCCAAGCCTGCTACCTTGTCTAGTCACCGTGTTCCATCTATCCTGCAAGCGTTACCCCTCGGAACTTCATAACAAACACCACAATTGCGGCAAGTGGTTACAGGAAACCTGTCTTAACACGGTAATGACGCATTTCCCTAATTCGAGTCAAGTCTATCTACAGAGCTGGTTAACGAGCAGCACTCTGTTTAACTAACTAGTTGTGACTCGCGGGCTCACTCGGACGGGTGGGACCCCGGATAAACTTCTTCAAGAATTGGGCTATCGCATGCAAAAATATGTTTTCAAAACAGACTGGTAGTTCTAGAGATTAGCACGTACAAACAAACAATTAACAACCCTTCAGATTTATATTGATACTAGCGGTTTTACGCAGGTTTACTCGTGTCCTGAATTAAGTATTGCGCGCACCTGGATAAAAACTGTCCTTCACCACATTTCAATGAAATGAAATTATTTATTTTGTAACTAGGATATTTAAAACACTTTTACACGTCAATCCCATACCGAATCTATACCCATATCGAATATTATCTAAATTGGTCCAATGTAAAAGCGTTAGAAATAGACAGACGAACGACAGAAATATTAGTAGCGATAAATATACATAGATTAACAAGTCCGTATACAGAATTGGAGCACTTTTTGCGCGTGCGCAGAGAATGGCGACATTTGTATACAGCTGTTGTTGCTCAACACTGTTACTAGCGCGCTATAAATTACATAACAATTTAATTCAACATTCGTTATGTATTGTCGAACTATTAACTAACATGTTTGTCTGTTCATAAATCATAGCTAGGTATGTATCGTGTGTGATGTGCCCTCAAGCCAGTCGTTTCGACAGAGCTATCGATGTGGGTTTTGCTTCCAGTTAATACAGGATGCAATTAAGCATGTAGTGTAGCACTCACACGGAGCGATAGCTGTTTGACCGCTAAGTAAACTGGACACGCTGCAATATCCTTGTTTTTAGACTGTTTTGGGGACAGACATATACCTGCATAGATATAGGTAATTGAAGATTCAATTTCTTCGTTAAAATGTATACCTAATTATCTATCGCCTGATCGACGATACAATGAGGATAGAAGCATGTGATGGGTGACACGATTGTGTACCGCGAAAAACATTAAAAAATCGTGAACAAAGTCGTACGCAAAAGCTATAACCAGTTCAAATCAAACGTTAATTTATTCAGTACAGACAATTAACAAGTAAAGTACAAGCAAGCCCGCACTGCAAGTTCTAATCTCTCCGGGAACAATCGCCTGGCGCCGTATAAGGCAATACGGTGTCTGACCAAATTAGCGAGTAGAGCATACGGGCCGCATTCTTACGGACAACCTTGAACCAGTTGCGCGGGCGCATGCGGACAGTAGGGCTGCCTTCGGACATCAGAATGTGGTAATAAAATATCAGAGCTTTGGCTAGCCCTTACGATGAAGAAACGCGTCATATGTTTCTTATCTCTGTGAATGACAGTTATAGGGATGGTTTAACTATTAACTTTCCTCGTTTAATAAGTATTAAACATTGTGTTAAAATAATTAAACAAGATAATAATTTAATGCCTTACATCATTTTGGAAAAGAGCTGATACTATTACACTCCTTGAGCGATATTAACCAAAAAAGGACCACCGCAAGGAAACTGGCTATCAAATGAAAAAAACCGCATCGAAATCGGTCCAAACGTTTGAGAGCTACGATGCCTCAGACTGATACACACACACACACACAGACGGACAGACATCGACGTCAAAATTATAACACCTCTCTTTTTGTGTCGGGGCTTAAAAATAAGTAAAGCCCAATTTATTCTTCTAGCATCAGTCTAGCATTTATTTTGAAACCAAAACAGTGCTGTGTAGTTTCCACTCGGTATAGGAATAAACATTGGCACAATCGAGATATAAATCAATATTAAACGTAGCGAAGGTAATCAATCGTTATTGTATCGGCGTGTAGCTCACCACGTTATTGTTATGGCAACACTGCACATTTGTCACGAACGAAAGCTCCCATTTATTAGTTTTGCTGAACCTATAATGGCGGTGATAATTAATTGCACAAAATACAGTATTTTGTTTTACACTTGATTTCAACTGTCAAACAATGAAATACGGAGCAATTTTCAACGAAATTTATTGAAATACTAGCTGTCACCCGCGGTATCACCCGCATCCACCTGGATAAAAAGCCTAAAACCTTCTCCAGAGTGCCTTCTATCTCCTTACCAAATTTCAGCCTAATTGATCTAGCCGTTCACGCGTGATGCGATGACCAAGGGAAATAGGGATTCATTTTTATATAATAGAAGATAGATTTAAGACGATAAAAGTAGACTTTGAATGAATGAATTCTTTTTCTTTCAATCTTTTGTAAAACTCATTTGCGTGAGTGCCCTACGTCGAAGAATACGGGCACTAATCACATTCAACGTGCGCAAGAGTGCCTGACTCGAGCATTTCGCAAGTCCGCCCCTCTGACCCGGCACTACGCCAATTCAGTCAATCTATCAATATTGTACCTCATAACTTACTTATACTGTGTTTACAAATATTTCGCACACAACCAAATCACACACACATAAATCACAGGGCAGATATTCGTTCGCCCACTAGCAATAGGCTCCCGTAGGCATAGACACTCAAACACGTATAAATGCAATAAAAATTTTCATACACGCTAGTGCTTGACAAAGCCGATATTCTTTGTCGATAAATTATCTGATGAATTTATGGAGAACAATGAAACATTAAATAAATTAAATAAATACTATTAGGTACTAACATCACTGATTTTGTTTGCTAGATACTACTATAAAGATTTCAGTTTGTTAATTGGTCAATCCATTTTGATAAGGCTGGAATAGAGTTCACACACCGCCCCTACTGCCTATCCTTACTTACATGTGATGCGTGATATCGGGTAAGAAGAAACGTTTACTAATATTATAAATGCGAAAGTACCTCTTTCTGTTTGTTACGCTTTCACGGGAATACAGCTTAGTTTGGCTAAATACAACTGATTTAGTTTTTCTGAGAACGCGTGAAACAGCCACTTAAAAAAAAAGAAAAATGCAGATAAAGAAATAAGTACTCCTTAAAGTCAAAGTTAAGTTAGTTAAGTGGCGTATAAGTTGCCTATAGGACAATGGATATGGGAACAAACATTTGCTAAGCTCCTGTACCGGCTAATGATGAAAACATCTGATGTTCTCAATAAAGACTTATCTTTGGCAATCTAGTAAAGACGTCACAGTGATTATCAGATCAGATAAGATAATAATCTACTTATTAAACACGCGATGTTTATCTTATATTTTCCCAAAAAGTAAAAATAGCCATTATTATTGGTTTATAAGGCTAATGGGAGCTATAATGAATAATATTAGGATTCTATTACATTAATTAAGAAACATATAGCGTGGGCCGACGGACTGGTCAGTTAGCTCTGTTTACGACTAGTGTGCGCTATAAATATCAAATTTGTTTTGACAAGATCGCCTTGTATATATTGTTGTGTAACATTAGTATCAACGTCGAATAATATGTATCACGTACCTACTAAAAAAGCAAAGATTTTTTAAGCATATTGCCCATATGCAGGAGTGGATTGGGCATAGGTAAATTTTAAATTAAAAAATTGGAATTTAATTAATTAAGGACACATTTCTGCCACTGGGCGACTACAAGTGTTTATACATATAAAAAGTACAGATGTTTTATCAATATATACATATACTTTTAACTGTAACTGAAATAACATCTAAGATGAGTAGGTAGGTATATGAACACATTAAACACAGAGACAGGCCTGTCCCACTCCCCGTGTAGGTATCAAAAACGTACCTACGCACAGCGGCCTATCCGAGACGGCTAGTCACTGGGGCCTCACGCGCGAGCCGTGAGTGATGTACGCGCAAGATTTGTTCCTTTGATTATATACGTATCTACTTCATTTGTTCGTTTCAATTATTCGTAAGTTTTTAGGAACGGCCTCCCGGACTAATCTGTTTGCATCGTAAGTCATTCCGGTGACCGTGTGATACGATTTGAAACGTCTTTTGTTGACAAAGGTATTAATAGTAAGGTGGCGTAATTCAACATTATTTGAGTAATATAAGGCCTGTGTCTCTTTTCGTGAAGGTATCGAAAACGTAAGTAGGTATGTATGCACAAATGTATTAGAATTAAAGTACTGTTAACACCTACCTTACGTTTTTATTTTAAAAGTCATTTGTTCTCTAGAGTACCACAAAAATGGTAATTCAGTATTTAGATTAATTTATTTTTTAAAAGGAGACAACCCTGTTTTCGTTAGAAAAGGTAAGCGTTACGCGCTAGAAAGAGACGCAACTTCTAGGCAACTATAAGCGTAGGTAATTACGCGTTGCGCGATCTGAATTGAACTTAATCGTATCGTCGCTAAAGTCTATATTTCTTTAGATGACTTTTCAAAGTGGCTCTTCTGTACTTGTACTATTATGTATTCTGTGACAGAGATGCAAAAGCCAGTTAGTCTGTTCTTCGCATTAAATTTTATTGAAACAAAAGATCACATATCTGCAAATATGATAGAATTTTTTTTGATCACCATTGCAGACAAATTCCAAGAAGCATGCGCTAAGTTTTTAATTGAACAACAGCCCAGATTACATACCCCAAAACACGAAACTTAGTATAATATTATACATTTATGCATTTTCGTATTTCGTGAGTAATGTTTAAGTAGTAATGATCTTTTTGCTAATTAAACTATTCCGCAACAAATCCTATCTAGTTATAATGATTGGGAAAGCGCCTACGTCGCGAGTCGCGTGTCTAGACAATTATAAACAATAATGTGCACTAGGTGGGCGGTTGATTCATTGCGCGGGCGCACGGCTGAGCCCCCCGCGTATTTTACATGTAAATTATTACTTTATATGTTAGATAAATCTTCAACGCCTATGAATGCGATTTGCAAGTTTAACTGAAGTAAAAAATATATCATGTTTTATGGTTGTGATAAATTATTGTGTTGCGTGCTCGGGCTGTTAAGTTGAGTTTATATTTGAACAGACAAACGGTAGCTTTAACCGCTATTAGAACTGATTGAACCTTTACTGAGTTTAGAAGAGGTTTTTGAAATCGTAGCTCAAGTTAGACTTCACGAGAG
This sequence comes from Pyrrhia umbra, assembly GCA_963891755.1. Lineage (NCBI taxonomy): Eukaryota > Metazoa > Arthropoda > Insecta > Lepidoptera > Noctuidae > Pyrrhia > Pyrrhia umbra. Next base: position 13,975,309 of record OY982929.1, read on the forward strand.
CATAGATTGTTCAATATAGATATTGAACAAAATCAAAGCAATTTTATATAGGTACTAGCTTCTGCCCCCGACTTCGTCCGCGTGGAATAGTGGTGCTCCGCTCCTATTGGTCTCAACGTGATGACATATAGCCTATAACCTTACTCGATAAATAGGCTATCTAACACTGAAAGAACTTTTCAAATCGGACCAGTAGTTCCTGAGATTAGCGCGTTCAAACAAACAAACTTTTCAGCTTTATATATTAGTATAGATTAGCAACATTAAATCGTCCGGTAGACCATTGATAAAATGCTTACTTAAATAGCATAAAATCACCTTTACGACAGCTAATACACCAACCTGGGTTTCACAATTCCCTAAAGTATTTTAATTAAGATCCGAAATTACGAATGTAATGTCATCCGCTCGCCACTATTGTCCGTTCGGCTATTGTTCCCGGAACAATAGCCAAATCGCAGCTGCAAAGCGCACCTGCGTTCAATGACACCGCCGAAGAGGCGATGGACATTGCTCCCTCCCGATCCCCTTCACCTCAAATTTCTTCTGCGGTGGAGGACTCTCCTTCGTCTCATACCTCATCCGACGATGATTTTACCCTCGTCGTCGGAGGTAAAAAACGAAAGAAGGGAAAGTCTGCCAAAGCCAGTAAGGCAAAAAAGGCCGTCTCAGAGACTTTAACCCAATCCCTAGACCCGATTCCTAGCCCTCCTTCGCCTGCTGCCACTCAGGCCTCCGCATCTGGCAATGTGCCCAGCACGCAGCTTACAAACTCCTCGGCTACACGGAAGCCAAAACCTCCTCCTCCTGTCTATATACAGGACAAATCAAAATGGACAGAAGTGTCCAAGCTATGTAGTGATCGCAAGATCAACTACAACAGCGCTCGATCCACGGAACACGGAATAAAAGTTCTAGTTCCCACCTCAAATGACTACAGGGAGTTAACAAAACTGCTCAAAGCAAGGAATATCTCATTCCACACATATAGCCTCTCTGAGGAAAAACCCCTGAGAGTAGTAATTCGAAGGATCCCTAAAGAGATCCCTACTCAGGACGTACTAAGTGACCTTCAGTCACAAAACGTCCCAGCCATACAGGTTCACAGGATGCACCGTGCCAGAGGTGGTAGCGCCTACGACATGGTGCTAGCCATATGTGAACCTACTGCGGCCACCCCTCACCCCATCTTCAGCATCAAATCCGTATGCCACCTATCCGGCATTACGATTGAAAAGCCAAAAAAGTCAGGCATCATCGGTCAGTGTCACCGATGTCAGCTTTATGGCCATGCTCAAAGCAATTGCTTTGCCACGCCTAGATGCGTAAAGTGTTTAGGCGATCACGGCACAAGTGACTGCCCTCGCCCTAAAGACCGCACATTGTGCACAGAGCCTCCCAGCTGTGTACTGTGCGGTAACTCCGGTCACCCAGCTAACTACCGAGGCTGCCCTAAAGCCCCAAAAGCTAGCTCTCCCAAACTGACTAAGCGTGCGAACGCTCGTCAGCAAAGAGAAAGCCCCTCTGTTAGGATCCCAACAGCTCAACTCCCCGAGCGTCTCAGCCCCCAACGTCCATGCCCCTGGAACGCTCTAAACCATCAAAGAGCCTTCCCAGTTTCGAGGCCCACTCAATCAACGGCCATCAAAGCTCTGATGGCTGAGCCCATCCCCGCTCCTCAGCTTACCCCGTCCACCCTAGCGACCCCAGCTACAGTGGCCGCTACAGCTAACAAACCCGCGGCTACTCCCGTACCCGCGCCGGGTCCCACTTCCACTGGAAATGACGATTTTACGTTTGAGCCCTTCAACGTAATATTGAGCACCTTCAGCGTATTCACGTCGGAAAGGGGCCACCTTATGACCAAGGAGATAATCGCCAGCAAAGGCGATCCTATTAAACTCCTTTCTATTTTCCATGCGTTCTCTGACATAACGCAGACCGTAAAGAATCTTCCCCACTTCCGATCATAAATGGATGAAATAAATAGTAGAGTCAAACCGCGATCCCTAAGGCTAGGTTTCTTCAACGCCGATGGACTTCTCGGTCAACGCGATGAGATAGCCACATTTCTCCGCGATCATCGACTCGACATCCTTCTCGTACAAGAGACATTCCTTAAGCCTCACCACCGTGACCCGAAAGTTGCAAACTATTGCCTGATTAGAAATGATAGGTCCCGTTGCCATAAAGGCGGCACGCTCATTTACTACAAAAAGTCCCTGTACTGCACGACCATAGATCCTCCTTTTCTCTCACGAGTAGAAGTATCTATCTGTCGGCTAGGCATGACCGGCCATCAGCCAATCACTATTGTCTCAGCCTACCTCCCTCCCTCCTCCTCCGAGGATAAAGCCCTCCTTACGAATGACTTCACTGCCCTCCTTGGCCTGAGCAACTCAGTCATCATAGCTGGCGACTTAAATGCCAAACACCCCGCATGGAACAGTAACACGACCACCACTAGAGGCAGGCTCGTGTTTAACATCTGTACCACCCTGAACTTCGATGTCATCGCACCGATGCATCCTACTCACTTCCCCCACGACCCGAACCACCTTCCTGATGTCCTCGACATAGCGCTACTCAAAAATGTAAACCTCCGTTTGCAATCGATTGAGACGCTACACGAGCTTAACTCAGATCATCGTCCGGTCATTATGGAACTAGCTTCCCGCTCAGGACCACTTGACCCAGACCAACCCCCTCCTACCCGAGTAGTAACAGACTGGAGGAGACTTAGTGAAAGCCTAAACTCCCCATCTTCTCGACTAAACTCCGTCCCCGACCAAATAGTCTCAGTTGCTGACATGACGGAAGCGATCGGTTCGTTCACTGAGCACGTACACTCCTCCGTGGACAAATGTTCACGCAGAGTTACAGCGATGGGAGCCCACCGCTGGAAACTACCGGACGATGTGCGTGCCCTAGTGACCGAAAAGAACGCAGCTGTACGTGCCTACAGCGCTTTTCCCTGCGACGCGAACAAATCTCATATGCGTAGATTACAGCGTGCTGTAAAGAAACGTATAGAGGAGATGCGTAACTCTCGCTGGGACAAGACGCTGAGTGAACTCGAGCCCACCCATCTGGCCTTCTGGCAGCTGCAGAGGAAACTAAAATCCGATGAAGTAGCTCCCACACCCCCTCTCATCCGCCCTGATAAATCTGTCGCCTTCGACGACGAGGATAAAGCTGAATGCCTAGCCGACAGTTTAGAGGCCCAATGCTCACCAAGCTCCCAACCAGCAGACCAAGCTCATGTGTCCAAGGTTGACGCCGAAGTCGAACGTAGGTCCTCATTACCGCCCGTTGAAGATCCTGATGATCCCCTTCCTCTCATCACCTCGGACGAAGTACTCGATATCATCAGAAATCTCAAACCCCGTAAAGCCCCAGGCCCAGACGGCATCACAAATAGGGTATTTAAAATCCTGCCCGCCTCCCTCATAATGCTCATGACCGCAATCTTCAATTGCGCCATGAGCCACAACCTATTTCCACAACAATGGAAAGAGGCAACCGTTATCGGTATCCCTAAACCCGGTAAACCGAAGTCGCAACCCTCGAGTTACCGACCCATCAGTCTCCTCAATGTATTCGGTAAAATCTACGAGAGGCTTATTTATAAGCGTCTCAAAGACTACGCCGAAGCAAAGAGTCTCATTCCCGATGAACAATTCGGTTTTCGAACCCAACATTCATGTATCCAACAAGTCCACCGCATCGTGGAACATATAAGTGTTGGCTTCCAACGACGTCGGGACATGATGACGGGAATACTATTCTTCGACATAGCGAAAGCTTTTGACAAAGTCTGGCACAATGGCTTAATATACAAGCTATATCAACTCGGTGTGCCAGACCGTCTCGTACTCATCGTTCGAGACTTCTTGTCGAACCGCTCATTTCGTTACCGCATCGAAGGAGCACTATCCTCGCCCCACCCCATACAAGCAGGAGTCCCTCAAGGCTCTGTCCTTTCCCCCCTCATCTTCACGCTATTCACTAGCGATATACCAAAGAGCAAAAAGGCTCAATTAGCACTATTTGCCGACGACACGGCCATATACTACACTGGCACCAGCCCAGTGGCCATAGCTCGTAATCTCCAAATCGCCGCCAACGCCCTAGGCAAGTGGTTTAAGAAATGGAGAATCGAGGTAAATCCCGATAAGAGTCAGGCAGTTCTCTTCTCGAGACCGCGCCGAAATCCACCCCTACCTAGTCCCATCACCATGTTTGACAAGCCGATTCCTTGGAAAGAGCAAGCCAAATACCTAGGTGTGATACTTGATCGTCACCTCAACTTCGGAGAGCACATAAAGTCTGCCCGCTCTCGAGCGGCCTTCGCTCTCAGTCGCCTCCACTGTATGTTAAATGCACGTAGCAAATTGTCACTCAAGTGCAAATTGCGCATCTACACCACGTGCATCCGCCCCATTATGACATATGCTTCCGTTGTGTTCGCACACTCAAAGCCATACCGTCTCCATAGAATGCAGACCCTCCAAAACCGTTTCTTACGAAAAATTACAGGGGCCCCTTTCTACGTACGAAACGAGAACCTCCATCTCGATCTCAAACTGCCCACCATCCAACAGTTCATGAAACGTGCCGCCAAGTATTACTTTGATGCTGCCGAAAAGCATCCAAACCCTCTGGTCGTATCGGCCGCTGGATACGCACCCTCCCAGATCAGTAAAATTCGCCGCCCGAGGCATACTCTCACCATACCCGATGACGCTATAACCCTCTTCCAAGAGAGCAGTAGGTCCACTAGCACTCTACACAAACACAGACCGCGTTCGTATCGACCTCGCCGCCGAGGTCCGTCGCGACGACCTTGTCCATGCCCTCCCGACCCTAGCTCGACGAGCCAGCCCGCGAGCTGAGCTAATAGCTTTAAAATTCCCGATTATAATAATCATAATTTATTCTGATCCAGTCTGTCCCTTGCTGTCCTCCCCCAGCGACGCCCTAAGCCGAGGCCCGTACCCCACTAGGGGGTGCCCTTAGCGTGTAGTCGCTTAGTTTTGTAAGTTAAGCCCTGGCTGGAGGCCCTAAATTTATTTAAGGCACTTCACAGGCAAGCCCGGTTAAGCAGTCGACAACCTTCTAGGTTGACCTGCGAGATGCCATACACAAAAAAAAAAAAAAAAAAAAAAATCCGCTCGCCATTCAAGATACCTGCGCCCGCGCCTGTGTGGCCATTCCTCACCTATCTGACTTCGCAATCGTTCACACGCACAGGTGAAGTTTTTAACATTTTTATATTTACTGTCCAATACAGTAATATAATGTAGAAATGATGTAGGATTGAATTATTTAACGACCATGCGGCTGGATTGGTCAGCGGCGGACGGAGATAATTTAATTTATTTATTTTAATAATTTTGTCGTAAGTTACTGAGGACTTTTATATTGAACGATTGTGATGTTTGATCATGAGAAAAGAAGTATTTTTTTCCTAGCTTATATTACTTGTGAATGTAAGTTTGTTTGATTCGCGTTTACGTAAACGGCAGAAGTGATTAAAATGAAATTTGGTATGGAGATAGAAGGGATCGTGGTGATGATTATTGGCTGGTCCAGGTCTGTGAATTAGTACTCTTAGGATGTGGGTGAAACCGTGGGAAATGGCTAGTCTTTTATATAACCACAATAAGTTGCTTACGCGATAAGTTATAATAATGATGCAGTTATTAAAAATTATATAACATCCATAGATCGAAACATGGTTTATTCCTACTTCCCGATTTTTATTTCCAATTTCCATATTATAAATATCCCCAAAAGTGGATCGTTCCGTCGTATCGTGCGATCTAAACGCCCGTGGTACCAGGCTCGCAGTACGCAGCAGGAGGCAGAGTGAGGCGTTGTACTAGCGGATAGTAATCGATACCTTACATTATTTACGACACACGACCACCGATCGTCTTTTATTTGCGCTCCTACGCACACGATATGAACGTTACGAGTATGATCGTGGCGAGATTTATTGATGGACTATGTACACTTGTACTGGCTTTCAATTGATACAATGTATGCCGGGCGAATTGCTTGGAGAAAGGAGTTTGTATATCGAGTCGAGTGTTTAAGAAGGGATACAGGGCTAGGCTATTCGTTTTACAGTGTTCATAAAATCATAACTCTGGACTTTTTTTCTCTTCTTTGGCAAACCGAGTCGATGCCGTGTTGTATTATGATAGTTTGGCACTGTCGAGCTTTTAAAAGTTGAGGGACAAAGTTCTAAAGAATCTTATGAGAAGATATGCACGAATGTCAATCTCATAATTATTTATCACTAGCTGTTTCCCGCGGTTTCACCCGCATCCCGAGGGAACTAATTAGCGCACCCGGGTAAAAAGTAGCCTATGTTGTTCCTCAGGGTCTATTCTATCTCTGTACCAAATTTCATTTATATCGGTCCAGTAGTTTTGGCGTGAAAGCGTAACAGACAGACAGACAGACAGACAGAGTTACTTTCGCATTTATAATATTAGTAAGGATTTAAAATTAGATTATTAAACTCGATTAAGAATTTGAAGTTCTTTATAAACTTGCGATTACTACGAGTGTTATGTCCACCAACACTTCAATAAAGCAATCACCTCAATATGAAGTTACGTTTGTAACAAATCACCTGAATTGTTAATAACACCTCTAACTAATAATATGCTAAAATATACAAACAACCAATAAAGTAATAGTTACCGATCGGGGTGAACGGACCGGTGAACGAGATGCTTCATATTAATATGCAAATACGGAGCAACATTAACACCTCGCTGTTTACGACAATATACGGATAGTGGCGACCACAGATATCGTATAGCTATAAGATGAAATCTGATCTTTGATCACCGTGTGATTATTTTGAGTAAACAGACCCTTGGTGACGCGCTCGTACTAATTAGGAAAGCTTTTGTGATTGCCAACAAGACTATGGTCAATCTGATACTCATCTGTGGATACCCACAGTTATCGCTACAGAGATAAAGTAGAAATGTCTCAATGCTAATTTGGCGACTGAAAAGGTATGGTGGTCATATTTTATTGGATAGAAGTGTGAAGTGTTGGACAAAAAGTTTCATGTTTATTTTGTAAATTAGATTGTGTTTCAGACACTAAATATAAAAAGTTCTGTTTAGATTGTGAAACACTGTAAACCTTTAGGTAAGTTATCCCGTGGAGTACTTGTTAGTGGCGTCACAGCAGCCTCGAGATTATATTCAGTGTTCTGGTAAGTTTGCGACAGCCTTAATGGTGGCTCTCCCGTTACACAAGGGTCTAATACTAAAGCAAGACAATTTTAAACTGTCTAGCATGAAGAAAGGCTCAGGCATGCTGGGGAGTAAATGGATTTATTCAGCAACGCTATTAAGTTTTGGGCCTACATTGTGGAATCTTTAAATATCCCACGAATACATATTTGCTAGGGATGCATTTATTATTGCATTATAGACAAAAGCTACATCTACATATATTACAGTACCTACATGCACCAGACAACTCCATAAACAATAGTAATATTTATTTGGTTGCTCGCTCTTGTTTCAAAGAAATATTTTAATCAACCAGTTTAGCTGGGCTATAAAATTGGTTGCCTTGACTTTGTCTACTAATGTCACATTTCGGCGGCAAGCTTCTTTATAGTTTTGTCGAATATACATAATATCATTATGTATATTGTTATCGGTTGCCATCTTCTATTTATTAGCCAAGATTTATTGTATACTTATAAGTTTTTATGTTGAAAAGGCTGGCGACTGTGCACGACTGCCCAGAAGAAACCTATTCATTCGTGCTTTGGACTCATCTTATAATCCGAAACTAATACATTATTCAATAAATATAATATGATAACGAACTACGTTGCTATTTTATGATAGCTAAATGTCCTCTAAAGCATCCGCTGTCGATAATATATTTGCAAATTAGTCGAATTGACACGTCTCCGAAGCTCGGCGTCGGCAGAATTCGTAATGAGCCGTTTTACTGCAAACTAGCAATTAGTTGGAATTCTAATAGAGCGGTTATATGCTGATGTGTGCCATTCGAACGAGGAGTCGGCTTCGGAATATGTAGATTATTTCGTTGGAGTTTTATAGGGGATAGATTTTATTGGGGTAGAGATGTACGTGTGATCATAAAAATATTGCATATTGCGGTTTGAGTTTACTGGTAAGTAAGGAGGGACACACTGATGCCGGTGCCTTCAGTTTATCGAATATACATTCCTTTGCAGCTTGTTTTATAAGTAACGTCAACAGAAAAGTCTCTAATTCTAATTGAACACGTTCTTCTAGTAGTTGTAATAACAAAGTGAAGCTTTCACCAAAGCTACAGTACTAATCAGTCGCTTTTCACCCTTATCTGAATAAATAAATAATAAAGCTTAGTTGTGTGTCGTTTAGTCATAGCGTGGGCCGCGGGTACACCGATGATTAACATAGACAAACAAACAAACAGCCGCACAGTATAACTTCTCAATCCCTATTTTAATGCGGGCCCTTCCATTCCAAAAGTACCAAAGTACTACATTTTTAATTCGTCGAGACCCAAAACTCTTGCAATATCGGCTTGTACGGCAGTCACAGCTGACCACTTCATGAATTATGTAGGCCGCGTACACACTGGACGTTTGTACGACTGCTCGTATTTATTTGTCGATGTATCGATACGTATTCCGAATAGATATTCGATATTTTCGCCGATTATCCGCGCCGACATGGGAACAGGAAACTGACATGTGTCATGTTGATTTATAGTTCTAGTTGGGTTGGTTAGGTAAAGTTTTTCGTCTTGTTATTTTGAAATTTCAATAAATTACGTTTAGATATGTTCGGCTGGGAGTGGAATTATGGGAAATAAATAGCAGTACATTTTCTGAATTCCTTCACTAACGGTCATAGAAATGGGTAGAAATGGGTAATTAGAAGTTGGTAAGTACTATTCATGTATTATTTGGTACGAATAGAACATTCAGGTACCTACAGGTTAGTGCTACATTTTAATTGAAAAGGCTATTCGTCGTGTATCTAGTATGTGTATTTGGACAAATGATTTTTCGTTAAATTGACTTCAAATCACTATTTCCTCATCCTTTCGTGAAAGTAAATCAGAAGAATGAAGTAAAAACATCTGTATGAAATCCACAAGAGCATCGTGGCATAATGGGTGTTAAACACGATCAGACGCGCGTGCGTCGTTTTAGTCGCGCGATTTGTGCCGCGTCGCATCGTTAGTCGCGGCAAATACCGTCCGCTTAATTTCCGCGTGATCGCTCGCCAACGACCTTTGTGAGCAGATTAGTTTCAAAATTGCCAAATGTTTTTTGGTGAAAAACGTTCGTTTGTTTCTAGTGCCTATCACGCTATGACCGGGCTAGTGATTGTATTTTGAATATCCGACACCGAAGTTTGATGTTCTCGTATCGTTTGCTGTGTTTTTGAAACATTTTATGAGAGATGAAACCTTGATCTAAATACTATCTTATGTATCTCAATACCTATCTAGGTTTGATAAATTAGGTCTTAGGCTAAGCATACAGCTGGCTCTACAAGAACTTTTATATCAAATTTACCAACAAGATTGCGCATTTACACCCAGTGCATTCCAAAAGTAACAATTTCAATGCTTGTCATTACACTATCGTCTATTGCATTAATTTACTTTTAAACATTTATATGTAGAAGATAGTTAGAGAAAAGAGAATAACTACTAACGAATAACGATTCTTGACAAGTTACGTGCCGACTACTATAGCCTTAGGTAAAAGATTCGCGTGGTATTGTGTATTCGTAAAGAATATCCTAAACTCTCCAGTAAGCCTCTCATTTTACCACCAGCAGTCGAGCTCCGCGGTACTTAGCCCCAACTCATCACTACAGTTTATAATAAGAATAAACCTTAGTACATTAAGTGGAGGCTGGCTTACTCTGTAACGAAGTGTGGCGCACGCCAGAACGTACACCCGGTAGCCGGTAACACCGTCCGGCGATAATTTATGCTGTAATTAAACCGGTTATTGCCGCACCGAGAGCATAGCGCCGCAAGCACGGTACCGCACGGAAAATAATACCGATATATTTACGTTTGCAGTTCGGCCGGCGGGCGGTACTTTCAGTAAGTTTTTAAGTTAACTAGTATTCAGGGACTTAATGTCGGTATCTTAGCATATTCTGTTGTATATTGCGACTGGTTTCCAGTGCTAACAGATAAGTGAAATACATATGCTGACTAGTATACCCTGCTAATATTATAAATGCAAATGTTTGTGAGGATGGATGTACACAAAACCAATCCGTTCAATGATCAAATTGTTTTTGTGTACATATGTAAGGGTAATCTTTCGCGCAAAAACTACCGAATGGTTTTACAAACATAGTTTATTACCTGGATGAACATATAAAGATTCTTACAAATTAACAAGATATTTAAAAAATAATCTATATGAAGGTAAATATAATCTCTCTCTCTCTAACTTTACAGTAAATTATTTTTATTCGTTGCGATTGGCCGTGGCTTCCTCATCCATTGTACTCTTTAATATACAATTACCGATAATACTGGAACTGGATAATGGTACTTTACTGTATAATAAGTTACTTTGTTAACAAGCTTCATTTTACAAATGAGATAATGAACTTGGCACTTAATTGCCTGATTTACAAAACTGTAGGTTATGTCAGATTGACTGGCGAGCACCGCAGGCGGACTTCATTCCGAATGAAATTAAATCATTGCTGATATTCATCAAGCTTGTTAACTGAATACGTCGGTTCACGGTATTGAATGCTGTTTATACGAATTTACCATATTTATTGACAATCACACTGTGGGCACGAAAATGTATTTTCAGTGATTAAATATTTTAATTTACAACGAAAATCTTTTACAATTAAAAAAAAGCTTCTCGAAATTAAAGTAGGTAATACTGGAAGCCTGGCCGTTAAAATATTTATTTTCTATAAGTATTTAAATTTAACGCAAAATCACCCTGAATTAGCAGCATAGGCTAACTTGCTTATTCTCCACGACTAGTAAGGCTATGAATCTGAAATATGCTTCAAAAAAGCTTTACCAAATATCCCCAAATTCTCCAAAACTATGAAATGTATCAAGTGGTGGGTCGTACATGTTTGTTTAATCAGTTGATAGTGACCGACTGCGCACACAGACCAACACTCGCACGTTTGTACAGTGCATAGCTGTGATCGGTTACTGAGGCGTGTGAATGTGGACGCCGTGCCTTTGTGTACAAACTTACTTCTTATTCTCCGAGGACTGGGCGTATTATGAAAAGATTAAAAAAAGAAAACAGCTTAAATCTAGCTGAATATTTTAGTTCTAAAATTCCCATTCTTGTGGTTATTATCATCATCAGTCTTTAGCATTTCAGTGCTAGGACAGGCCTCTCCAAATGCGTTACGCAGTTCAACTGGATATGGCAATATATTGAATGGAACATTTTTAATTCCACGCACTACAAATACTACCATTTTTCGAATATAAGACTGATTACTTTCTTCTTCCCATGGGCCACTGTGTCATATATTAAAAATTTTAGCTCGTCAGCGACAATGTACAAAATGTTGCCATATTGTTAGATTTGTCGTCGTTCGCATCGTCAACATCATCGGCCATAATAATGTCCTTACCTAAACTCAATAAAGTTCAATAGAAGAGACATGTGTGTTCTACTAAACTTTATTAAGTTTCACAACATTTACCCACGCTTCTTGTGATTTTCATATCGTTTAAATTTCATAACTGCGATATTTATACGAGCGAGCTATAAAATTATATTGATCTGATATTATGTTTTTTTGAAGATCGCGTTCGCTACGGAAAGTTATAACACAATAAAACTATGAGCGTTTCTAAACGTTCTTCATTGGGTCAATAAACCATTTATTAATAACAAATAAAAACAAATTTAAATTGCCTTATGCATTATTTATTATCGACAACGTCGGTCGATTGGCAACCGTTTATATAACTAAAAGTGTTGTAAATCTCTCTTTTCACGTCACATTTCATTCCCATGGATTGAATATTTTAATATTTTTATGAGATGTTAAGCAAAGTAAAGCTTTGCTATGAGTGTACCCAGAGTCAGGCTTTGTTGGTATATGTAATATATATTATGTATAAGTATGAAAAAGGTTTGGAAATAGTAAGATTAGAAAATATAAGTTTAAGTTTGATTTCCTTGCTACATAGTTGAGTAGGTTAATTAAAGTAATTCACAATTCAAACAAGAGTATCTTGAGTTCTGGCTTTTAAATTAAAGCTTTTAACATGAAGCAATAAAATCACTTCCATCAACAGCTGCAGTATACAAATATAGCAGACACGGTGTGGACATTTCATATTTTTATAAAAGATCAACAAGGGCTGTGTTATTGCTGCCTCAATTAACGAAATTGAACGAACAGCGAGACGTATCCACGAATAAATAAAATGATAAGTATGTGGGAAAACGTGTGTTTTGTTTTTATTTACATTATAAATACACTGAAACGATTGTTGAAAAATAAAAATGGGCGAACATATTTATTTGTATTGCATAAAATATTTTGTGAAAGGCGGAATCGATTGGTTTAAGGTGTGTGTTTCTGTTTATGTACAAAATTCACTTTTACTACAAAACTTGACTTTCAACGGAGATGACCCTAGAATGTTCTAAAGCACGGATTGATATCAGTTTGGCTGGTATCGCCTCCAAGAGATGTCAGTGCCTGGCGGGGCTGCAGGATCGTTCGAAAGAGTTACTGCAGCCGTGGGACGCAAAGGGTGAAAGGAATATGGGTGGGTTTTAGTCAGTAACAGTCTGACACTTCCCTCGCTCCATCCGAGGAGTCATTTAATGATTTACCGTGCCTAAAAAAGCTCTTACTTATACTCCCTATACTTGGCAGTGCAGCGCGAGTGCTGAAACGGGAAACATTATCGCCAATGATTATTCAGCATTCGATACGAATACTTCATTCAATTTCGCGTTTATAACGAGTTTCGTAGTAAAATACAGATGCGTACGGTCTTGGCTTCCAATCTAACCGACCAGGGTACGTTGAGCCACCCCGTTTTTGAAAAATCTGGTTCGTAAGGCTCTTGGAAGATTGGTGGCTGATTATGCACACGACAAATGAATTATTCACTTTTGTAATGGTAATTAGTATTCGATTGGTGGTGCAGTACGAGACGCGGTGTGCAAGCGTGATGTTCGCGACGACATATAGCTTACCGTAATGTAAATAATGCGTTTTTAGGGTTCCGTAGTCCGACAAGGAACCCTTATAGTTTTGCTCTGACCGTCTGTCTGTCTGTCTGTCTGTCTGTCTGTCTGTCTGTCTGTCTGTCTGTCTGTCCGCGGCATAGCTCCGTGGTTTTTGTTATTAGAAAGCTGAAATTTGGTATGAATATGTATATTGATCACGCCGAGAAAGTGGTAAAATAAGATTTTGTAAAATATATTTTTTTAGGGTAGCTCCCAAACATGTAAAGTAGGGATGAATATTTTTTTTCTCGCGTACCCCTTCGTGTAGGGTATCGTTAGATAGGTCTTTCAAAAATATTATGAGTGTGTGAAGACTATTTTTCAGTTAAGCGAGCCATTTGCGAAATATCTAGATTTTAAGTGAATTTTTTTGTTCGATACGAGTTACCCCCCCCTCTAACTTTTGAATGGCTGTACCTAGAAATGTGAAAAAAATCACAGACGTAGTACATGTAATGAAATTACAAGGAAAACTATCACGGCTAAGTAGGCTTAACCGGTTACAGAGCTATAGTCGACTAACTAACTCCTACTACGGAACCCTACTGCGCGTGGCCCGACACGCACTTGGCCGGTTTTTTATGTAAAATCATTGTAAACTTTTGCGTGGGTATATGCGAACTTCGTGGGGACTATTAAGAGGGTATTGGCTCTTAATACGGCCGGATATCGATATTATATTCTCCTTGTACTTGCTATCGAATGGCAGAAGGGATATTTAGTTCTGCGAATTTTGAACGAATGAACTGTAACGTGATTACAAGTTCACGAAGTGTGAGTTTTAAATTACTGTTGTGCACTAATCTTACTGCATCTTGTTAATTGTTCAATTAAAATGTATCGTGCTGGCACTCATATGTTGGTCGAAGTGACTCAATTTCGAAACTCCCCAGCTCCATTTAAGAGAACAAAATCGTAGCACTGAAAGCTATCCTAAAACGCTACGTCAGTAATAGTATGCAAGTTTATTGCACCATAAATCTGTGAGATATAAACACTACACGGAAACAATGCGTAGGCAGCACATTTCCAATGCAGACACAAAACGCACAATATAAATTCAAATATGGCGCGAAAAAGCTTTCATAATGCAAACAATATCACTTTTAACCCGGAGATTGTGCAAATGGCGTTTGTAGCGAGTAGCCGGCTCTGGCCACACACCAATATTTTTTTAATAACACCCCCACACGCGCATCTATATGATAATGGAGTCGTAAAAGCTTCAAACGAAATATGTTTTACTAATGTTTGCGAAAACAGATCTTTATTGAAACGTTTTACGATGGCTTTTAATTTTAAAGAAGCCATAGACATTTTATTGGAACGTCGGCGGGGGCGAGCGCTGGAGGTCTGTTGCCGTGTCTGTTCCATAAGGACAATAGTGTAGTGACAACAAAAGCACAGCGAGAAATGTTGACTTAGGAAGTCGAGTCCGGGAGCGTCCGAGATAGGGACCACCTACGCTTGGCGACTTGTATAAAGTGCCTCGCTGTCACAGCGAACGAAATAATGGCGTTTGTCGTATCTTCCGCGGTAACGAGCGCGATCACATCCACAAGACCGAGTGGACCGGCCAGCTAGGCACATTTATGATCGAACGACGTGTTATTCTATACGACACGCTACAACATATTTAATGGCGTCTAACGTTGCTTTTATAGTGGACACAAATCATTCGAAATTAATACCCGTCATGTTAAGCAGACGTTACGAAAAGTAGCGGACTTTATTAATGTTGAGAGGCTGCGCATATCTCTACACCCGTGCGTGACCACCTACCGGCGAGCGTAGGTTTCTCACACTTATACAGTTTACTGGCCATAAATAAAGCGTTGATTAATCCGACAGAGATTTGATGTCACGTCCGAATTAAATGTGGCACAGGGGACAAAGGAACACGTTTTTGTGATCGCACGACTGTGATCATCGACTAAAACAAAAGATAAAAAGAAATGCGACTAAATGTAAATAATTGAGCTCCAAAAACAAGTCGATTCAGTTAATCTATAATCGATTTCTTGTCGTAGCGAACGTGTAGCGGAGTTCGTGACAGATTCAAAATCGATTAAGCTCGGTTCGTGCGCTCTCGATACATTAATTGGAACGAAAACACTGCGAGCTTCGACAAATATCTTGAATAAGACGGTGTTATTTTTTTAGGCGAGGGACATGGCTCGTTAGGCCGCCACGCCTGGTGTCAGGCGCCGCGTCCAGACCTGTCACTATCATCGCATCTTCTCATTACCGATGAAATTGATGGGGAACACCGCGAGCGTCGCATACATAGCGCTTTCTTCGCGCCAAAAATAATACAACGTTTATCATAAGAGCTGTTATCGGTTATAAAACGGTGCTCGTCGCCAACAGGTGTGGCGTGTAACTTGATATTTAGAGACGCAATAAGCAGGGACGAATGAAAAATGCTCCGACGGATAAAACTGACAGGATAGCTGGTGACGAAAAAAACTGTATTTTTCGTAGAATCGGTAGCGGAGACGTGAGATATTTGTAGTGATAATATTAGTTCTGCGGTGCACTTCCATGAACCGTGGCGTTTCTGGGAGGGTTCGTTGGTGACATATTAATTACTAATAGAGCGAGATGTCTACGCTGAGCTTAGCTACTGATATCTAATTAGTATCACTGACTTGCCCAGCGCTTAAACGACGCACAAAGCTGATGCATCTGAACCAGTAGCCGATTGTGATATTGGAGTTATTATTTTCCATATGTAAGGTTCTACATAAATATCGATGCGGCTTAAGTGAGGAGCGTATCATCCCTATGCTATTTAAGCTGTAGTGGTGTTCAGCTTTTGCTACAAAGTACGTCAGTCCTATAGAAAAATAAAGATTATCCAAATAATATAATCTGTACTACCAGATGAATTGTTATAACTTCTATCATTCAATATTTAAACGATATCACAATAATTTCATCCCCATTTCTAATCCACTGCTTTTTGGTATTCATTCTACCTTTTTTATATTTCACTTTTTTCCACGCACGAAGTAAAGTGAGTTCTTCATTCGACAAAAAATACCAAGCGACGATCGCGTGTTCGGAATTCGAATTCATTCCATTTGACAGGTTTGCGTAACAAACGATAAAATTGTCGAAGCAATCAATATGGCGACAGTTGAGAATCCGTTTAGTCGAATTTTATTATCAAAACACGTTGAATATTTATTGTAGACATCATCGCTGTATAAAACCGGTATTATCTACGTGATGTAAATTTATTTTGTGTATTTTTGGGCGCCGAAGAAAAAAATCTATTTATGTTTGAAATGGGAAAAGTAGAGTACCTATAGGTATGATCAAGTTTTATTGCAGCAACTAAAGAATTTTAATTTTGATAAAAGCCTGCATTTTTTTAAGTTTAATTAATAATAATTTATGCATTAACCACGTCTTCTTTATTTTAGCCAATTTTCTCCATAATTACTTTGTTCCTCGTTTCTTAATAGTTCGTGGATTTATTCAGAATACGATGACAGTTGGAGACTTTGAAAACCTTGACTTATTTATGGTTATAAAATACCATCTGATACATTTTTATATTCTGACTTTATCTCTAACTAACTAACATTATCTTTAAAGATTCAACGTATGAACAGCACTAATAAGTTAAATCCGTAACAATATGGATACACACCCAAAATATTCCTGAGCCATTAAGCTTACACGCCATTTACTTAGATATCTACTGAGCAATGTGACAATATCGGTCATTTAATGTTACTTCCTCGAAAGCCTCTAGAAATTGAATTGTTACGCGCACAAAGCAGCGCTTCACAATGACAGAGGCGATTCATCAAATTGGCAGGTAAAATGTTTACTTAAGGACAATTACAGTTAAAAGCCCATGCCAAATTCCATCATAAAGGCATCCGAGGCGTGCCGTATCGCCGCCGCGTCGTGCCATGAAATTGACTTTGTCACTGCCCATAAATCTTCCCGCCAAACTGGGGAAAAAAAGATGGCATCCAACGAATGCGTTCGGATTCACCCAACGGATGTTTACACAACAAGCTACGCTCACAATAATAGACGTTTTTTGCGAATCTCTTCAGAAATTCTTTATTATGGTTTGAGGGATTCGCGCGTTTTACAAATTCTTTTGTTTATAATTATATTGTGTGGTAGAGTTGTCAAAACGTTTCACTTTTTTCATGAAATATTAGCACTCATAATTTCGTTGTATCTTTTATTTCGGAAAGTTAATACTAGGTATATTTAGAAAGTCAAAGTTACAGAAGCTATTCAACAGCATTAAATTATCCTGTTAGCGCTTCGACTTAATCCATCGATATCGATATTAATCCATCCATGCAAGGGCCAGGTTAATGAAAAATCAGTTTATTCGTCAACATTTTGAATCAGTCAATCAAATCAATCAAATAGGGCTGACAAAAAAATTGCAAAAAAATAATGCATTTATTGCATCGTACTGAAGAAGAAAAAAACTAGGAGTGACGTCACGGCTGGCTGCCACCAACATATGCCATTATCGGAAAAATATGATGTTTTTTAGCTGAACAACGAATGAATTAATATCGGCGGGACAGTCGTCGCCTCCTCCGCTGGAGTGTTGCCAATAAATAGTTTGGAGGGCAAGTTTCCGCGGGTACGGGCAGGCCATAACTCTTGCCCCCGGATGGCAATAAACGTCACGGGACGCACTACCTAGCACTATCAATCCGGTTTTGCATCCACTATCTCTCGTCTCCATCTCGTCGCCATTTTGTGACCCGCGCGCCAAAATGACTGTATCTTTAGGACCCTATGTCGCGAAGGTTTCAAGTAGGTAGGCAAACTGGATAGTCAAAGAATGGTTTTCTGGTTGCTTTTTTTTAAGAGTGGTACCGGCAGCAGTAGTGCTAAGCTAAGGTCGCTTTTACTAATTAACCAAAACCGATATTTGAGTACATATAATTCGTAATTTGGCTGCTATCTGAGGAATTGGGTTTAAGGAACCCATTTGGAGTTTACATGAATAATATATATTTGACTTTAGAATATGTATTAATTAAAAAAATCCCTAAAACTGTCAATATAGCAAATAATACAGTGTTCACAGAAGGGATGTCAACTAATCGTCTGTAAGCACAACTTTCAATATTTTGACTGATACTGGCAGATAATCCGCTTTAAAATATATTCTCTGCAGCCAGTCCAATAGAAATAAGACAAAAGAAACAATAAATACAAGAGAGAAAAAGACAGTGTTGCTATACGAAAAAAATACAAGACGAGGGTTGTCTGGGCAAAAAATGGTGCCGTATGGTGAGCGGTCACTGTGGTCCGTTTGTTTAAATCTGTTTTACGATTGGTCGTAGGCAGACGGTTTATGTACGTGCTTCGGTAAATTTAGCTTAGTAGCATGTCGGGAGTTGATTGTGGCCGTAAAATTGGCTAATTAGTAGAAGTTTATTGAGCGATTAGCTGATATTAATAGCTGTTTAAGTGGTGTTAACTGCTGGATAGTTTGTTTCTACTAATGTTTAGCTATAATTTTGTTATGTAATCGAAGTTCTAACATACTGTTTCTGTTGGATTTAGCCTGTTTTTCGCATTAATATCACCTAGCATCAATATTTAGATAAAATAGTCTCTAATAAATTAGTTCATACACCGAGGTCCGAGACTGGTTAATAACTACCATGATTTCTCTCTGCGTATGACAAAGCATCTCATCTGAAGAATCTATCATTTTTTACCACCCATAAAATAAACACAGCACTGACAATTTACAATCGAAAGCTAAAAATACAAACGTCACAAAACATGTCGCCGATGATTTATTTAACGCGATATTTATGTACGGCCGCGACAGGACGTGAATGGTGTCTGTTCCTTTTAGTTTACATTACTTGCTCACTTCTCTGCTGTCTACTATAACGTCTTTGAGTGTACGCAATAGAGCTCAAACTAGTAAAACTGTCCGTATATGTAAATTTGTTATTCCAAAGGTTACAAATTTAAGTTTGCGGTTGATATGCGTTTCTGAAATAACAGCGTATAAGGGAGAAGGTTGGCTGGGACGGTAAATGCTAAGTTTGTGTGTTTGGACGTGGTGTGGGTGGTTACAATAGGTGCGCGTGGGCACACGGGTGCGCTCGCGCAGCCTCGAGTCTCACCTCACTGTTTTTATGACGTACATTATGCATGCAGATTTCATTATAGATTAAAAATTATAAATAGTCGAAACGATCGTAACAACGCCTCGGCGGTGATTAGTGCCGGCTGATGGACGACTTGTATGTTTTTTAAATTAAACGCTCGACATGCGATATTTTATCAATAACGAGCAAGGTATAAATATTTATTGGGCGACCCGTGAATTAAATCAATTTGGAAAGGGCTTTTATTTCATAAAACTACACGTTTTGAGTGAAATTGAATATTCTGACGACTCAGAAAATGTGTTGTCCACACATTTTTATATAGAATGAGAAAGTAACGCCTTGAATTACTTTTACTGTTTCCAGTAACGTAGAGATCCGACACTAAAGTGAAATAAGTGCCAACCAAGGAAATAGCTTATCCAACTGTAGGCGTTGCCAATACTCTAGACGTTATTGCGACATCTGAACCCGCTGTATAGACGCTGTTCTTTCAGAACGCCGAGCCGCCATTCCCTGTTAGTACGGGTTACATTAGTGTCACCTTGTTACCTTGTAGCATAAAATGTAGATGTTAAAAAACGATACTTTTCAAATAAGGAAATAATTCCATGAATAAATAAATATTCACAGTCTTTTATTCAAATCGTCTTGAAGACGGCGATAGTAAAAATAAATCAAGATTGTAAAATCTGATCTTTGAATCGATAGATACCTGAAATTAGTAGTGACTTTACTGAGGTACATAGTTCTTATAAGTCAAACTATCATCAACAGTCAATTCTACATCGTTTACGGAAAGACAGCATTCGAAAAACTTTAATAAATTGTCATGATTAACTAGTTCATTAAAAACTGTCTCAAAATCTTCATTATTAAAAACATCATCTGTATTTGACGCCATTGTCTGTTTCTATTCTCATGTTTTTCCCATCTGAATGTATTATGTCATGCGTTTTATAAAACAGCTTCCTTTTGCTGTCACTTGTGTCAGTAAGCAAGTCATTGCGAGAACGTTTTACCATAATAAAGTATAATGTACATCTGGTTGGCAGTCGGCAGTGGGTGGCGCAATCCCAACTATTTCTATAACCCAAACAACGGCCCCCTTCAGTTATTGATTGTCATTGTCGCAGTTCTATGCTCTACTATTGTTTCGTTTTAAGAAAATGTTTTTTTTAACTTCACCACTCGACGCTTTGAAGAGAAAATGTATGGCTTCATTATCGACAACGTCTCATGAAATTTTATTCTGAAGTGTTTATGTTAATTTCTTAATCAAATGTAGAATACTAAACAAAACAAACATGTTAATTCATTAAGGTAATTAATTATCACAGCGTGAACAAAACCCGCTATGACAAAAGCTTTATTCGATTATGAGAAATGAAAAGATTATGAGATAACGTCAAGCGGTATCCCACACACATTTGTAACATTTAAACGTTTTAAAATTTAATGTCCACCGCCCGCATCCTTGTCGTAGTTAGAAAACAAAATGTCGTCATTCGTTTGTTTGTTTTTGTTGTTCGTAAAGGCAAATTACGAAGGCTGCTGCCGGAGGACTTAAAAAAAACCAAATTGATTTTTAAAATGATTTATTTTAAGTAAAACTTATTACAATAATGATTCTAATAACTAGCTAAACCTATTACCCCGATCGATGATGTATCAGAAGTGTCCGCTTTCCTGGCGCGATGCATTGGCCTTGTTTCGTTTTGTCCATTCAGCAACTATTGCCTCGTGCCGCGAATTGCGCATTTAACATGTTTACTGGAAATTATTGGGGACAGGCTTCGTCAGCGGTTTGCCTATACTACGATGGCGTAACACCTCCGCCCGCAGATCAGCAACTATTTTAAAACTTTCAGTGAAAATGTTGCTGGGAGCTTTTCCTGCTTATTATGTACTTCTGAGGTTTCAGGGACGGCGTATTCGTGATTTTCAGCTCCCTTGGATTCAGCATCTCTCCTGTTCTTCGGAGTTCTGGAAACATATCTCCAAATGACAAACACAGCCGTTATAATAATTGCGATACATAGTATTGTGTAGAGCGGTATGGTGGTATGGTATAATGTTTCAGTGGTTCTGAGTGGTTGCACCGGCGCCTGAAGCATTATTCTATCCTGAAGACTATGGAGTTTGCTTAGGTCAACTGAGGCTAAATTTGCGTGTATTACATTAGTTTCTTGTATTTCAGCATCGTAAGGGACCTTCAGTATTTTTACAGGTTGGCCCTTAACTTCATCCTTAGTATTTATTAAGGTTAGTTCTGGTGTTCGTAGCGAGCAGTGCAGTGGAATGGTAGCGAGATAACTGCCTTTTAAGGTGTCGTAATCGTCGTTTTCGCAACTCATCTGAACCCTCGTTGGCTGTGGGAACGAAATAATATAGTGCCTGCTGTCAAGTTCTTCTACGGCTTCTTTAGCTAATTGTATAGTTGTTAATTTACAGGATTTGTCTAAGGTCTTGCTTGAAATGAAAGTTTGTATGCAGTCCGTTTGGGTTTGAACATAGTGGTTAGTTCTTTGCTCACAGAGATACCGATTATCATTCAACTTCGGGCATTCAGCCTCCATGTACATGAACGCTTTCCCATTAGTTGCTATTAAAGGATAAGGAGGGATGAGTGCTTGGTTGTGTATGTTGGGAACAATACAGAGTTTGTAAAGTACATAAGTGTCTACTGAAACTACAGGGAATTTAAAAACTATAACTATCTTCTTATTATCATAATAATATCCTGATTTGACTATATCGTAATAGTCTCGCAGGTCTAAATCTAATATATAGTTACTACCGTAAATTATTTTTAATTTATCTAACATATTACCTAAAATATCTACTCCTAGCATGCTATGATGAGTTGTCATAGTTCGGGTAAATGCTAGAATGTTTTCTAACCTATATAACTCGGATGATAAATCTTCTATATTTTCACTAATGATAGTTAATATTTGTGCAAACTTTGCGAACTGTATGAGATTATGGTTGTTCTGAGTGTAACTGTCTAACATTACATCTAGTGTCTTATTGATTCTACTTTGATTATCCGCAATACTACTTAATATTTTAGTATGGGATAACATCCATTCTTTGCTGATACTAATGTGCTCATTAAACTCATTAATAGTTTTTATCTGGTTATTTTGTAATATTTCTATGGCATTGTTAAATCGAACAGCATCCGAATAATCAAGGTTTCCTGTAATGCTTTTAATAACGGATCCTAGGCCGTCTACAAGACCTCTTTTAAAACGGCTAGGTTCTAAGGAATGTAACTGATCAGTGACTTTAAGTAATTTACTCTCGAGATACTCTAATTGATATTCATATAGGGAATAAGTGTCATTAGTCATGCGTGGTTTAAAGTCTTGTAACTGAGTCCTTAATTCTGAAATGTTATTTTCGATGTCATCCAACTTTACATATTGTAGAAAGGTGTGGTAATGAGTTATTAATCGAGTTGATCCGAGTTTGAAAGGTAAGAGTCCAGCTCCAGAGTCTAATGATTCAAGTCTTATCTCCTGGCTTCGTATAAGATGTAAGGTCAGAGTCAGCATCATCCTGTAACAATTTCGCAGTCTTAGGTACTCGTTTAAGTCGTGATTTTGCTACGGGGCCTCGTTTCTTTGAGGTATAGATATGGATGGGTAAGTCTGCTAAGACTACGTCGTGTGTATACCTAGGGGCTAACTTTTGTCGTGAAGCGACTGGATTTTTTACAAAAATCTGTTGTTGGGGTTGGAACTCTTCCTCTGGTTCACGTGTCTTATTCCTATTTTCAATTATTGCGGTACGGTTATTAAGAGATGTTTCATTTATGATTTGGTATACGGTTTTCATTTGTTCCTTATGGTTTAAGATATACTGCTGTAACAAATTACTACTTAAGTCGATGTCCCAAGGATCTCGGGAATCAAAGTGGCCAGTTATTACGTCAAAAGGACGACATTTGGTGAAGCTATGGATTGAACTATTATACGCAAGTATGGCGTAAGGCATAAGGTTGATGGCAGGTTCGTCTTTCTGCTGTAAACGTAAAACGCGCAGATGTTCAAGTAATGTTGAGTGAAACCTTTCTATGTTACCGTTATCATTAGGGCTATGTGCAAGGGTCTTATGATGATTTACTTTATGGAGTCTAGTAAATTCAGTGAACAATTGATTTGCAAATTCGGTGCCATTATCGGTAATTATAGTTAGCGGGAAGCCATGATGAGTACAAAACTGTAGTAAGCCTTGTAGAATACTAAGTGCTGTACCATCTCTCATAAGATATGCTTGCCCATATTTAGAAAAGACATCTATAAAAGTTAGGTATTTTTCATTTTGAACAGTAAATAGATCCATGTGAACAATTTCGAAGGGCTTAGTAGCTGGTGGTACAATATTAAACTTCTGCTTAATGGGATTACGATCGTACTTGGCTTGTCCACATATTGTGCATTCGTTTATATATTTGGTTATATGGTCCTTCATTTTAGGCCAGAAATACTTGCGTGAAAGGGCTAAGTAGCATTCATTTATCCCACGATGGTTTGTTTTACCATCGTGGTAGTGCCGAATTATATCTTGTTGTCTGAGATATTCTTTTATGTTTTCTAATTCGAATTTAGTTAGTTCAAGGTTCATCGCTGAGCTTCTGAAACTGTCCTGAATTATAGGGATGATGTCGTACATACTTAGGGGTGGATTTATAAGAAGACCAGTTTTAACTTTTGGATTAACGTACTCTTTTATAGCGTTAATGACGTCATCTCTTAGGTTGGATTGTGAAATTTGAATAGAAGTGCGTGTATGTGTGTCAAATGTCTTAGTTACCGTCGGTCTCTTCTTGATGTCACCTACTACAGTCATAACTATTTGTCGATGGTATACATTCAGGGGTTTGTCAGTTATAGGGACTTCAAGTATAGGGTTCTCGTTGCTTGTATGAGCTGTTGCAGTATTTGAATCAGCCACAGAAGGAGGCTTCTCAGAAGGATTTGCTATAATTGAACTGACTTCCTCATTGTGGATTTCCACTCGTGATAGGGCATCGGCATTGGTGTTATTTTTGCCCTTTTTGTAAACTACACTAAAGTCATATTCACTGAGTTTCAGTCTCCATCTAGTCAGACGAGAGTTGGGCTCTTTGAGATTCATCATCCATTGTAAGGGTTTATGGTCTGTGACTATCTTGAACTTGCGACCAAAAAGATATGGTCGGAAATATTTAGTAGCCCATACAATGGCCAAGAGCTCCTTCTCTATGGTGCTGTAGTTTAACTCACTTTCGTTTAATGTGCGGGATGCATATGATATTGGTCGGTCTGATCCTATTGGTCCTTGCGATAATATGGCTCCTAAAGCAACGTTAGAGGCATCGGTAGTCAGAATGAATTCTTTAGAGAAGTCGGGATACTGTAAGATCGGGTCGTTAGTCAAAAGTCTCTTACATCGTTCGTAACAGTCAATGTAGTCTTTATTAAGAGTGATGCTCTTGCCCTTTTTCAGGCACTGAGTAAACGGTTTCGTTATCCTAGCAAAGTCTGGAATGAATTTCCGATAATAACCAATAAGTCCTAGAAACTGTTTTATCTGTTTTGCTGTTTTAGGTATAGGGTATTTCTTTATAGCATCTATTTTGTCTGGGTTTGGCTTGATACCTTCATTACTTATTATATGGCCAAGAAAGGCAGTCTCTAACTTTAAAAATTCAGATTTGTCCATCTGTATTTTAAAGTTAGATTCCCGCAGTCTTTGGAATACTTTTTCCAGGTTATCCAGGTGTTCTTGGAGAGAGGTACTAAACACAATAATATCATCCATGTACACTAAACAGATGACGTTTTGGAGACCTTTCAGCACGTTATCCATTACGCGCTGAAATGTCGATGGAGAATTTTTAAGTCCCATGGGCATTCGTAAAAATTCAAAATGCCCATGTTCTACGTTGAATGCAGTCTTTTGAATGTCATCCGGGTGCATTTCAACCTGGTAAAAACCACTCGCTAGGTCTAATGTAGTGAAGTACTGGCACTTCCCTAACTTGTCTAGAACATCTGTTATATTCGGAATTGGGTATTTGTCATCAATGGTCTTTTCGTTTAACTTTCGGAAGTCTACTACTAGTCTCCATTTTTGTTTCCCTGAGGCGTCAGCCTTCTTTGGAACAATCCAAATAGGAGAGCTCCAGGCAGAATCAGATGGTCTTATTATATTCTGATCTAACATTTTTGCTATTTGATCGCGAACCTCTTGTCGGTGTACAAAAGGGTATCTGTAGCTTTTCGTATAGATGGGTACTTCATCTACAGTTCTTATATGATGTTTAACCTTGTTAGTGAAGGAGAGAGGTTCACCTTCAATGTAAAAGACATCCGCATAACGAGAGCAGAGACTTTTTAAGTTAATCTTTTCCTCTTCATTAAGATGATTTGTTCGCAACTGGGATAAAACTTGACTAACGCGAGAGGCATCTATTGTTTGTTCGATATTCATGCATTCAATATTGGAATTATCTGCTTCTACAGGACGATCTAATGATAAAATGATGTCGTTATGCGATGTGTTTTCTACTTCCACTAATCCTCGATTATTAGAAACAGTTGTTATGCATTCATTTATGTTACAGTGATCAAATACTTGCTGAGGAATATGTACATCTCCATCAGGAGCATTTATAGGCAAGCGGATAAGCTTTGTAGTATTAGCTGGTATGATATCTTCAAATAAGTTGACGTTCCGAGAGTTAAACATTGTTATAGGATTCGTAGCGTTGTCTGTTATTAGCAAATTGTCCTTTAAGTCAATTTTCGTGTTCCACTTACTCAGTAAGTCTAGTCCAATAAGTCCGTCAAAGAATCTATGGAAGTCAAAGATAAAGAGTTTAATGTCATTGGGATCGTTGAATTCTTGAAAGGCTGGTATGCTAATTGAATAGTCACTTCTGCTTGTAGTGTGGGCGTTAGTGACCTCGAAAGGTTCATAGTTAACAGGGATATTAGAGTAATATTTTTCTACAGCTGAAGGGCTAATAAATGATTGATTGGCTCCAGTATCAATCAAAAAGTTCAATGGAGGGTTTGATAATTTTATATAAGGAAGTTGACGTTGAGTTTGTAGGTTAACTTCTATTTTGAGGGTTTTAAGGGGTGGTCCGTATGAAAATCCTGATCCGCGTTACTGGTGGACGGCTGAGGGTTATCATAGTCGTCAGGTAACTCGCTTACCTTGCAATATGGCATAGATGGCTGATGTTCGTACCCGTCATGTAAGTTATAGTCAGAATAGTCAGTATAGTCGCTTTGGTTATAGTTATCATCATACGTATAATATTCGTTATCCGGATAATAATTATTATAGTCATACTCATCACAACTATTAAAATTCATTTCGCGAGTTTTAAAGTAGTTAGATGGTTGTGGATTTCCGGACTTACTCCAATCATGACCCTTAAACGGTTGGTTGATTGGTTTAGTTACAAAGTGGCTAACTCCACTCATTGGCTGAGGGCCTGAGGTTTGATGACGTGGTTGAATTCTGAATAAATTACTATGAGTGTTATAATTAGGTGGTGGCGCGCGGAACATCTGTTGCGTACGTGTAGGCATGTTAGGTGCATTAGGTGCACGCTGAAAGTTATATGACTGACCGCCATGAGGTTGGAAGTTAGGCCTCCAACTATTTTGTGGTGGTGCCGGACGTTGCCAGCTCGGAGAAGGCTGTGGATTGAAGTTAAATGGCTTCGGCATAGGCATAGCTGAAAATCCTGCAGAATTTAACGGTACTTTAGGCAAATGAGCGATTGGAGGTGGCCTTTTTGCGTGCGCATTATCGTTACGATTTTGTAAGTACATTACGTTTAATTCCTCCTGGACAAATTCCAATGCCTTTTCAATGCTATCCGGGCGCATGCATCGTATGCGCGAACCTAGCGGTTCTTTAAGGCCACGTACAAACGCTTGCATCGTTAGTTTTCTATATAATGTGCGCTTTGCTTCTATGGTAGTAGGCAGACTTTCATGTAATGAAATATAAGTCATAATTGTACTAAACAATGACTGACAATGATCGTAATATTCTTGCGGTGTACTATTACCTTGATATGATACTAAGAGGTCGTTGTACAGGGCTGTCTCGTCGCGTTGGTCAGCAAAACTATTGATTAAGGTATTTCTTATTCCAGCCCAACTATCCGGAATGCCGTTTGAGTTAATTCGACTTGCTGCCGCGCCTTTAATTTTATTTAATATGCCGTTTATTAAGCACAAATTTCCTAACTCACTACCGGGAAGATTACTAAGATAGGTAGCAGCTATTTGGTCGCATAACTTAATAAATCTAGTGAGGACGTTGGGGTTCCCATCGAACTCAGGGACAAGGCGCAGAGCCTTATGGATCGTATCTGGATCATGCGCCATGCTGGGTTCCTCAAATAAAATATCTAAGTTTAATTCTATATCTCTATTCAAATCTAATTCTAATTGCCTACGATTCGGTCTACTTGATGTAGACTCGCGAGGTCCTAAATTCCGTGGATGGAAAATTTTGAAGGATTAAATAACAGGAATACAAAGGAAGCAACACAGAGAATAATTCAAATGTACTCACATAACCTTCATATCGGTCTCTGGGGTCGATATCTGGATCCCGTTCTCTCCCGGCCGCAATCCTTAGGTTCAGGATACTCGATGAGGCTTGATAGCTTGATTAGCCGCGATCGCTCACGCACGATAGCGATAGAATATCGATATAAGAATACCCTAGCTAACCTCGAGTATCCTACCGACTGCGCCAATTACGAAGGCTGCTGCCGGAGGACTTAAAAAAAACCAAATTGATTTTTAAAATGATTTATTTTAAGTAAAACTTATTACAATAATGATTCTAATAACTAGCTAAACCTATTACCCCGATCGATGATGTATCAGAAGTGTCCGCTTTCCTGGCGCGATGCATTGGCCTTGTTTCGTTTTGTCCATTCAGCAACTATTGCCTCGTGCCGCGAATTGCGCATTTAACATGTTTACTGGAAATTATTGGGGACAGGCTTCGTCAGCGGTTTGCCTATACTACGATGGCGTAACAGGCATTCGTCACGGGCCGGAGTGACACCCCTTCCCTGATGTGTTTACTCATTGTCCGACTGGGTTTAACTCGCTCCAACTCGAGATTTAGATAATCGATCGAAATCGGATATGTGAGTAGTGTCTGCATGTGGGACTGTTAGTATTCTGTCGATGTCACGATGAGTTAATGCGTTGGAATTTGTGTAATAAGAAGATTGCTTCGTTTGTCATTGGGTTGTAATTTTTACAACCTCATCCTGTTAGTTTTTTAAAATCTAAATGCAAAATAATTTACGGGCTTTTAATAAATAAAGAATCTGTTATATCATTAACATTCTTATCATACTTGTTTTGGGACAAGTTCCTATTGTACAGTATTCACATTTAACATTAATTGACGACCCTTGTCACAACTCCCAAACACAAGAGGTGACGTGACAAAACAACTTGAATAGACAACAGCATAACGAGGCACCAGTCACATCTTTAGAATTTCCTCCAAAAAAAAAACTACTAAAAAGATGTTTTATTAAAAACCACGGCTTAAAACAAACGAAACACTAAATCAAACCGCAGGTTTACGATCAGGTATACGAGTTATTAGTAAAACGTACGGGACGTTATAAATTTCGGCTGGCTGGGAGCCTCTGAAGTTGAGTTTAATAGAATCATTAATACCCAAAGGTGGAAGGCGAAGCTTCCACTGACTCATACAAAGGCTTGTACGTCCTATACCACGACCTTGGAGGAAGGTCACCAGCAGTTGATTATACATGCAAGTCTATGCAATATCCTTGGGCTAGTTACGCCGAGAGAATCAAACGGTATTTACTATAATCGATGCAAACTTACTCCCTGTGTATGCAGTAGTTAATGTTTCTATAATTGTAATAAATAAAATAGTATTTAAATATACTTAACATAAAATAGTAAAGTAATTTTAAAGCATGAGGTATCCGACACTTGTTCTAGAAGATAAAAGCGTCGATATTATCTCAGATGCGAAATATGAAACTCGTGCAAAAACTCTCATATAAGTTGATGGTAATATCGAAACCTATGCCGAAGCCGGTATAAAATTGAACGAAACACAGACTCCCATAGTATGGGGTCTATTAGTATTGCCGGCATTAATTTGCATGCAGATTAAAGTATTCCACGCAGGTATAGATGGTAGTAACGAGGTGATTTTATTAATTTCCTGCGAGTCCGAATCAGAGGTCGCAGTGTCACTAACGAGATTCCAGCTTTTGCGATAATTGCATTCAATGTTATTGGTAGAAGTGTGAATGATAACATTAATTAGTTTTATAACTAATAGGATGTTTATAAAATACTGAGTTTAATTAAAGAGTAGGTACCTACTGAGTTTACGTAATGTGGTAATGAGAACTAGAATGTTGTGGCGTGATGCATTCATGAATCAAAGTAGGACAAGTTGTGTCCATATTATATTGTTTTTTATCATACAAATATACGTGGCAGCTATTTATGTATTTGCGGTTTTAACTATAATATAGTATCTATGTTAATATTAATGAATAATTGAGTTAATGCGTAACGATTTTTTTATCTGTGAAACTATAATAAACTTAGTTCTACTTACGTTATACTAACTCGGCGGGAAATAAGAGCAGCTTTCGATCTGTGAACAAAAATAAAGGTATTTTAAATATAGTATGCAAGCGATACCCGACACGCTGATATTTTATTAAATATTTGGCGCTTTCAAATTATGCAGTCCTCCGCGGGAGCCCGGGCGGCGGTGGATTCAATGAAATAATGCGGTTCAGTTTGTTTTGGATTTATCATGTGATTATAATGTTTTAATACTTATTGGAAAAGCATGATATATCATAATTGCTGGAGTACTTTATGCTGACAATTAATATTATTTCAAGTATAATTTTATTTGACTCTAAATGAAACTGCTGGGCCTCACGAATCGAATTGATAAAACTGATAAACATTATATTGAAATGTTAGAAGTACGAAGTTGTTTTGAAAATATAAATGCAAATACCTAATTTTATTTTTCTCAGTGATCTGACATGTTAATGGCGCAGCAGTAAAACAGTCAAACTCACGAACATGTATTGATTGTAACATAAACACTCTGATTTATCTGTAATGGTAGCCGAACGTTACAAAACAAGATCTATGTTTATCGCAATTCCAGCGAATTGCGAAAACAACGAGCTCATTCTTGTAACTCCAATCTCAAACATTGAAACATTATCCCCAAGCGATTAAATTATCGTAAAATACGAAATAATCGTTACTGTATAAATTCCTAAATGTATACTTTATCGTTTTGATTCCGAGTGCGTCGTTCGACTTGGAAAACATAATTTTTAAAGGCCCTCTATTATCCCCCTGGCTCGAGCAGCTGTCCCGCTGCGGGACGCCATTTTTTCGACCATAAATATCAATTCTCACAATCCAACAAAACGCATTCGTATTTATTTAGGCGTCACAAGTCGTGGTGTCTCGCAGGGCACGCATTTGGGACCACTTCCTTTTCCTTTTGCAAATAATCTATTATGCTGGTGAATGAGTCGTAAAGGTGTGATTTATAATGTATTTAACTCGTAATGTTACTTTATTTATTGTTTGGGTTGGAAAGTCAAATAATTTTAGTGTTGCCAACTGAAGTGCACGCGTATATGTAAATGAAGAAAAAGAATGTGTCGTAAAGTGTTGGATCATTTATTCAGTACTTACTGTAAGGTTATTTAACTTTACAGTAAGTACTATACACGAATAATATAAAGAAAACTAAACAAGTTTTGAATGCTTGAAATAAAATAGTTGGCGATAAAACGTGCAATCTTAGCAAGGTTTTAAAATAGGATTTTATTGTTTGAACGTAATAACTGGGGACTTGGAACTGCGGTCGTTCGGAAGTACATAATATTAATGACTTAATAGTTAAAGTTTAAGTGTCGGCCAGACAAGTTGGAATGGTCGGAGTGGTAAGTAATTGGTCGAGTAAAGCCGGCTATCGGAGCGATTCCGAACACTTAGCTGTGCCAACACAATTACGTTTGAATCTATTGGATGGGCTCGGAATGGTCTTTAGTGATTTTAACTTTGCAAACTTAATTCGAATGACTTTAGTTATCTTATTGATGTTGATCAATCTAGTTGCTTAAGTCTGATGCAGGGCTAAGCGCTTGGGTACTTTTGGTAATCATTTACATAGCAAAAAGCATACACTTGATGACTATGATAGTCATTATGGCTTAGCAAGTTTCATAATGATTATAATGTCATACGTATAGGCAGCTTACCAACAAGTCGTTTATTGTGGAATATTTTAATTTCATAGTATCAATATCTTCTGAGAATACCGCGAGGAATGTAGTTTGTAGAACGCCGATATTATAATAATAAGAATATTTGAGATAAATTAATAGATTTTGAATACTCCTCGCATGTCTGCATTCCTGAAGTACTTTGTGTAATAAGGTCAGTTGTTACAATCGATAGTCTAATTAGTGTAATGTTTTTGTAATTACTTTAATGTTGTGAAACATTAACTCGTTCCTTTATCTTTATTGGTTTTTGTTCTTTTGAGACAAAAGTCCTTGTCTTATGCTGCCACTCAATATTATTTTTTGTCTGACAGTCTTAATATCGGTTAATTTATGTCAACTGTTCTTTTCAGTTAGGTACCCTTAAATTCATAAAGAACATCAAATTCATTTCACATATACAATCTTTAAAAAATTGAGCTTCCTTTCTTTCACAATAGGTTAACAGAAGTTTCTTTTCCACGATGTAAAAAATATTCTGCTTATCACATATTCTGACCTCCTGATACACTTGTAGTATCTCAAATAGGTCTAAGTGCTAGGTATCCTACATACGAGAGATGACGTACTCTCGGTATCTGGGGTCGGCCGGCGCCTCGGCCTGATAGCGTATTCAAATACCTCGCTTTAAATGTAACAGGAAATGTTTCAAGATTTATAACTCTCAGACTACAACTGCAGGCATTTCTGGCTTGATTTAGAGCTGAAGAAAACGTAAGTATTCGCTGTTTAGCATTCAGAGGATGGCTGAGGGAAAAGCGTCGAAGTGATTGGAAAGGAATTTGTCACTTTCAACACCAGACTAGTAATATTTTAACAAGGGCTAAGAATAATGGAACAGCCAGAGTAGAATTTTAAATGATGATTACTGGGATAATTTTAAATGATCTACTTACTCATGATGAAATAACAAGTGAAATCACAGAGTTTAATAAATTAAAATTATGAAAATAATTTGATCAATGAAATGACAATAGAAATGAATGATGCTATTGATGAAGTAGAAGGATTAGTGAAATATTTATTAATGCACGTTGGTTTAAACACACTCCTACTCAATAATACACATCTTGAAAGAAATAACGGATTAAAAACGGATTAAAAACGTTGAACAAATTACTGCCAGCTGATGTTTACAAACATTTAGACAATCCAAATTGTAGTTCTGACAGTAAAGCGACTGCTATGCAATTAGTCGCAGTCGCATTACATAACTGACTCGCTAACGAGCCCTCGCCCGGCTGAGATTAAATCAACTGATTAGGAACTAATTCTGTCACCGACCTCTGGATTACTAGCTTCGTCTTATACTTAATATTAACAAGGCAAGCACCATTTAAATTTCAACTTTAATCCTATGAGATTAAAGCGACATTTAGAATAGTGTTTGAATTTCTAGTTCTCAAATACAGATTTATATCAAGCAATATTGATTCTTATAGTCGCGCAAAGAAAGGTTAATTTGTATCGGAAAGAAAAGTTGAAGTGAGATCTAAAGTGTTGAAACCTAGGATATGTATGACACAAGAGCTAGTTGAATAGGTTGTTAATGTGATTCATGTTAGTATAATAGAGTTAGATCGAGGCGGGAAGGATTATGTTAAATGAAATAATTGCCGCGTTTATGAATCAAGGTTAAACGGATCGTTGACAGTCACTTAGCCGTGTAACACTGGTAGTTAGACACCTACCTAATAAAGTACGAATTCATTATTCCATGAGCACGACATTCTAGGTTACCTACGTCAAAAAGCTGCATTTAAATGCATGCATAGTTTGTTAATTATTTAATAGAAAACAAAAAGCATAAAACTTTCCAAGAAAAAAAAATGAGGAGTTTATTTAATAAAAATCCAAGCCTAGAACTGGTGGCATTCGCAAGTTAGCTGAAGTAATTCGGGTGCGGGCTCAGCGCATAATTAGAGGTGAGCCTCAAGGGGCTCATTGCTCATTAATATTCCAGTAATTGAGCTCGCTTTCCTACTATTTCTAATTAATGTCTCCAGCTCACCGATGTCGAACTTTAATTATGTATTTGTGGCTTAATTAAGATATATCTTAAGGAAAAACGAAGGAGAATTAATTGTTTTAAAAGACGGGTTTGGACGAAGATGTATCGTTTATTTAATACTATTGGTAAACCCCGAGATTAATAATGACAAATAGAAGAGAAACACTTGAACAATTACTGCTAAAGAACTTGTGTTTTTAGTCCATGAAGATATAGAAAGATGAAAGACAATAAAGTTCGTAAGCATGTCTGTGCGGTCGAGTTGATATTGTGGGCCACGACTAGAGTTTAAGAGCGTTCGTCTTAACAACTTAATATTATACTGTTTTAGTTAGCTTTGTTTGAGTACTTGTCAAACTTTTTCATAATATATGTACTTAAGTTTATTCTTTATGTGAGTATCTTATAGATAGTTAAATTGTCTCTTTTATAGCAGCTTAAATTTCTAGCTTCCGAGTTTTGGAAATCGAATATATTTTAATCGAATAGCTATTGATATGGATACTTTACTGCATCGATACAAACATATGTAATAAAACGTATAAACATTTAACGACACTGTCAAAACAACGGTACGGACTTAAAACAAAATGATGAGCAATAAAAACTCCGGCGCAGGCGATCATATGTCGATATTATCGTGAGATCGATGCTCATACTACTGGACATCACTGGGTGTCACATTACGACAGCCTACTCAAGAAATATGGACACACTATTCATACATCAGCACTACATTGCTTCGTCTCTATCGTCGTTATTCAAACTGTTCGTTTAAAACCAGCGATGGTTATCAAAGTAAGCTTTTAAGCGATAAATTCGTTTGTTTCGTAGTGAGCTTGTTGTGTTTTTGTAGTGTGTAGAGTAGACATTAGTCAGCGGGTTGTCGCTATATATCACGCGATACCATCAGTCCGTTTGTCCGTGTATTTTTTATTAATATTTTTATATTAGTTAAGTGACGTTTCCCTATGTGGGTTGATACACTGTTCATGTTTTTCCCGTTCACATGTTGTAAAACATTCAGTACATTTCAGTAAAAAAGTTTAAAGTTGTTTGAAGTAAATTGCCGTGGAGAAAATTTTTGCAATAATAAGTAAGACTTTTATTGAGTAAATATTTTATGATATTTATTTGAATGTGAATATGTTATTGTAGTGAAATAAAACAGTGTGAACGTAATAAAATTTTAAGAGCCTTTAAGGAAACTGTAAAAGTTTTAAGATTACACTTTTACTTATTTGTTGTAAAAAATAATTAAAATTTAAAGGGTTATCGACATATTGTAAAATGTTATTTAGTCAGAATAAAAAACCACCTGGGAAGGTAATAACATACTTTTTACCAGGGTGCGTGAAGCAAAAAGTAGAATTATAAATAAATCGTTTAAGTAATAACAAGATTATTGAGCTCACTAAAATGGTATAGAACGTAACATCAGAGCTGTTAGCGCACCTTCATTTTCCTATTTTTATAATTACATATTACCTACACATATTTTGTTAAACAACCCAAAGCATACTCAGTAATCACGCTTGCTAAATGTACATTCAAATATATTTACCTACTCATAAAAAACTAGGCCCAAACGGATTACTTCCTAAAACCTAGTCTAGACAGCTTATCGCATAGAGGCACACGTCCTATCTCCGGCACATATGAATGGCCGTAATTAGGCGTAACATTCGGCCCGTTTTTATCATTAGAGCCTCTCTAACTAATGAGCTTCTAGTTATTAAACTGGCCCTTTCATACGGGCCTTTATGGAGGACTGGCGGTAGGGCTGCCACTTACATTAAGTTCTCCAGTTCGTGAATTCCAAAGTGAAACTGTGATCAGGAATATCTACGTACGTGTTGTCTTAATAAACGTGTTTATTTATGAGGCCATTAATTAGCACTCACTGAACATTAACCACTGGAGCTTAAAGCTTCCTAAAACGTCGGCCCGTACAGAATTGTCGTCTGTTGCACAATTGATGATTAAAACAATGTTGAGTTTGAAAATTGGTTTTGTATATAGGTAAACTAATTCATATTGCGTTATCATTTAACCATAGTACAAATAAATGCATATTGTATCGTGATATGAGTAGGCATTTTGATTTCAAAAGTCTTTTTTAGAATCAAAAAAGCTTTCGACAACCCTACGACGTGCTTAGATCCCAAGAGGTGGTGAAATTATTTTTACTCCAGAGCCAACGAAGCTGCTGAAATACATTTCTTAATCCTTAATTAATCATTTTTAAAAGCGGGATTACATCGCCCCGCCGTATACACGACTGAATTAGATTAAAAGTTAAAAGGCTTATTAAAGTAATGCGTCCTTTCAAGCTTTTCATAGCGGTTCTTATCAGCTGATTGGAGTCTATCCGCAACAAGTTGTTTAAGGTATTGTATATAGGAATGGTTGGGTTAATGAACTCTCTCTTTAGTCCGATGGTCTCTAATTCGCTGCTGAGCTTAAATTCCTCGGTTCGTTTCCTAGGATAGGCAAAATTATTATAGATTTCTCAGGTTCTAAGTAATGGTTTGTGGCCCTCAGTGGTAATAATGCAGGAGGGTAAAACATGACGGAATTTGCTATAAGCTCGCTTCTAATTCCATAAGACTATTAAATGGCGAAATGTATGTTTACATGTAGGCACACATATGATCATTTGAGAAATTAGGCGTGATGGAATACCTTCCCCCAATCTTATTTTTTATTTACCAAAATTATCTAAATAACCAGTCGATCTCACTCACACTATCAGTTGCACGTTGCTGGCAGTGAATATCTCTCGCCAGGTGCGTGTGCGCACCCTTCCTGTAAACACATCGCACGTTCCACAAACAACAGAGATACCATCGTCGCTGATAACAGATCGCCGTAAAATACAGTTGTTGTTGTGTTGTTAAGGCTATATACTTGCCAACGACTCCTGGATTCTGGCGTGAATCATGCGCACGTATCGCACAGCTACCGGGTCGTAATGTACAAGTTGTTTGTATGCTAAGTTATTGTATTCTAGTTTGGTGATATCTATGTTTATTTTATGACATAAAACTATGATTATTTTGAGGCGAATCTGTAGTAGGCACCGAGTATTATATGCCATACAACCAAAAATCGTCTTTTTATTTTTAAGTCCCATTGGGCGAGCCTACAGCCTAGATTGAGGACACATAGACTGAAAATGTATATATAGAAAAACCGAACATTGCCAGACTTGGAAACGAACCCATTTGGACTAGCGGATAAGGGGCCTGCATCTTGTGTACAAGTGTGTGGGTATCAAACCTGGCAAGTACCAATGTGATTTTTCTAGTCTTAAGTAGGTACTGTAAAATACCGAACTAAACAAATGAATATTTATTATAAAATATCCGCACAAGTCCGGGTCTATCAGAATCCTGAGTCATCTATCTATTATTTAAGTAACCAGCTTCGTAGTTCTCGAAACAATTCAATAACAAACGACTTAAATAGATATCCGTTTAGCTTAGCATTCAGTCGCGCGACAGTTGCGCAATTACTGCGCCATTGTGGCCGACGCGAATTGCATGAGCGTGCCTCTAGTGTGTATTGTATGGAGCTATTTTTAGGTGTAAGTGAGGAAAGTGGATACTTCCTACACGATCGTGATTCATTCTACAAACGAGGACAGGGTATTCCTAAGTGGTGTGTTGCGCTAGTTGGGTAACAGCTGATAATGGGGCATCGGCACTAAATTTGTAGCAGAGAGGTGTAGAGCGCTAAATTCTTAGTCAGATTTGAACAAGTGGATGTGCCGAGGATTTCTGTTAGTATATAATGTAATCGACAGAATTCTTATCATTTAGGTAATACAGCTTACGATTGAGTTAATATTGAGACTTTTAATTAAGACTATGGTAATAGATAAAAGCTACAAGAAAACAAATGACGACAATGTCGTAAAACGAAAAATATTATATTAGAAATCGTAAATTATCGTATAATCAATTAAAACTCGGGTCTGATTGCTACCTGCGAATTCTAAACGTTAGTATCAACAATATTAACTAACCTGTCAGCAACTAAAATATAGCCTTCCTTCCGAAAAGTAGTATCGACTCATCTAGACATCGGTGAGCATTCCCCTGCGGCGGGCTGATTTATATTCACTGAGTATACAAGTTCCGTACATTTCGTTTTTTGTTTAGCAAGTCGGTTGGGAGCTTAGGACTTACTACACACTAAAGTATGAATATGACAACGTAGCGCCTCGATTCGTAAGTGAAAATGTGAAATAGAAAATGTAATGGAGAAAATTTCCAACCTTTTCTCAAAGTGCTTTTTTACGCATTTTTTGTGCATTAGACACTTGCAAGAAAAATGAAATCCCAGGTTTTTAGAAACTTTCGTGTAAGGATATAAATGGAGGAGCATTTACGTAATGGCAAAATTTACGTAAAGCTGTCGCTTAAAATATGCACACATATCTTTCTATCACAGTAATAACCTTATTTCTGTGACAGAAATCAGATATGTGTGTGTCACAGATTATTACAAAACGTAATTATAGTTGAATGAGCTTACCTAGTCTCTAATTGTCTAATGTTTAAAATCTGTTAAATTATTCTTGACCAACAACAAGCAACGATTAGCGGTTATCAGCGAGCGCTCTATAAAGGCATTGATACCCTACGAGCCGAGGGTCGTGTGTAGGACACTCGGCAACCTTCACAAGTTCGTCTACGTGGCTCTGTGAAGATTCGGTGATAGCTCCAACAAGATAAACTGTATCTATACGCTTAGTACTATGTCCAAATTCTTCGTGTCGAGTACGGACATTTTGATCCTGCCATGTTCTAAATTCGTAGGAATTTTCGCAATTTGCTTCATGAGGGCAAGAATTCGCGTTATGTAGGTTAGGATTGCGAGAAAATGTCGCTCTTTTTTACGAAAATGTTTCTAAGGTAAACCGGAGGGCGACTGAAAGATCCTCATCTGTTTTACATTAGGTAGTTTTTTTACGAATAGAACATATCGGGTAAGTGATATTTAGTATAATTTCTTTCATATCAAAAGCATCTTACTCAATTCTCTAAAAGTAAGGCTTGTCTGTTGCACATTCACGTTTTAGGCATTAAACCGATTGACATCGTATGGAAACATTATACGTAAAACCTA
Source organism: Pyrrhia umbra (assembly GCA_963891755.1). NCBI lineage: Eukaryota > Metazoa > Arthropoda > Insecta > Lepidoptera > Noctuidae > Pyrrhia > Pyrrhia umbra. Next base: position 14,014,248 of record OY982929.1, read on the forward strand.
AGAAGAAGTACTAAGGACAATTCGAGATCTATGCAGTAGTCGCTTTATTAAGCTCGTGAAAACCTTGCAAATAGCTAAATGTACATCCTACATTACCCGGAGCTACGGGTACATTACTCTTAGAAAATATATCCAGTTTCCTCTTTACCCAGGCAAATTCTCCCTGGCCAGCTTATCCGTGGGCGTGTCCGTGATGTATTAGCGTGTATATTAGCACATAGCGCGGTGTCTAGACCGATGTATTGCGCCATACATCCTCAGCGCTGACGCCCTCCCCCCGTGCAAATGTCGGAGGATTTCCGGACGAAAGAATCGGATTAGACTACTGCTGTATATAAAATTGATTTTGCGAGCTTCGATGTTTATTCCAAGTTTTGTTTACATAGGTACATTTAGTTTATTTAAACAAAATGTTTTTCTCATATTGGTTATTTCAATTCTATTCTCTATTATCTTTTTGAGAAAACTCTCAAAAAAACTTAAATTTGTATGATTAAACAAAACCGCAAAGGAAATCTTAATTATCTCTTTTTCATTATCTTTTTCAAAGATTCACAGAAACTTGTGATTTCCATTTCAGTATTGGAAAAAATGAGGCTCATTAAGAAAACATAAAACTAGGTCGTTGGTACGACTGCTTTCTTGGAATTCTCCTTAAAGCAAAATGTATAATTGTGAATTGCGATTATTACTGTATATAATAAATCTTGAAATTCAATTTAATTCAACGGCCAATTTAAATTCTAGTTTTGTTAAAGATTTTATAAGAAAAATAAAGAATACAAACCCGTTTCTGCTTGCTTTGTTGCACATAGCTTTTAGCATGCACAAATTGTATTTATTTAAGTTTATTGCAGTATGCACAGCACCTTTTCTTATTTCAACATCCTTTCAACCAACACAAATACATGTAAAATCCTTATCAGTCACGACTTTTATCGCAAAAACTATAATCCGGATGTGACAAAAAGGGCAAAGGAGCAATGTGGTCACAAGTCAAACACGATTAGACGAGCTGATAATCTTTGGTCACAAAAAATGGACGTAAACTATGACAGGCGATAAGGAGCTCCACGACCAGGCCGCGAGAGGATCATACTGGAGAGGTTATTATGTTCGAATGTAAATAAAAATAGTTAAGCTTTGAGATTGTCGAGGCTTGGTCAGGATTATAAGCAATGTTTTTACTAAGGATTTACGCAATAACACGTATTTAAGCTGCTTTAAGGAATAAAAAATGTACCTATAAAACACGATAATGATATAATCAGCGGTTTCACCCGTATCTTGAGAGAAGTACTCCGTGCACCAGGATGAAAAGTATCATAATTTATAAACCTTGTGAATACCAAATTTCATCTAAATAGACTCAGTAGTTTTTAATTGCGTGAAAGAGTAGCAAGCTAGCAATCATACTTAATTTACACTATACTATTAAAACAGCATTTATAAATAAATCTGTTTGTCTGTAGGGTTTTAACTCCAAAACTACTGGACCGATTTTAAAAATTGTTCCACCGTTAGAAATCTTCATCTTTACGAAGTGTCATAGGCTATATTTATTTCCAGAAATAGTTAGGGATCCCTACTAAAACTTGAATAATGTACCTTGGGTAAAAAAATGTCCATGCGGGCGAAGCCGCTGGCGGAAAGCTAGTATAGAATAAACTTAGTTAGATCTTACAAGGAAAATGACTAATTACAAATGGAAATAATTATTGCTGTGAAAGAATGCACTTTATCTCAAACAGTAAATTTTATAAATCGGCTTCAGATGACAATTTACTAAACACAGTTCGACGTTACGTCTGTTCCAATATGCAGTTTAATTCTCTGTGCATAGCCACAACTCAACTGCCATTCCAAACACATGAAACACTAAATAGCAAAGCCCATTCAACATCTATCTGGAATCGCTTTATCTCAGGTAAAGGCGAATGTGTCAAATATTTTGACATTACCAGCCGTTTGTACGTCTGTCCCCTGACAATCGTTGACATTTGTATTGTCAAACGAATAGTTTTGACATTCCTTTGTTCACAGTACAGATATAGATAGCGATGTACCCCGGGCTCTATAATAGTGACGTGTATTGTGAAGCATATCAGGACGGATTTTGGAGAAGAATGGGACCAATTAAATGGGGAATGGATTGATTGTGATCTTATTAGTACGATTGTGATCGTATGAATTAATTTGTATGGCTCTATGTAAATGAGAAGTTGTGAAATGGTGTATATTTAAATTGATTTATGGTGATCTGTGTACGTTGAGGAGCTCGTGGCTAAGTAGCAGCCGCACGGTTCGACCGATCAAAGGTTAAGCTGCGCTTGGCGCGGTTGGTCCGTGGATGGGTGACCATCTATGTCATAGCGAGACTCCTCCGTGCCTCGGAAAGCACGTTAAGCTGTTGGTCCCGGTTGTAATTTGTACATCTTTGACAGTCGTTATGGGTAGTCAGAGGGCAGAAAGTCTGACAACCAGTCTTACCAAGGTGTACGGTGTTACCCGGTAACTGGGTTGTGGAGGTCAGATAGGCAGTCGCTCCATGTAAAACACTGGTACTCAGCTGCATCCGGTTTAGACTGGAAGCCGACCCCAAAACATAGTTGGGAAAAGGCTAGGCAGATGGTGATGTGTGTACGTAAGTGCTTTAAACTATTTGATGAAAATTGCTGACACGTATACCGAAATTGTTGTTTTTTGGGAGTACCATAATGTCATTAACACTTACATTTAACACAAACAACAACGGTTTTATTTATGTTTTCGTTTTGCTATATTCTCATAAGAAAGTTTTGTATTTAAGTAAGTAGCATCTTAAGAAACGGATTTGATGTTAAAACGTTAATACTTTGGGAACACAAGATAATCAACTAAACAATCTGAGTAAGAAACTGTCAGTGCGACGCTAATGAACAACAAACTACAGAGTGATACAGAATAAAGAACATGTTGCTGTCAAAACTCGCAGGTTGTGTTTTGACATTCACAATCCGACATCATTGTGGATATTTTACTTCACTTGATTATACATATAGTGGGTACCAATAGACTTTATGAAAAATGTAAACAAAGTCGTAACCTATTTTGCCACAGAAATTAGCAAAATTACGTAACAATGGCGCATTATGTCAATTTAATGCTCATATCATCATTTAAAGCTATCTTAGTAATGTATGTGGGAAAATTAGAACAAAATAGGTTATGATTTTATACTCTTTGCTGCGGGATGTTCGAAAGAGATACCGCGCCCCCGGAATACAAAGGGCTGAGGAAGGAACATGGATGGGTTTTAGTCAGTAGGAGTCTGACGCGCCCTTCCACCCCACACAAGGCGGGAGGGCTCATTTGGTGATTTCACATCCTAAAAAAAGGTTATACACTATGTGTGAATTGAATTTCATCCAAATCTATTCAGCAGTTTTTGCGTGAAAGAGGGACAAACACATACATCCTCACAGACTTACGCACTTAGATGTGACGTGTTACTCGTACCTCTTCCTCGTTACTAGAACGACTGGCTGAAGTTTTCACCAAAGCATTACCTGCTCATTCAGATTTTCAAATTTAAAATAAACCAACTGACTTTTAATGTCCACAAATGACTGTAAAAGTGCAAAAAACTTGAACATAAGCTACATGCAAAGTATGCGAAGGCTGACTACTGGTCCAAGAAGTGCGGCCGGCCACACCAGGCCAGTATATCACGGCAGCACTTAACAAAGCGCTATCTATCCACATTAATCGGTTCGCAGTCACGCACTGGCTCGCCTGCCAATAGTCGCACGCAATTAAACTGAAACTCAGCATTATCACGGCTTTATTGATCACTTCGGAAACATTTAGACTTCAGACATTCAATAAGTTAAAGAAGGAAATATCTCGATTGCAAATAACGATGAAGACGGTTGGCAAATCTGTCTTCTGTGGGCCTAGCACGAATCACTTTCGAAAAAGTATTCGTATCGACAGCGATTTTTAAATGGAGTATTTTACGTACTATTTATTTAAAATGATGACTTTAGTAATTTCTTTGGATGCTGCAAATTGTTTTCTCTTGAATTTCGCTCTGGTATAATTCTATTTATTATTCCAAAATCGCTTTCGATACGAATACTTTTTCGAAAGTGATTCGTGCTAGGCCCACTGGGGAGAGGCATCTATACCTGAAGGGTGTGGTTAATTGAATGTGAATTCTTCAAGAAAAAGTACGTGCGTGCGATGCGTCGTCGATGTCGGGTCGGGAGCCACGGATGGGTTAAACCGCGAGCTACAGCCGGTTTGATTATAAACAATCTTAATTGCATCCATAGTCTAGTGCGTTTTGCAGGACAAGCAATGGGCTATTGGGTTTACTCATCAAGAATTGAGTAGCAATAGGATGTTTATTCGAAATATTGAAACATACAAGCCGCCTGTACAGCAGTAACATTTCGCTTCAAACTTTTAATTCACTTCTGGGTTTAAATCTCTTTTTTCTTTAATGATTGGGCATTTTCTGTATCTTATATATCAATGAACACATTTACATAGCTAATTGACACAATTGTGTCAGATTGACGGCTCGCTCAAAATGATTAGCGAAACAAGTTTAGTTAGAAATAACATTAATGTGTTAATCCATTTTATTGTAGCGAAGCTTTGACTAATCACATTTAATGGTTGTATAATTTTGGTTTATTTTGAGGCGAAGTAATTAAACAATTTGTTATAACCGTATTGTATATCTATTAAATATTTTAATTATCAGTTTAATTATGTATACGTGGTTTAGATACATATTCTAGCTGATTGAGGATTACAAAGTCCTACTTCTGAACGTGTGTTTTAGGTTCGATTCCCGGGTGTTAGGATCTGTGACCGGCCTCAACCCCTCAAGTCCTCAACTTGTATCTTCGTCTTCTTCTTCCTCGTATCTTTAAATAATAAATGGATATGCACTTCATTTATTTGTAGATATATTTAAGTCAAAAGTTTTGAAATGTACGTTGAACAGGTCGAGTTTGAGTTTCACAAATGAATAAAACATTTTTCTCTGTTTTTATATAAGAGCGTTGAGCAAATAATCAACATTGTATATTTAAATAAAAATGTTGTAAGTCAGGCTGCGTTGAGCGGCGCTGGCGATACTTTCAGTAGATAGCTCCCAACGACCACTGCGTTCAGCCACTGGACCACAGAGTAATATAGACACGACAATCCATGTTGGTCATGTTGGATTTTTAACTCCCAACGCAAAAAGAGGGGTGTTATAAGTTTGATGTCGATGTCTGTCTGTTTGTGACATCGCTCTCAAACGGATGGACCGATTTCGCTATGTTTGGTAAATATCGGTCCAGCAGCGTAAGAGTATCAGCTCTTTTCCAAAATGATGTACCGACGGCATTTTTACGTAGGGGATTTTTTAATTTATAAGTACATATATACACACATATACTTATATAAATGTGTTGGTTACTGGGAGACGCAATCTTCAGTACATTTCACTGAGAACTTATGAGAAATTGATCCGAAAAACAATTGGCCACTGTCCAATGAGAATAAGTAATATACAATTACAACCTGGCTTTCACTTATAGAACTGAATTTCGATACTTTAGACAATTACAACTAATTTGGTTATCTCGAATGTTATCGTATTGTTATTTCAAACGTTATCGGTCATGGTGGCCTAGATTCTGAACCTGGCAAGTACCAATGTGACTATTCTAAAGTCATATTTACTGTATAAGTACATATATCTTAGACGTCACTGACTTACGGTGAAGGAAAAAAATAGTGAAGAAACCTGGACTTAAAAGGTCTGAAATCGCGGATCTAAGCAAAAGTGGTGATCAATGCTCATGTCTTCTCTACATGAGAAGGGACCTGTGTCCAGCAGTGGGACAATAATTATATAGGCTGACGATGATGATGATGATGAAACCTTTGTAATTGGAAATCGTTGTTTGTTAATTTTACACGCAAATACTTCTCAACGGATTAGGATGAAGCTTGGCACGTTTTATCTGTAATAATACGTGTTATAGTTCATCATATAAGACACTTTTTATCCTGAAAATAAGCATGGCTTAGTAAAACCTGGGAAACAAAACTACTTGTGAAATGTAATTGTGATTTTTGGTCCTTTTATCCTTTTAACGTATTCGCAGTTGTATTCCTTTAATAAAATAACCTGTCTGTTTATTTTTTGTTGATCTTTGTAGTCTCCGGTTATCAGGGTGAGAGCATCAGGTCACAAGTCCTGGGGCGCAGCATTAAGATGGAGATAACAGCCGCTGACCGACTGAACGACAGTGTTCAGCCGTTCAGCGCGGATTACCAAGCAATCATGGCGGGAATTCGCCAATACTGTCGTAATGGCCGCCTTTTGGGCGAACCAATTGTTTGTTTTGATGTTTCTGATGTAATGGAACGTGTTTTTTTTAAGTTGCTTTTCGATTGCAATTGACATTTTCATTGGCTAGCTAGTCGCTTGCTGTTTCTCATTCAAAGTTAAACCAGTTTACCTTAATTAGAAACTTAATTCCAATTCATACAAATATTGAGTTCTGCAATGTCGGTACATTATTTATTTATAACAATAAATGTTAAATAGCTCTTTATTAGACGCAACTAGACCCAACTTATTGTAGTAACAATATTGCACTTACATACTGTTGTTAGTAGTTAATAGATTATGTTATGTTTTTCATTCATTATAGGTACGAGTATTTCTCTGCAATTAGTACGAAAAATTCTTGAACTTTCCTACTCTCACTGAATTATATAACCTCCTCCAATTTTAATAAAAAAACAACATAAACTAAACATAGTAAATAAGTATCTCATAATATATCACATGTGGTAATTACAGATATCCTGAATATCAACAAAGTAAGAGCTAACATCAAGCACCCTAACGCGGCAATAACTTTATCATTGCAGTTGTAAAAGAAAGCTCTCATTGCGACAATGTAATGGTTGTGATCATTGCTGTTTATGTGTTTGAGTCAGATTTTATCCCCAGCGGCCGAGTGGACGCGATCGTGTACAGAAAACGTAAGAAAAACTAATGGTATATTGGTGTTGTACAAGAGAGCATTTAGATACACATTAAGATAGAGAATACGATCCCATTGGAATACAATTTTCACTATCTTTTAAGGGACAGCGTTGATTTCTGAAAGAAGAGTGATTTAGCTAAAGTAATAATGCAAGTATTCTATCATCATTATCTGCCTAGCCTTTTCCCAACTATCTTAGGGTCGGCTTCCAGTCTAAACCGGATGCAGCTGAGTACCAGTGTTTTACATGGAGCGACTGCCTATCGGACCTCCACAACCCAGTTACTGACGACGACAACCGGGACGAACAGCTTAACGTGCTTTCCGAGGCACGGAGGAATCTCGCTATGACAAAGATGGTCACCCATCCACGGACCGACCGCGCCAAGCGCAGCTTAACCTTTGATCGGTCGAACCGTGCGGCTGTTACTTAGCCACGAGCTCCTCAGCAAGTATTCTATACAAGAAGTATATAAATGTGTAGTGCGGTCATAAATCCTTCGCTTGGACGGATATAGAGACACAGATAACCCGTAATGTACGGCAATTTCCAGAGAGAAAGACGTAAATACATCGAAATAAAAAGAAACAATGAGCGCACTTTTATCACAACCGATCTCTGTTCATTGCAATGAAGAGGTAAGTAATCCATTTTAAACTCGAACGTGTGAGGTTGGATTGATGTTTTCACGCAAAAACACTAAACGATAGTAGGTGAAATTTGATCTACAAATAGGGGAGGATCCCGAGAAACCGCAGGCAACCCCTAGTAAAAACTAATGTTTTTACAACTACTGAAGTCGCGACTTAAAATAGTGTCGCGTCATATCGCTTTTAAACCGTCGCAGTCAGCATGTGTCGCTGTCGATCTCAAAGTAATCCGATTACATTTCTTTGAAATTTCCATATAATTGTCGCTTTGACTTGTCACAGTCGAAGGAATATTTTAACATGAGAGGATTTCTTCGAACCTTTTGACTCCAACTTATTGATATTGATGTCGTTTTTATAAAACGTCGCGGCGGAATTGCGAATGGCAATGTTGAAAGTTGATACTCAAAAGAATATCAAATCGTATTATGAATAAAACCTTCACATTACCTGTCGTTTGCTACGACTTGAAACGTTTGTTTTATTTATTTTTGTTAACATGTTTCAACCACTACCAAAATAAAATTATATAATGAAATTAAGATCCCTTTTATCATGTTTATAATAAGCGTTTCTTTTAAGTTTGATGTCAAAACAGCGCATGCTTAAATAATAATCTTTATTTAATTAATGTTTGCAACATCGACAACCCTAGAGCCAGCTAGACTAAAGAATAAGCCCGCCCGCCACATGTATTCACCTCGTTATCGATTTAATAACGATACGAGTCACTCGATTCTAATCTCGATACGTAATCGGATTTGTGGATATTGTCAGCGAGATGTGATTTCGTATTCGCCATTGTCGTGACTCGAGCCTTAAGTAACAATGAATTAAATGTATCGACTGTTAAGTTGACGAAACTTTACAGACATGTTACACACGCGATGTGAACTTCAATTGTTGTTAGTAAAATACTTTTAACATAAGTAAGTAATACATATTATAGAAAGATATTATTACAAGACTTACTTTTTGTGTTATGTTTTGAATAATTTACCAACAGAAAAAATATTATAGTCCGTAATAAATGTATCTAAGTACGTATAGTAGTAAAAAAATACGTAAGGTAATTACGTTAGTTTGAGGCATCGCTGTAGCGTAGAAATCTATAGTACTAATATACCATACATACCTACATTTCATTTCACGCGCAATGTAAACGTTACTACGTCTTATGTGTTATGTAAAAGCCTTAAAAAGAATTTCTCAGCACCAGGCTGAGATGCCAAGCCTGCAATGGTGCCTTCTTGGAAGAAACCAATAGCACTTGTCCCGACCCAAGAACTGATCCCAGGACATTATGCCCAGCAATATCGTTAAATATTTCAAGATAATATAATCTGATATTACTTCTCATTGATAGAAGTTACACAAGTTTCTAAATAATACAATACTGTATTAACTTTATAATAGTTATAAAACTTGCCAACCGAAATGAAGGTCCTGTCCAATAAAAACCAATTACCGTCATCTTGAGTGTCCTGACCAAGGTTCCCGGCTTAATCTTATTATGACAGTTTTTTTGCGTTAAAACAATTTTCATTGCTTTTCGTTCTTCAAGCATTTAGAGATTGAATTAAGAAAAGTATTATTCCTTAAGACTTTAGATGGCTTCAAAAAGAATTTGAAGAACAAAGAAAACTTATCACAGTGTAGGATTCTTCGTCTTTTTAAACTTAGAGCTCTCGAGTCTTGGTGAGTCATAGGGGATATTTCTTCCTTATAAAGCGGAGCAATAAAGCAAATCCAGGGTGTTTCAGAGGAGGCAGCGACTGGCCTTATTTCTGACCAGTATTCGAGTCCTGTTGGAGAGCAGCCAGCGAGCATTTTAGCCGACAATGCGACGCCATTTTGTGCTGTACGCGCGCAAAAATATGTGTCAGCGACCATTTTGTGATCATGTTTTAATTTACGATTTGTAAAAATGTTAGCTGTAAGTTAAAAACAATAAATTAATGGTTAAAAACCATATTTACGAAATACTGGTAACACTAACTCCGTAACAATACAAATTATCTATGTGAAGTAGTGGTTATTTTTGTGTGCCAGAAATTTCAACAAAAACAGGAGTCTTCATGTTTTTTCTTCAAAACAATAAAAAATTGTTAAGTACAGCACCTAGAATCGTTATCGAAAACCCTTAGAATTATTCTAACCTACACTGCCCGACTTCGTTGTCTGGGTACTATTCTACGATAGCTCAACAGCTACTCACTGTAAAGACAATTCCTACAACTGAAAATAAACCATACGGAATCCACCAGCAGTCCTAATACATGCAGTAACGCCAGTATATTTAGGGCAGCATTCCTGCAGTACACGTGAGCGCTATATCACGTTACACACATTACCACGGAGTTCACAGTTGTCAGTACATGTGGTAACTTTACTTATTTATAGAAAACTAGCTTTCCGCCGGCGGCATCGCCCGCGAGGGCTGTACGAATTCAAATAAAAAATGACAGAGTTTCATATAAACTTTGACCCCCTTTTTACCTGTAACGGACCCCCGTTAGGGGTAGAATTTTGGAAAATCCTTTCTTATCGGATGCTTACGTCATACAAAGTATACACCTTCCAAGTTTCAGGTCTCTACGATCAGCGGATTAGGGTGTGTCAGTCAGTCATCCAGGACAAAGCATTTTATATGTGTAGAAGATTCAATGGATAAACTTTTAAATGATGACTATAGATCTGGCGAATACATCAGGAGTAGGCCTTCGGTGGCTTTGTCGATCGTCGGTTGTCTGCAGTAGTATATTTCGACAGGCATAGACAGTTAATTGGTCAACCTACTTAACCTTGATTTAACATCACCACAAATATTTCAGAAATGATGTACTTTTTTATTGACAGTTGCCAGCGCTATCGCTAAGCATGAATTTCATTTAGAATTTCCAGTCAGGCCGAGAGGGCCGGTAAATGATCAGGTACCTACTAACAGACAGACTTGTGTTATTGGGGAGTTTGTTGCGCCACTTCTTCCTAGCAAAAACACATAGGAAGTGGTGAAGGGCGGGCGCTTTTATAAATTTGACGTTCAAAACATGCTTCAGCTTAGTTTGAATACCTGATTTTTGTTTTTTTTAATGGCTAAGCCTTGTCTCTGCTTTTTCCTCGGCAAAATGTGAGTATGCTGTAGGTATGCATCTGCCTAAAATGTATACCTAAAGAAGTGAAAACGACGTATATGTTTTGATGGTAAATTCAATATGGCACCCCACATGAGTTGGTGCAGCAAACTCGTAACGAGCTGCAGTACAGGCTGCAAGTTTTCGACAGCAGATAAACTGTCGAACTGCACTCGCATAGCGCCACTTATCACCACGTTATTGGAGGATCGGTTACGATCGCGAACTTTCTCGAGTACTTGTTACTGCTTACTTTGGGGATGCTGTTAGAAGTCGAGCGACATAATTATGTGATAGGAGACGAGAATAAGGGACATTTTCAGAACAATATCTTACGCCATAAGCAATAGGAACTTTATGTAGCTTTAGTAATATAGTACATATGTGTAGATATTTCTTAATTTTTATTTTAATTTCTAAATCGAACCTACTACCTGACGCCAGCACTTGCTCGAGTGTATTGCCGTCATGTTTGAACTAACATTGTTTATTTTGTAAAATGGATATGGTATTACTTTTACACGTCAATAATTTGTTTTGTAATGTAATATATTTTTAGTTATCAGAATAAATATTTGGTTATTATTCTGTGATTTGGTAGAAAATAGGTATATTGTAAATGAAATTATAACACCGTCTGAATTGCCTATCATTGATAAAACGACAGACTGTATAAAATATGACTGCTTCAAATAACAATATCGAATACTTAAGAGTCCGAAATTCGATCAAATTATCCTAAAAGATATTCTATCTCAGTAAATTGAGTGCCAAATTCTGTGAAAATACAATATGCTTTATCAAAATAAACAATTATCTTTTGTATTTGAGTTGTATAAAGGGAAAATCAAACGCTACTGTAATACATTTATAGTTTAGATTTACTTTTTAGGTCACAAAGTCAACACTTCAACGTGAAAGGTTTTGTTACATTGTTCCGCACGGTTTTTTGCTGAGTGTTGATGTTCGGGATATTTTGGGTTACTATGACTATCTCCGTACTATGTTAGTCACAGTTAGTCATGACTTTTATTCGGATGATTAGACTCCCGCTAGAAGAGGTTGGACCACGTCATTTTGTCATGAATGTTGTTGGAAGGTAATCTGATCTCCAGAGTTTTAAATCATAACCAACTTATTTTATTAATATTACGTAATAAAAGCAAAGTTACTTTATTTACCTGCTACAAATGAACTTATTTGTATGAAATATGGCGTGGAGATCTAGATTCAAACCTAGGGAGGAGATAGAAAAAACTTCATTTTGACTTGACAGATTCATTTCAGACAGAAGGGCAAAACAGTTTGATAACAGAAATAGGTTTATTAACCGAATGGGCTATATGAGTAAGAGGGTATAAGTATTGATAGGGAACTTTTATTATTTTTGAATGGAAATTAATATCAACTGAAACAGTAGATAAATAGCATGAAATTAAGCTGAAAAACGGCTCACACCCGCCACTCCGGTGACAATGTAAATGTTCAGTAATGAAGGCGTGAAACGCGACGCTCGGGAACAACCGCGTGTCGCTTACGATAATCAGCTCTGTTTTACTTAATTTGAACATTTCAGAGATAATGCAGGAAAAGTTTGAGAAATGACAGTGTTGGGTGACAGAATGTCTGCTCTTGTTTAGTGTGGAGTTTAAGGAAACACCGATATCGTGCTTAAAATAAACGAGTTTCTTACTCACCTAATTACATGGTTCGTGCTACGTCGTGTAAAACGTACTGCAGATCTACACCTATGACAATATAATGACTTTTAACTTATTAATTTCTGTGTTGTTTTTCGATTAGGATACCTAAATTAAAATATCGAAATATTTATAGGGTTTTTTGCAAGTATTAACTTAGTTTAGCTTTCATTTGCTTATTGTATTTAATGTTATAAACGTGTAATGTCTATCTGACTATTCTACCTAAACGCGCAGAAATGAATAAGATATAGTAATGTTACTTAACAAAGACATTTTTCGCATATTACCATAAATTATAATTCCACTTGAGTTCTTAATAATCCGTAGTGAATATTGAGTTAATGCGAGGTGACCCCCAGTGATTGAGCACCGCCTGTCTAACGTTATTGTTATTAATTACATATTTATTGGACGCTGTATCGGTCAGGGGTAGGTCACGATGCGAGCGGCGACGACTAGCGTCCGCTAAACATACATCAATAGCTAGCTTAAGGGCGCGGCGCCGTCCACTTTCTCTGCTCATATAAAAGTTATTAGTTTTGTTAGTTAAAGATTTTTGGAATCGGTTCAGCAGACAACACACAAACCAGCTATACGAAAGCTTGATTTGTTCATGGTACTATTATCATAGTATGCCTGGCCATCATGGCGTATATAGTCCAACAATATGGGACAGTTTACGCAGCTGGGATACAAACACTGTAACAATGTTAAAAGCTTTCATTTTATTTACTAATCTATTGTTAACATTCGACGGATCGCCTGAAATGACTCACTGTATATTGTTTTAGTGTAAAAAATAAATGCGTTTTCTTCAGAACTTTCTTCTTTCGAAAGGTACTATAACCTTACTAGTTTTGTTAATGCGAAAGAATCTCAGTCTGTCTGTATGTCTGTTACAGTTTCAAAGTAAAATTGATGAGCACAGAAGTAGTCGCGAGCAGAAGCTTGTATATTAATATTTTTACACATATACATTATACATCGTGGCCTAGTGGTTAAGGCACCTGCATCTCGCGTACGAGTGTGCGGATTCGAAACCTGTCAAGTACCAATGTGACTTTTCTAAAGTCACACGTAGTTTCTTAGTATATCTTAGACGTCACTGACTACCGCCATATGCCTTGTATAAGAAGAGGCCTGTGCCCACCAGTGGAATAATATATAGGCTGATGATGTGATGTGATATACATTAAGTCATATATATATTTTTTCGTTCTCAATATTTTTTATACCGCGACCGCTTATCACAGACATCCGTCCTAACCAACAATTGATATAAATAACATTTTGACAAGGTTGCTGAGCGTGGCGGTGTATTGTAGCGGCTGTATCGCACCGGACGCTGCGCCCGCGCCGCAGCACGTCATCGATTGTAATTGGTCAGTATTTAATTGATTTATTATCAACTGTGTTTGGATAAAGACGACTAAAATTATAATTGTTTTAATTATTAGTAGTTAATCCACGAAAGACCATATCACTACATATAAAATGATTTGTCCTGAATGACTGGCTGACTGACGGATCAACGCACAGCCAAAACAGCGCAAACCGCTGATCGTAGGGACTTGAAACTTGGAGGGTGTGTTCTTTGTATGACGTCGGCATCCGATTAGAAAGGATGAAAGTTTGTACGAAACTCTGTCATTTTTAGTTTGAATTCATGTAGCGTACGCGGGCGAAGCCGCTGGCTGTAAACTAGTCTTTTATACAACAAAGTATGTTCGTAATAAATTTAAAAACTGATAATCTGTTGATTTTCATGCGGTTTTCCCAGACTGAGTGATTCATGTGGAAGGTTTAGCTATATAAATAGCCAAAGTTTTGTGTCGAGCTTTCATCCAACGCTGATGCGACCCTACGACAGAGAAAGCATGTAAACATTATGCGCTCTACTACCCGCGCAAAGCCGGGGCAGGACACTAGTGTATATTTTTAAACTTATACTTCCTGCGCTACTTCTTCATATAAACTTTACCTATGCCAAAACTCACGCGCGTAGTGTTAGCTTAATAAATAAATAGTAGTATTAGGCAGCATACCGGCTTTGAAGCACATTTCCGACCATCCTAAGTCCCGTATTGGGCATCTTGCGCTGATAAATAAAAGTACATATTATAAAGGAAATGCCGTCATCTCAAGATTCTTTATAAATTAAAATCTCACACTGTGACTCACAAAGGAATAAGATAAAGTTAAAATGAAATTTTGTCATCATGTACAAGGAAAATGTTAGAGAACAATAAATAACCAAGAAAAAAGAAACCCGACATCGTACAAGCAAATCACGGCGCGTATGTATGTATGTGGCAGCGATTCCTATGAAAATGTCCCATAACAGGCTTCATAGAAACCCTGCGAGTCCCGCACAATGAGGAAATATATCACGACGCATTGTTCCTACTGCGGTACTCGCGCGGACTTGTGGGCACCACTGAACAGGCGACACAGAAGACGAACTACACGAGACTTGGAATCATTTGACGATACATATATGTATTTCATAATACGATATACCTTGTGGGCTCATATCATATATATTACAACGGGTTAGCGTAAAACTTTTTGATATAAAACCCACTATTTCTCGCTGTGATGGATAAACTACTCGTTTTACTACTTCAATCAGAAAATTATGCGCTATTGACAGTTACAAGATCTACAGGATCCTTGCTACGAATGGGACTTCTATATCTTTCTTGCAACATGTAAGTTTCGTAAACTGTGACGTCACAATTTTCAGGAATATGGCGACGATTTGAGATTTAAGATGGCGGTCGTCAAACTCTTGATGAGGTGTTCACAAGGAATTGTGGATGTTTTATTGTTCATACAGGGATGTCACAAGTTTTACGCCCGTATTGCCGGGAAATGAGAGGAAAATTTAATCTTCATCTTACAGACTGCAAAGGAGCTTAATTAAAATAATTAAAAGAACAATGAATTATACACAATTACTATATTATTATACTACGGCAAGGAGCTGCCTCGCCTTATCTCAACTTATCAAAGTCTGCTTCCAGTCTAATCGGATGCATCTAAATACCTGTGTTTTACCCCGATAAATGATATTTATTTTGCAAGTAAGTTATAAAATAACACTTTTACACGTCAAACATATTTTTGTTTATAGCTAGGTGAGGCCGGTGGACTGTCTATCTGACTTTTACAACCTAACACTGACGTTTAAATAATGTGCATTACATTATTCCTTGTTTATCAGCCCTTTCTAACTATACATTGGAAGTCACTAATTATTGGAGAAGAAAAATGTCGTGAAAGACCTGCATTTATAAGGAAGAAAAAAATCACTCCGTAATTGCCAAAGTGAGCTCCTTTGTGAAGTGATTTTTACCCAACAGCACGATAATAAATAGTTTTTCGACAATGCGTAGAGATAAACAGTTACTAGTATTAAACGTTGAATAGGTTTTACATATGTTACACCACTAACTTATCTAAACTATTCATCAGAATGCTTGCAAATGTAAAAAAGGAAATAGCCAGCCTCTTAGCTTAGTTTTAATTAAGTAGCTTTTCCCATTAGCAACTCTGTTGGCTAATACAGGTGTTGCGATGAAGTACGCAATTGCGATATACCTGTTAGCTAGATGGTGCGAACGATAGGCGGGAGCATACACCTAGTAATACCAAGAAGGGGCCTAAGCGTAGTTAAATTGTACTATTTGCGACAGTTCCTCCGTCTTTGCTAGAAGTGATATCATTAAGTTTGTGCGATAACGATTGTAAATATATGCTTAACACACACACCGATATTATCTTAAGTTACACTTACCGATGCTCCTTCTAGGTGTAATTATTCTAAGGGCGGTAATTAAGATTCTACGGCGCATGCGCGGTGTCGCGCCCGGTACGGAGAACTTGCGCAGGCGACGACACGTTGCAGGGCTGGCAAGGAAAGTTAATTAATTAGTATCGATTAGTCAGGCAGTTTATTATAGGCTAATTGGAATTGATTAGCAATGATAATTTATGTACAAGTAGCATCCTTATTTCCGAATAGAAGTAATCGTGCTTAAGTCGATAGTGATGTGTGGTTCTAAATGAATAATTCACAGAGTCCGTTAAATTTAACATCTTGCCACTTCGTTGATTCCGGCTAGTCCTATCGCTACCGCTGTGCGTAAGAATAAATCGTCCGCAGAGACCACGCCGATCCGGGACCAGCCGGACACAGCAGACTGTCCGGACTCTGCCAATTAATTCGAGGACCCGGAACCCAGTACCGACAAGGATGTGTCTATGAAAGATGAAGAATTGTTGAAACATTCGGGTTTGAGCGTGAACAGGGTTAAAATCGATGAAGATGATCGTTCCCCAGTTTAAGAGGATCAACGAGAGAATTTAAAGCGTCAACGATTCAACGGACATTAACGATGACTTGGTTCAGGATCAGATCACTGTGAATGTACCCGCTCATTCGTCCGTCAGAACTAGCAAGTCATGGAGAATTACATCAACTCCACCAGTCACCCAAATCTATAACAAATCTGTGACTAGCGAACTGTTGAGAGGGTTGATATAGGCTTTTCAGGAACATTGCATGTCAGAGGCCGTTCAGCGGAATTGAGCAATGTCTGACAATAGGGCTTGTTAGGTTAGTAATCTTGCACACATACACTGTGGCCTTATCGGAGATGGAGGTCACTAAATATTATGAATGCATTAAGAATGAATCTTCACTGCTATGTATGACAGTGAATTAATCTTTATATACTTTTGTATTTTTATTTAATTTGGTGTATATTTCTCGATAGGATACTCTCGCTTTTTATTTACCACCATATTGTTATCAATAATAGCGTTTTACGTGTTACTTGTTTAACATACAATACTTTATACGAAGAACATTATTGTAATTGGGTATATAACTAAAAAGTCAATTTATTCATGATATTTACATTAATATTTACATTTACATTAATATTCTATATATAATACAAAAAATAAAAAAAATAAAACACAGAAGTTAGGCATCAAAATATTCGTCCGCATCGCTGTCAGCGGGAATCGTTCCCAAAAGGCTGGCTGCATTGCCACGTTGGATGGCAATGCTGATTCTTTGGCCTAGATATAGGCCAGCTTTCGGGTCACGCGTGGAGTCGACTAAACGCTTGCCTATGTCACGATATAGGAGACGGGCACTTGGACCCCATGGCCCTAAAGTTTCAACCCCAAACGGCTCAAATATATAATTGCCAGTGAGGTTTATATATTTGCGCCGTTTGAGGTTTTCCGCGCCTGCAGCGGCTGCACCAGCACAGCCCGCCGTGCTGGGAAGGTGGGATGGAGCAAGGGTGTCGACACAAGTTGCGTCCCACACCAAAGACCTTCCCATCTTCCATGGCATTATAGACATACCATCCGGTCTCTTACCATCGTCGCGTGCCAAGCCATTGGGTTCTAAAACAGCTGGCACCCCGGCGGTGACAAGAGCACGGCGGATAATATCATTAATACTGGCGTGCCGTGCTATGCGACCTGCGCTCTTACTGCAGGAAAGACCATGGTGTCCAAGGCAATCCACGGGTTCACCACACTGGCAACGATGCGGAGCTCCACAAGGAGCGCCAAGGCGCAAGCATGTAGCGAGCCGGAATGTTGTGTCACCCAGCATAGTACCTATGTTGGGTGATGGAAGTGCATGAAGCCATAGACCTGACTCCCACTCCCCCACAGCCAGAAGGCGGGCACGCTCGGCAGTATTGGTAGACGTGTCAATGAGATCTTTCCGCACCAATCTGCAAAGCGGCTCATCCCACTGTCTCTGGGAAGCCGGGTTGTCAGGCAAACCTGTGTTTGGGCAAGACATTTTCCAGGCGTTCAAAGCATCAGTCAAATACGGCACCTCAAAGTCAACCAGTGACGGAGCTAAAATTTTCCTGGTTAACTTTTCGGTGCCGTAGAATGAGGATAAGAACGCCGGTAAACTAATACTAGAAATTTTGCGGAAAATTGGGTATATTATATCCCTTATAAGGAAACATTAATTAATTTACATTATTAAAACTACTTAGGCTAAAGATTAAAAACTGCTACTACTACTACAACATACATATATGCTGAAACTATAAACGTACTTCATAACAAGTGTAAAGTTTAGACTTGTATTTTTTGCTGTCTGATAAGTAGATAGGGTCGAGTCTTGTGAATTTACTATATAATATTAAATTGCTGGGTAAGTGATAATAATTGAGTTTTTTTGCTAAAGTTTAAAGCAGAGATTTGTTTCATCCTTTTCCTTCATCTTTTTAGAACTACTGAAACAAATGACTGAATGAATACTATACTATCAAATCATCATCATCTGCCTAGCCTTTTCCCAACTATGTTGGGGTCGGCTTCCAATCTTAACCGGATGCAGCTGAGTACCAGTGTTTTACATGGAGCGACTGCCTATCTGACCTCCACAACCCAGTTACCGGGTAACACGGTACCCCTTGGTAAGACTGGTTGTCAGACTTTCTGGCTTCTGACTACCCGTAACGACTGTCAAAGATGTACAAATGACAACCGGGACCAACAGCTTAACGTGCTTTCCGAGGCACGGAGGAGTCTCGCTATGACAAAGATGGTCACCCATCCACGGACCGACCGCGCCAAGCGCAGCTTAACCTTTGATCGGTCGAACCATGCGGCTGTTACTTAGCCACGAGCTCCTCCAAATACTATACTATCAAATACCAATAACAAATGTATGGAATTTTGCAACAAGGTGAAATATAGATTCAGTCTACTTTTTAGTGTTCCGCACTACAACTAGAAAAACGGAACTCTTGTAGGATTATTTCGTTGTTCATCTGTCTATTCGTCTGTCAAGAAAACCAAATCCAAACCACTGTACTTACTGTAGACCAAGAATCATGGAAGGCAATAAGCAAGGTCTAATTGCACAAGCAAAGAAAAGGTCCGAAGACCGTGAATTTGTAGTCGAATCACAAAAATATGGGAGAAGTGGAGGTTTCACATTTTAGTGCAAGACTTTAGTTACTAGGTCGTGTGGGGTTTCACATGAAAGGGCTTGATTTGCAGTTCCCTCCTTATCTCCAAAGTTTAGAAAGCGAATGCTCTTAGGAAAATAATTCATGTGTCATACCCATAAGTAGCTAAGTTGCTTAAAACTTATACTGTGTATTTCTGAGATCGTTATAGCTCTGGTAACAGCCAATCAAGCACTAAAAAGCTAATTAAATCGAAGCAATAGTCTTTAGTACACTCATTACACATGGACGATATGTATTCTGCATTGTAACGCCCAGATTAACGTACTAATAGTGTACTTACAACTTACCCTGCGAACCAAGCCGGGACAGATCACATAGCTAGAATATCTCCATTCATTCTATACATCAAGTTTATATCCGAATGAATTATTTAGCAAGTGTGTAATGAGGGTGCAAGAAATAACGATGTACTGTCCGCATCGAAAGTGGCTGATGATTTATTGCAGTTTAACGCATGTTTTATTAATGGACACTTGTTGAATAAAATAATACGTCTAATCAAAAAAGTTGCGAAAGGTATTTAAAATTATAAACAGCTGATTTAAAAACTTGACGCGTTTTATTAAATTTTCGCTCCAGTCTGTACCTTCAATATAGGTATAGTTCATTATCATAATTGCAGAGTTTTTGCTGCCTATCCCCTTTTATAGTTGAATGGTGCTGTTTGTGTAGAAACTTATGTAAATGGGAAGTTGTCACCGGTTATGAAGACAGCTGATATTTTATTTATATCGCAAAAATGGAGGATCTCATGTCATTTTGTTCTGTAAAAGACTTCTGATTATTTCAGATGAAGCATTGGAATATATATGGTATGGTAATAATAGGCACATATATGGATGAGAGTAACTTATATTTTTGATTTTGTGTTTAAACCTTTACAGTCTTACTTATAAATTCCGATTATTTTTTAATCTGCTGCTTGGCAACTGATTAACAAAGTTCTGACTCGTTAGTAGCTTAATCCTGGATTACGTCGTTAAGTAAGGATTAGGTGAGAAATGGTTAAACTTCGAATTACAGGTTTTTTATAAGTAAGGCGGATAGCGTCTAATTGTTATTTTAATGTTATCCTATTAATTAATTAAGTACAGAACTGAGGTCTCTATCCCTCTATTTATACCCGATAAGGATCAATAATTTCTACATTTGTATCCCAAGAATTTAATCTACAAATACAAATTGTACTGAGAAGTAAAGTCACGATATAATATTATCCGTCTTTACCAAAAGCATTTACTATGAAGCAGTGATAAGACTTCGCAGAAATCAGTGGCTGCGCGGCGCCGGGTGAAGCGCGATAACCCCGGCCCTGGCGACCATTGTACGAGTAGCTTGCAGCTCTTGCAACTGAGTAACTGTAGTGAACAAGCATGTACTTGTATGAGATCAGTGTCGTTACGATTGAATGACAGAGAACCCTTGATATGTCTAGATAACCTTCAATACAGTGAAGGTTGGCCATAATGGCCATTACATTAACGAGTCTAGTGTGAAATTTACTTAAATTCCGGCCAAGTGTGTGTCGTACTCGCGCAGCGAGGGTTTCGAACCGGGAAGAAAATATCTATACTAATATTATAAAGCTAAAGAGTTTTGTTTGTTTAAACGCGCTAATCTTAGGAACCGCGGGTCCGATTTGAAAAAATCTTTCCGTGTTAGATAGTCCATTTATCGAGGAAGGCTATAGGCTATATATCATCGCGCTAAGACCAATAGGAGCGGAGCACCACAATTCCATGCGGACGAAGTCGCTGGCAGAAGCTAGTACATAATAAACTCGCAATATTTTGTTTCATCCGACCGCATAATTGTTTGTTTGTAAAAATAAAATGCTGTGACAGACGAAGTGAAACCTCAAAGGTTCCTTTTTAGCATTTTTAATACGAAACCCTAAAAATAAATTTATGTGTTTTGTTAATGGCATGTCAGTACCAATACAGTACGGTAACGCCTTTTGGTATACTAGCTACTAAACATTACTGATAAAGTTGTTTAATACAAGAAACTATCTATAAGTACTTGTAATAAATCTGTAGAGAGGTTAATTCTGTACATGAAATATATTTCCAAAATAACTATCAGGGGGTGATTAGGGATCGATACTGATGCCAATAATGCAATCAGTAAAATTTTTTTCTGTCTGTCTGTCTGTATAAACTCTATAGAAACAAAAACTACTCGACGGATTTTAACGAAACTTGGTACAATTATTTGGCATACTCCTGAGCTGAGCTGGTTATAGTATACTTTTCATCACGCTACAATCAATAGGAGCAGAGCAGTGAAGGGAAATGTTGTCATTTTGTTTAAACGCGCTAATCTCAGGAACCGCTGGTCCGATTTGAAAAATTCTTTCAGTGTTAGATATTCCATTTATCGAGGAAGGCTATAGGCTATATATCATCACGCTTAGACCAATAGGAGCGGAGCACCACTATTCCACGCGGACGAAGTCGCTGGCAGAAGCTAGTCTATAATAAAAGGTTTAAACAAGCATAATATATTTTCCGGCTCGAAACGTTCGGCTCACGCAGACCCAGCTCCTATTTGCTTTGTCATTAATAAGACAGAAAATAATAAAAACTTACATCACGAATAAAAACTTTATTAGGTAAGTATCTCTTATTTGAGTGACAGTAGTCAAAATTTAGTCTGGCTGTTTAACGACGAATTAAACTAATAAATTAGCAGCAGGTTATTTAATAAAAAAAAAAGTTTCCATTTATACTTCCTAAGTTCTAAAAATAACTTGGAAAGTATAGATTGTTTAAAAGGAATTAGTACTAATTACTTACTTTAATCTTCGAGGAAATATAAATATTCCTTAAAATTATCGTCTAGTAATAGTTTAAATTCTCAACAAAACAAACATCTTAGATAATCCGAAGGCTTTTATAGAATTTTAAGTGGGCTGAATTTGTTAGAAGTTTGTGAAGGTTTTAGCATTTTAATAACAATGTCTTAAACTTGTGGACCTAAGTAATATTCTTCTTAGACTG
Organism: Pyrrhia umbra; assembly: GCA_963891755.1. NCBI lineage: Eukaryota > Metazoa > Arthropoda > Insecta > Lepidoptera > Noctuidae > Pyrrhia > Pyrrhia umbra. Next base: position 14,036,815 of record OY982929.1, read on the forward strand.
GAGAAATAATAAGTTGTTAAGTACTTTTCATTATAATCTGCCTCTTTTAGCCCTAAGATTATTTAATCTCATTATGGACAACAACACAATTTTGAGAGTGCGTGTGGCAATTTGAAATAAAAAAATAAGTGATGTTAAGTTTATCGATGTTAGCGAATATGGAATCCAGGTCGCCGATGCCAGGCCGACGCTAACCCGTCACCAATACCGATACTGACGCAGAGCCTACACCAGCGCCGCCAACGATCCCAGCTTCAACGCCGACGTTAATCCCGACACCGACGCCAGCGCTAACACGAACTTCGATGCCGACGCCAACATCGACACTGAAGCCATTTTCGAGACCACAGCGACGCCGACGCCGACGTGATGACAACACATACTCTAAACACGAACTTAGGCCAATTTTTCTCAGTTACTTCTGTTATTCATCCATTTTCACCGTTTATAGAAATGTGTGTATATTTTTTTTCCTGTATCCATGGTAGTCGCGCTGTCATCCGTACATTGCGGCGACAGGCGCAGGCGCAGTGCCGACACGTTTAGTGGCGCAAGTTCATACCGCACGGCTTGGGTTTAATATTTTTTTTCTGATGACTCTTATAGGCAGATGCTTCGGTCATGGCTTATTTCAGTCTTTAACTCATAATTGTCTGTTTTTGCATGTAGGTTACTATCTACAAGCTCTCATGGAATTTGATTATTAGACGTGACTAAGACGTAGCGGAGTTGGAAACATTGTATAAGCTTCTGAAAACTTTTTGATAGACCTTTTGTCATGTTGGTCATAAAAAGTGCTACGGAAAAATTATAAAATATCCTTACTAATATTATAAATGCGAAAGTAACTCTGTCTGTCTGTCTGTTACGCTTTCACGCCAAAACTACTGGACCGATATAAATGAAATTTGGTACAGAGATAGAATAGACCCTGAAGAACAACATAGGCTACTTTTTACCCGGGTGCGCTAAGTAGTTCCCTTGGGACGCGGGTGAAACCGCGGGAAACAGCTTGTTATAAATATATCGAAAACAAGATTTTCTAAACGGTAAAAGGTTTTTAATGACATCATTGTAAAGATTTACAAACAGGTATTTGAGTTAGACAGATCTTTGCCCACTATGTTTACAATTCTGCTTATAACCAATATATCTGTATTTTATTCAATCCCATATCCACGGTAGTCATCATGCTGTCGTCTGTACATTACTGAGAGGCGTCGCAGGCGCAGCGCTGACACGTTTAGGTGCGCGAGCGCATTACAATTTGTATCGCATGCGTTATTGCGCCTCGCGACGACGGATTTATCGTGGGACATTGTTTCCACGTATGGTGATCACATGTGAACTAGGGTTTCTTCGAAGAAAGCTGAAGATATGACTAGAGATGATATGATTTTGAAATGAAAAGTAATATTTCTGTCAGTACTTGTAACCGAGGAAGGTTTTCGAAGAATGGTTTCCACGATATCTCTTTGTGAGGATAAGGACTATATGTGGCACCCATCGCCGCGGGAGTCGCCCGGGGTTTGACATCGCTTGGGAGAGATTGTGGTTGACCTACTGTATTAGGTTCATAAGAAAATACTGGGAGTATTATTGATGTTTGGTGATTAAATAAACTGGTTGTGCATTTTAATGATGTTTATTGAATAATATTAAATAAACTAACACGACAACACGGCCATGTTTCGCAGACAAAAACATAGACAAGGATAAGTAGTAGTTACGAAAAGTACATTGTTTACAACACTTATAAAATAGAAATTACAGTTTCTACTAACATATAATTAAACATTTTCCTTCGGCAGTCGAGAAAAGACGCATACCTAAGAGGATCCATAGATATTTAATTTTCTTATTTAACAACGTTGAAGAGAAACTAGTACCTATACGTGAAGAGCTCTTAAAAAATCAACGTCAGTTAGTCTTATATTCTTATATTCACATTACTCCACAGAAAAGCAATTTATTATGTAGGTAGGTACTTGTACATGTTTCTTTAGGACAAAGGTTTGTCTAACACTTATCATAAATTGAACCGTAGTCACATCGCCTAAACACAAACATTTTAATTTATTTCTAATTAAAGTGACCTCTACAGAGACCTCAATGCTAAAAACAGAAAAAAAAACGAATAAATCATTACGATAACTTGATGTTGGCACATTAATTTTATTGATATCTTGAGGTTAAGGTACAAATCACACGGAATACATTTTTATATTGAGCGATTATGCGACTGTGTATTGTTTTGCTAGTTTATTATAGACTAGCTTCTGCCAGCGACTTCGTCCGCGTGGAATAGTGGTGCTCCGCTCCTATTGATCTTAGCGTGATGATATATAGCCTATAGCCTTCCTCGATAAATGGACTATCTAACACTGAAAGAATTATTTAAATCGGACCAGCGGTTCCTGAGATTAGCGCGTTTAAACAAAATGACAACATTTCCCTTCACTGCTCTGCTCCTATTGATTGTAGCGTGATGAAAAGTATACTATAACCATCTCAGGAGTATGACAAATAATTGTACCAAGTTTCGTTAAAATCCGTCCAGTAGTTTTTGTTTCTATAGAGTTTATACAGACAGACAGACAGACAGACAGACAGACAGACAGACAGACAGACAGACAGACAGACAAAAATTTTACTGATTGCATTTTTGGCATCAGTATCGATCCCTAATCACCCCCTGATAGTTATTTTGGAAATATATTTCATGTACAGAATTGACTTCTCTACAGATTTATTATAAGTATAGACTAGCTTCTGCCAGCGACTTCGTCCGCGTGAAATAGTGGTGCTCCGCTCCTATTGGTCTTAGCGTGATGATATATAGCCTTCCTCGATAAATGGACTATCTAACACTGAAAGAATTATTTAAATCGGACCAGCGGTTCCTGAGATTAGCGCGTTTAAACAAAATGACAACATTTCCCTTCACTGCTCTGCTCCTATTGATTGTAGCGTGATGAAAAGTATACTATAACCATCTCAGGAGTATGACAAATAATTGTACCAAGTTTCGTTAAAATCCGTCGAGTAGTTTTTGTTTCTATAGAGTTTATACAGACAGACAGACAGACAGACAGACAGACGGACAGACAGACAGACAGACAGACAGACAGACAAAAATTTTACTGATTGCATTTTTGGTATCAGTATCGATCCCTAATCACCACCTGATAGTTATTTTGGAAATATATTTCATGTACAGAATTGACCTCTCTACAGATTTATTATAAGTATAGAAGATAGATAGATAGATATAGATAACATAGCATCACGCTTATAGTACCTACCTAAAAACTGACGGGGTTAGCAGAGGTGACGTCACAGAGTAGCGAGTTGAATATGATTTCGCGATTTATTATTATCAAGTCCTATGTAAATATATGGCAAGCTCTTTTACAATACTACTACTTAAAACCCATTGTTTAATCAGCTTACTGCTGCATCTCTTAACTTTCATGAAAATTAAGGAAGTATACTAAAATGTTTATGTTTGAAGTGACAGGGCTGGTGATTTTATGCCTCGTACTTCTATTTTAAGAAAGAGAGCAAAAAGAGGGGTGTTATAAGTTTGACGTCGATGTCTGTCTGTCTGTGGCATCGTAACTCTCAAACGGATGGACCGATTTCAATGCGGTTTTTTTCATTCGAAAGCCAGTTTCCTTGCCTAATATCGGTCCAGCAGTATAAGAATATCAGCTCTTTTTCAAAATGATGTAAGGTATTTTTGCGTACGAGGGTTTTTAAAATTTTAATTTATCTTGTGTATGAAACGCTTTCACGCCGACAGCTAAAAATCGCGCGTTTCGCGAACTCCGAAAAGTATCTCGTGTGCTATGACCCTTATTGCGTCATACTTAACGAGATGTCAGTGCGCGGGCGCAGCTCACTTACATATGTACGAGTTGATTGTTCTTCTAAGAATTGTGGCCTTTTATAAATTTTAAATAGCATGGACTGAGAATTTATAGAACTGACATATTGATAGGATTTTTTGCTGGTTCCATGTTACTGTGGATCAGAAAATAAATGTATGCATCCATACTTAACGCATATAATTCATACAAGTAGTGTATAAATCGTTTTTTTACTATATGGAATCTTTTACAAATTATGAAGTACATATTTGGTTCCACATCGTATACTACTTATTTTTACGATCAACTGAGTATAAAACTTTAGCATACTAAGAGCGCTACCCTTACAATAATAAATACATTGACAATATTGGACCTAATTAGCATCTTACAATGTAAGACTGACTTAATTACAATACTAGTTCTCATGCCGTTGCGACACTTTTAGCTGAACACTCGGTATTCAAGCAGAAATTAATAATGGAATCATTAATTAAGCACAATCTGCCATTTCAATGTACGAACGAGCTTGTCTAAATCATTAAGTATAGAGTTATGATCTTGCGATGTCGTAAATTATACAAGTTAGCATCGATGTATAATTTATAGACTATAAATAATATCTAATTAGCCGTTATTTGTGGCCGGAGCTGAATTATTCAAACCAGTTCTGTGACGAAATGTGGGTCGGATGGAGAAACGAGAATACTAATAAGATATATCGTGTAATGTTAGTGCTTTGTGTACCCCATACTCTACGGCGTGCATAGTATAATCAACAAATTAAAACGAAGTTTAAAAAAAATTGAATCGATTCCATAGGATTCGCTACAAACAAATTCACGAGATGTAGTTATAAAAAAACTAGTGTGTATTATTTATTAGTAAGCTGATTAGATAACTAGTATTGTGTGTACCAAAATAAGTTAAATTGTGTTCTTATCGCCAATGTCTTTTCTACCTTGTCTTTAGGATACTATACATATACTAGCTTTCCACCAGCGGCTTCGCCCGCGTCATCATCATCATCATCATCAGTCTATATATTGTCCCACTGCTGGGCACAGGCCTCTTCTCATACAGAGAAGGCATGAGCATTGATCACCACGCTTGCTCAAGGCGGATTGGCGATTTCAGACTTAAGTCCAGGTTTCCTCACGATGTTTTCCTTCACCGTTAGTCAGTAGTGTCTAGATATACTTAGAAGGTACATATGACTTTAGAAAAGTCACATTGGTACTTGCCAGGTTTCGCCCGCGTAGGCTATACGAATTCAAATTAAAGTTAACAGAGTTACATAAAAAAAATTACCCCCTTTTTCACCCCTTTAGGAGTAGAATTTAGAAGAATCCTTTCTTATCGGATGCCTACGCCATACAAAGAACACACCTTCCAAGTTTCAGGTCTCTACGATCAGCGGTTTAGCGGCATTGTCAAATCACAAATCTGAGTGTATCTTGGACATCACTGACCAACAGTGAAACATTGTGAGGAAATCTAGACTTAAAAGTCTGAAACCGCCAATCCGTCTTGAGCAAGCATGTTGATCAAAGCTCTTGCCTTCTCTGTATGAGAAGACGCCTTTACCCAGCAATGGCATATTATCTCCTGCGTAGTTCGACACTAGCATTGTTACTAGTAATTATGTGCTTATAGGATCTATGTAGCCCTACTTTGTAAACAAATATATGTATAGGAATGATTCAGAAAAGCATTTGTGTGAGTTAGTTAATCAGTATTAGTGGTAGACAATTTAATTAGAGATATCAATTGTCATGTTTTAGTAACTAGGTTTCCGCCATCATTATAAATTATGAACTTATAAAATGGTGGAATAATTGTAAATTATATAATTTATTTTATTCAAATAAAAGATATTTCTTATCCTGCTAATATGATAAATGCGAAAGTATGTGAATGTTTATATGTTTTTTACTCTTTCACAAAAACTACTGTATGAATTTGGATGAAATTTGGTACACACATAGTTTATAACCTGGAAACACACAGGTCCTTCTACCCGGGTGCGCAAATTAATTTCCTTAGAATGCGGGTGAAACCAGGCAATATATATGAGTAAATAATAACAGCGGCCTCTACCCGCTTCCTAACACTCCGGCGCACGCAAATAACTTTAAATATTTTGACAGGCTGACGGTTTTATTTGCAATTGTATCTAAAATTCAATATGGCGAAGCTGATTCATGATCTCCATACACATCTTTATAAAAAACTAACAATAACCTTATTACCGTGGAATAACGTTGACATTCGCTTAGCAGATGTGTCGTTCAGTGTAAATATAAGCTTGTGATAATGTGTTTGTCTGTAAGATCATAAATCAGGTGGCAGCCCTACGGATCACGTGTTAGGGCGCGCACACACTGGGAATTTGTTCAGCATGTGTGGTAGTAATTATTAGGCACAATTTGTAAATAATTATTCCACAGTTAATTAACACATGCAAATTACGCTACAGTTAATTAAAACAGGCGGATGTTAATCGCACACATAATAGTTTGTAGGTTTTTAAAAAGCTTGTTAATTTTGTATCAGCACGAACAATTTGAAAGTTATGAATACGCAGCTTATGTCATGGATACTTGGTAGAGAGATGTAAGCATGTAAGCATACCTGAGGGCAGGGTTGGGCAGTATTTGAAATACTTGTAATTAAAATACGTAATTGAAATACAAATACGTATTTAGTATTTGTATTTCAATTACTTCCTTAAAATGTAATTTGTAATTCGTATTTCAAATACTTGACGCCGAGGTATTTTGTAATTTGTTTTTCAAATACTTGAGGCTTCAAAATACATTTTAACATTTAAATACATTTAGCAGGTTTTCTTTAGCAGGTTTATTCACTCTCCAATGAGAGGCTGTTTGTCATTTATAAATCTAGTGTTCATGAAAGGAAACTCTGGTCTAGTGATTAATTAATCTTGTTTTCCTCAACTTTTCAGCCCGTGCTGGTCTAGATTTACTTATTTTGTATTTTGAAATATGTATTTTGTATTTCAATTAAAAATAGCTAAAATACTGTATTTTGTATTTTATATTTCAAATACCTGACTTAAAAATATTTTGTATTTCGTATTTTAATTACCTGCGATAGAGTATTTTGTAATTTGTATTTCAATTAAAGCAAAGCATGTATTTTGCCCAGCCCTGCCTGAGGGAGTGACGGGGCCCCTCCCATAGCCTGGCTGGGCCGCGGAAAGTTCGAAAGAGTTACTGCGCCCCCAGAATATATAGGGCTAAGGAAGGAACATAAATGGATTCAAGTCAGAAAGAGTAAGTCGCCGTGTCCACGGCGTAGAAGTCATTTGATGATTTCCCAAAAATAAAAAAGCCAGTAGCCATGGCCTTTTACTTGGTGTGTGTCGGCCGTTCATTTAGGAATAGACTCTTCACTTTAAAGTTAATAAAGCTGAGTTTCAGTCTTGAGATTAGACAGACAGTATCCACTATGTATGTATTAGTACCCTTCACTATGTATGTATTGGAAATCGAAGTATGGGGAATCGAGGGAAAGATGAGGCGAAGAAGGTTGACGTCTCAAAGTGACCACGACGCTCTGCCAAGAGCTATACGACAGAAAAGAAGAAGAATGTATGTATGAGTGTCTCTGCCAAGTCTCGCATCGTTTCTGTATCAGCGATATATTATTATCTCAGGTATTTTTGATTTTTTCACTGACTTCAAATAAGGAGGTTTTGGATTTGACAGTAAAACTTGTCCCGGGTCTAGATGTTTCTGCATGTGAAATGTGTTTGTAAACGCACGGGTACAGGAGCAATTCCTAGTGTGGAGCAACATTTGAAAAGAAAGAAAGCATATTTTGTTACGGGGAAAGATTTTTTATGTAGTAAATATGTACTGAGCTAGCTATCTTTGAAATCTTTGTCGTATAACCTACCCGTTTTTTCAAAGCTGAATTGCAGGTTTAATAATGATGGTAATTGGTCTTTCGACTAATTAATTTTGCACAGTAACGATATCTATAATAACACCTAATTTCGTAGAGAATGCCCGATAGAGACATTATCGAGTATTTATTTGTCCTGTACAAATGCAAAGTGAATTAAATGTCATAGTATTAATTATTCATGAGCATTGTTTTACTGCTTTGCCAATTCTGAGATTAGTGTGCAATAAATAAATATTAATATAATAGTCTAAATATTGAATTACTTATCTTATTTTTATTGCTATGTTAATTTGAGTTGTTATATTAAAGTTTATCAATATATACAAAAATCAATGCCACTTTTCGTTGTCATTTTATAACTCAAGACCGGGCTCACATATCCAAACCAAGTGTTTAAGCTTTGTTCGGACTATTTAGTAGATGGTTTATGTGAAGTTTGCACAAAGAGCGGATCATCTTTAATTTGAATTCATATAGACCACGCGGGCGAAGCCGCTGGCGGAAAGCTAGTGTTTTATAAATGTAATATGATTTAAAAATGCGCTGATGGCCTTTTTAAATGATACGAAAATTATTGTTTTTTTTACAATAGGTACTACTGTTTATTTTTAGTTATCTTTTCTGGATGTGATGGACACACAAGCGGACCGAACGACTTTTGTATTTATATTACGCTCAACGAATTAGAGTTCGTTGATTACGCTAGATGTTCCAGCAGCTTCGCATTCTGAAGGTAATATACCCTGCTATTTTTTTTGTAGACTTGCGAGATTTTTGTGTAGGTAATTTTGCCGGTAAAGAGTTTTCAGATTTAAAACCTCGTTGGTTATCTAACAGTCTATCCTAAATAATACTGTTTATTATTTAATATCAAAAGAAACACTATACTGAACTTAAAATCTTTTTGTGGAATAAAGATGTCAATATATATATGATTTTAAAATTCTGATTGCCGTCGGCGGTGGTCGTATTAATAAATTGTTAGGCAATTTAACTTATTTCAAATCTATTGTTGAGTAATTTCCTAACATAAGGCGAACAGTTAAATTCCACATCGTCCTGCTCATCATTAGTTAGGGCTATCTCCGTACACTCGCCGAGCACGCCAACTGTCTCAGGACATTCACGACTCTCGCAGATTATCAAACTAGGTTAGGCTTGATTGCTTGCTTAGCTGGAGGCGAGATAAACTTACTACACACAACTAAAGTATAATTTTCTACTGTGAAATTAAACAAGGCACCTAGATGTTAACACGACTGATTGTCATTTGTCTGGGCTGTCGCAACGGTATCACCCAATCGCTTGTTTACTTGAAATTTATGCCCTGCTGTAGATATGTCAACAATTTATATAAATACAGTCTAGGTTAGACTTGCTACAAGTTACTCTGTAGCTGTGCCCCAATTGACGGGGCCCTCGCCCAGGGCCGTAGCCTGCCGGGGCTGCGGGACGTTCGAAAGAGATACCGCGCCCCCAAAATACAAAGGGATGAGGAAGGAACATGGATGGGTTTTCATCAGTAAAAGTTTGACACTTCCACCCGCCACTCCCACGATGATCTTATTTGATGATTTCTCATCCGACAAAAAAAACTGTACCTGTACCCCATGATAAGCATAGAACACTACCTATAGTTCCCGTGGAATCGAAAATAACTATCATGGCCCACATTAGTAAATTAAGAAAAAAAAATGCAAGATGACCGTGACAACGTCGCAAGCGTTAACAAGCTTTAACACCTGCAGTTCTACTCGGCGGCAAAGCATCGTAGCCTAACATACGCATCCCAGCTTGGCTGATTTTCCTGGAATGGTAAATGAAGATACTTCACCGTATTAGTTTCTTGACAAATATTACTACTGCTTCTCCTAGTGGTGGCTGACATCAGCACCAGTATTATTATTAAACCCCTCCTTGCTGACAATTTGTCCACATTAGTCAGCCACGTCAGGAACTGGGAACTTTGCTGTGAGCGTACACAGCGCTATGTATCCGCGCTGGGCGCCGCGAAATAATGCTCTCATTTACCGGCGTGACACTAACATATTACCAGCAATGAACATTTATTCGCTGTTACTTGAGAACGACACAATTTCAGTTGTTTTGTCAATTTTATTGTGTCATAAAGTTGTCTCCTGTGGCCTCCTTTATTCATTGTTGTATAAGAATAAATTGTGAGACGTAATTTTTTAAATGTACGTAATTGAGCGGAAGAGAAAAATAAGAGAGTTTTTTTAAGTAAATAGCTGTTGCCCGCGGTTTGACCCGCGTCCCGACGAAAGTTTCTCCAGGGAAGAACCTTCTCCAGGGTCCCCTCTATCTCCGTACCAAATTCCATAAATTCCATCCAAATCGGTCCAGCCGTTCACGCGTGATGCCGTGACCAAGGGAAATAGGGATTGATTTTTACATATATTATATAGATAGAAGTATCTGTAACTTATTGATAATAAACATTAAGAAATAAATAAACATTATTATTATTATAAGTGATGATATTTTCATCAACTCTTACAATATTTTCGCAAATAAATCAAGTTATTTACTATTTTACTAGAACTAGGCATTGCTAACAAAAACTACTGCTATCGAGATCTCTGCTGCTGGAACATAGGACTATTCTCTTTTATCTTGAAACATCTTAAGCTTTATTGAAAACTAGGTCTGTCAGCTTCACTATCATGAAGTTTTATGTTACTCTCTAGCTTTCTAAGCACAAACGAGACCCAACTTCCACAATAAGTAGGCACTAGCTACCTCCACACAAAGCAGATACAACTAAGTATTATAATTACCACCGCACTGTTTGCCCAAACAATGCGGCTTGTAAACAAACGCGAAAGCAAACATGCGCGTGCGCAGCGTTTAACAGTTGCAACCATGTTGTGGGAAACGGTATAGCTGTGAACAACTGCTGGTGAGGCGTAAAGTTTTTTACTTCAAAACGGTAATCCACACAAGTTGTGGCTAAGGGGGGGGGGGGGGGGGGTAAGGAACTTAAATTTTCAAGATGCGGCTTATTAACAGATACGAAAGTCGTGTCGAGTGTTAGGTACTACTTGATTTTCTCTTTAATAATGAACAGAATAAAATATTCTTAAAATAAAATAATTATTTATTAGGCAAATGAAAAAAGCTACTTAGGCGGTTTTATTGCTAAAGGTGACGTTTTGCTGAAAACCTTAGAGAGGACATCTAAAAGCTGGAGGAATATACTACAGCTAAATAAACACAATTAATATAATAGTCGATTTTATTCTCAGCTGAGGGATAATTCAACTTGTAGCATAACTATTTTGCGGTCGATGGCGCTGACAGTCATAGTAAACATAAAAATATAGCATCAAAGTTTTTCTCTTTCCAGCCGCGTTTCTTCCAATAAACTAACTTCCCCTAAAACTACTAATGCAAGTTATTTATCCTCCCCTTCTTCTTCAAACAAGGTAGTAGAATGGCAAATCCCCCACAATAGTGATATGATGAACTGCGTTGAAGTAAATATTGTTGGTTGGGGCGCTGCGGAGCCGGCGGTAAGTGCCAGCAATTGTCAGTTCTCATGTTACCGGTGGTACGCGAAGCAGGGGCGCACCTTAGCTTGTAGAAAATTAGTTTTTTTATTAGGTTGATATTCAATCAACGGGTAGAAAGAGATTTGGTAGAATGCAAAATTTGAAATATCATGTAAACCGTAAAACTACGTGCAAAATAAATGTATTTAGCATTTTATTTTGCCATTAATTACATTTAATGAATTTGCAGCATATGTATTTTTGTGAGAATTGCGTAATGTTTAACTTTTTATTTTTTTATTCATTAAATTAGCATGATTTATATTAGAGGCACTCAAAAGCCACTATGCAAACCGTGTTCCCTGGATTTAGAAGGCGTGAAGGCACGCAGAGTGAAGTGTTGGTGGCAGCCCTACGTGTAACCGGAGCCAGGATTGGCACATGTCGCAAACACGGGCTAATGCTGCGAGGTGGCGCTTGCTCAGCTGCACTTGTTAACACCACGCTTGTCGGCTAATGTCTGCGTCACGCTGGTCGATTGCGAGGGAGAGGGCTGATTGACAAGAATAGAGAGAAGAGTGCAAAAAAATCTTGTGTCTAATAAAACAAACAATCAAGAATCGCGTCGTGTCATGGTGGTGCTGTTGCGAAATTCGCTTACTTATAAGCGGGGTTTATCGAAGCCTCCCAAGTATCACAATATGATTTTTCAGTAGTTTAGAGTTTTTTAGTGCTACTGACTAACCATGGAAGTTGAGCTCTCGAGGAAAGATGGACTGAAAAAGTAAAACCTTGAGCAAACGCAGTGATCAAAAATTACTTGAAATGTTAGCCAGGGTAAGAAATTCACTTAGACGCTCTTATAAAGTCACAGAAAGTAATCATAAAGTGACACGCTTGGTTTTTATTAGATTGCAATGTACACGACACAATAAAGTATAAACAAATATTACAAAAGGAACCAAGTTAGTCAAACGAGTGTTGGAAATAGGGTTGGAAACAGGTGTCAAGTCCCATTTATTTAAGCTCCTCGGTTGGTGGTTTGAAGAAGGCTTTACTCGCATACTAAGATACATAACTGTAACTACTAAAATAATAATACCAACTGTATTCTATATGACATTCTGTTTCTTATACCTTCTGTATTAAGTTAAAACTAATGATAGATTAAAATTCTCGTCGAATTTTCAATCATCATCGGCGTTTTTAACCGACTTAAAAAGGAGGAGGTTCTCAATTCGTTTGTAACTTATTTTTGTATATTTGTTACGCGATAACAATGAATTTTGTATGTTTATTTTGAGATCAAGCCGCTTGCTCAAGGCGGATTGTTAATGTCAATCATTTTCAGTCCAGGTTTTCTTTCGATGATTTCCTTCACCGTTAGTCAGTGGCGTCTAAGAAAGTACGTATGACCTTAAAATATATAACACTAGTACCTGCTAGGTTTCAACCTGCACAGGTAGCCATAACCTCTAGGGCACTACGATATCGATTTTTCTGCACTTCCTTTGGATAACTATACCATGAGCTTAGCACAGCGCAGTCATTGAATATTGTATATCACAGAATAACTATAAGTAATTTATGATGTAACAGATTGTATTGTTTAGCTATTATTAGTTAAGGTCACCTTGAATTTTTTGCTCAGTATTCATGTTATGTACAAATCTCGTGGAGTGACAGCCAATCGATCTGTCTGACGCCGCTCATTGTTTTAACATTTGAATAATCAATTTATCTTGATGATTCTTCAGAAGGATAAGTAGAAGTATAAGTAAACAACATATTTTCTACTATACCTAGTAAAAGTTCGTCTACGGATAAGTTAGCGTATAAAAGTAAGCAAGTCTGGTTTTCAGTGTTTCTTACTGAATGAAAGAGGTATTCGCCTGGCAGCAGGGTATTTTACACAAAAAAGTCCGATAATATGTGGTTAGTATTTGCCGTTATGCAACGAAGTACTTAACGAATAAGAAGGTGGTGCTTTTCACCCAGTATAGCGCAATCACTATCAACAAGTATATGTTGTTCTTTGAAGACAGGAAGTTATTCCTGCATATAGTAAGTAGGTATTGTCAGGATCAGGATTTGAGCACAAAAATGGCTAAAACCGAGTCTCCAGGAATGCGGCGATGCGTTGTTTGCATGCTAATCGAAGCTGATCGCTCATGCCGATGGCGTGCCGATCCGATACGAACATCAATTTGATTGTGAGCGACGCTGAGCGTGATAAACTTAAGTGCTCGATCCAGCGAGTTTGATAAAAATGTATGTTTATGACTGGACGGTTATAGAATAGAAAATTAAAAGGTATGTGTTTACCACTCTGAAGGGACCAAGTGCTTTTAAACAATGGACATATAGAATGCAGTACGATGGATATCCTAAGCATTGTCTGAGGTTGGCAGGGTATCTCATAAATGTTATTTTGGACTCAATGCAAGATACGAGTAGAATTAGCATTGCCATCCAACGTGGCAATGCAGCACGATTCCCGCTGACAGCGATGCGGATGAATATTTTTTGATGCTTAACTTCTGTTTTATTTCACTGTTATTTATTTTTTTAGATATCGTAATATTGTAGTATTCAATGTTAAACTTTAATTTGAAATAAATAAAATAATTACTTCAGACATGAGTCATGTTTTTCCTATTATAGACAGTTGGTATGCGTTATTGCTTCCTATACTGCAGGATTTCAGACCTGATCATACTACAATACAAAGTATTTTGTGACTAAATAGAATATTTAACCGGAATAATCATGAGTCACACCATCAAAATTCTTGTGTTATTAAAACACAAAGTCAAACAATCATTAATAAATAGGTAAGGCACGCAGCTTAATTCTGAGAATCAAAACCTCTATAAGAACTTGACATTTAAAGACACTTCATAAATCTTACAAGTCCTTGTCAAGTTTGGTATATACAGACAGTTTGAAAAAATATTTATATATTTTTTCGCTCAGACTGTTGGTAAGGAAAATATCACGGATTTACTTGGCATCAGTTACGAAGTTGTCGTGAATTCTAAGAACTTGCCGATGTATGCACATAATGCACGTTTTTCATGTCGATCCGCGAACGACTGAGACTCATAAACTCGTGACACGACGTGTTGTACGACTATCTGATCGGGTGGACACTAATGACCGGTTGCACCAAACTATTACATATGGCGAAACATAATATCAATAATTACCATACTATTAATTTTTTTATGTCATCAATACATAGACACAATAATTAAGTATATTGTCATAATAATAATGAGGAAAAACATAAATAATAGCGGAATTACTAAATGTATAATAAATACCTAACATTTAAAACAGTTATTACGATTCCGGTCTCATATCTCGGCCTATCAGCCCGTTCACGACTTCGGTCTAAGCGGCGAGCGGTGCGGCGGGCGGCGCGGCGGCGCCGAGCGGCGCGTCTAGCACGCCACGTACCCTCACTAGCGGCGAGCGGCAGCAGCCGAGGTGGACGTACTTGGATACTCAAAATTGGCAGTGCGATGCGCGCTCGACTACGACTCGATTCGCTCCGAGCCGAAGTCTTCAGAATAGGTTTATATTATGTTTTTCGGTAACGGCTATCATAGTTATACACGTTTCCGGTCTCAGTTTCGGTTTTGGGCGAAATGAAAATTTCTCATATCTCGGCCTATCAGCTGACCCGGAGGCGTCGGATTCGATCTGGGCCGAAGTCTTCAGAATCGGTTTTTATTATGTTTTTCGGTAACAGCTATAAAAGTTACATACGTTTCCGGTTTTAGTTTCGGTTTTGGGCGAAATGAAAATTTCTCATATCTCGGCCTATCAGCTGACCCGGAGGCGTCGGATTCGATCTGGGCCGAAGTCTTCAGAATCGGTTTTTATTATGTTTTTCGGTAACAGCTATAAAAGTTACATACGTTTCCGGTTTTAGTTTCGGTTTTGGGCGAAATGAAAATTTCTCATATCTCGGCCTATCAGCTGACCCGGAGGCGTCGGATTCGATCTGGGCCGAAGTCTTCAGAATCGGTTTTTATTATGTTTTTCGGTAACAGTTATAAAAGTTACATACGTTTCCGGTTTTAGTTTCGGTTTTGGGCGAAATGAAAATTTCTCATATCTCGGCCTATCAGCTGACCCGGAGGCGTCGGATTCGATCTGGGCCGAAGTCTTCAGAATCGGTTTTTATTATGTTTTTCGGTAACAGTTATCATAGTTATACACGTTTCCGGTTTTAGTTTCGGTTTTGGGCGAAATGAAAATTTCTCATATCTCGGCCTATCAGCTGACCCGGAGGCGTCGGATTCGATCTGGGCCGAAGTCTTCAGAATCGGTTTTTATTATGTTTTTCGGTAACAGCTATAAAAGTTACATACGTTTCCGGTTTCAGTTTCGGTTTTGGGCGAAATGAAAATTTCTCATATCTCGGCCTATCAGCTGACCCGGAGGCGTCGGATTCGATCTGGGCCGAAGTCTTCAGAATCGGTTTTTATTATGTTTTTCGGTAACAGTTATCATAGTTATACACGTTTCCGGTTTTAGTTTCGGTTTTGGGCGAAATGAAAATTTCTCATATCTCGGCCTATCAGCTGACCCGGAGGCGTCGGATTCGATCTGGGCCGAAGTCTTCAGAATCGGTTTTTATTATGTTTTTCGGTAACAGCTATAAAAGTTACATACGTTTCCGGTTTTAGTTTCGGTTTTGGGCGAAATGAAAATTTCTCATATCTCGGCCTATCAGCTGACCCGGAGGCGTCGGATTCGATCTGGGCCGAAGTCTTCAGAATCGGTTTTTATTATGTTTTTCGGTAACAGCTATAAAAGTTACATACGTTTCCGGTTTTAGTTTCGGTTTTGGGCGAAATGAAAATTTCTCATATCTCGGCCTATCAGCTGACCCGGAGGCGTCGGATTCGATCTGGGCCGAAGTCTTCAGAATCGGTTTTTATTATGTTTTTCGGTAACAGCTATAAAAGTTACATACGTTTCCGGTTTTAGTTTCGGTTTTGGGCGAAATGAAAATTTCTCATATCTCGGCCTATCAGCTGACCCGGAGGCGTCGGATTCGATCTGGGCCGAAGTCTTCAGAATCGGTTTTTATTATGTTTTTCGGTAACAGTTATAAAAGTTACATACGTTTCCGGTTTTAGTTTCGGTTTTGGGCGAAATGAAAATTTCTCATATCTCGGCCTATCAGCTGACCCGGAGGCGTCGGATTCGATCTGGGCCGAAGTCTTCAGAATCGGTTTTTATTATGTTTTTCGGTAACAGCTATAAAAGTTACATACGTTTCCGGTTTTAGTTTCGGTTTTGGGCGAAATGAAAATTTCTCATATCTCGGCCTATCAGCTGACCCGGAGGCGTCGGATTCGATCTGGGCCGAAGTCTTCAGAATCGGTTTCTGTTATGTTTTTCGGTAACAGCTATAAAAGTTACATACGTTTCCGGTTTTAGTTTCGGTTTTGGGCGAAATGAAAATTTCTCATATCTCGGCCTATCAGCTGACCCGGAGGCGTCGGATTCGATCTGGGCCGAAGTCTTCAGAATCGGTTTTTATTATGTTTTTCGGTAACAGTTATCATAGTTATACACGTTTCCGGTTTTAGTTTCGGTTTTGGGCGAAATGAAAATTTCTCATATCTCGGCCTATCAGCTGACCCGGAGGCGTCGGATTCGATCTGGGCCGAAGTCTTCAGAATCGGTTTTTATTATGTTTTTCGGTAACAGCTATAAAAGTTACATACGTTTCCGGTTTCAGTTTCGGTTTTGGGCGAAATGAAAATTTCTCATATCTCGGCCTATCAGCTGAACCGGAGGCGTCGGATTCGATCTGGGCCGAAGTCTTCAGAATCGGTTTTTATTATGTTTTTCGGTAACAGCTATAAAAGTTACATACGTTTCCGGTTTTAGTTTCGGTTTTGGGCGAAATTAAAATTTCTCATATCTCGGCCTATCAGCTGACCCGGAGGCGTCGGATTCGTTCTGGGCCGAAGTCTTCAGAATCGGTTTTTATTATGTTTTTCGGTAACAGTTATCATAGTTATACACGTTTCCGGTTTTAGTTTCGGTTTTGGGCGAAATGAAAATTTCTCATATCTCGGCCTATCAGCTGACCCGGAGGCGTCGGATTCGATCTGGGCCGAAGTCCTCAGAATCGGTTTTTATTATGTTTTTCGGTAACAGCTATAAAAGTTACATACGTTTCCGGTTTTAGTTTCGGTTTTGGGCGAAATGAAAATTTCTCATATCTCGGCCTATCAGCTGACCCGGAGGCGTCGGATTCGATCTGGGCCGAAGTCTTCAGAATCGGTTTCTGTTATGTTTTTCGGTAACAGCTATAAAAGTTACATACGTTTCCGGTTTTAGTTTCGGTTTTGGGCGAAATGAAAATTTCTCATATCTCGGCCTATCAGCTGACCCGGAGGCGTCGGATTCGTTCTGGGCCGAAGTCTTCAGAATCGGTTTTTATTATGTTTTTCGGTAACAGTTATCATAGTTATACACGTTTCCGGTTTTAGTTTCGGTTTTGGGCGAAATGAAAATTTCTCATATCTCGGCCTATCAGCTGACCCGGAGGCGTCGGATTCGTTCTGGGCCGAAGTCTTCAGAATCGGTTTTTATTATGTTTTTCGGTAACAGTTATCATAGTTATACACGTTTCCGGTTTTAGTTTCGGTTTTGGGCGAAATGAAAATTTCTCATATCTCGGCCTATCAGCTGACCCGGAGGCGTCGGATTCGATCTGGGCCGAAGTCTTCAGAATCGGTTTTTATTATGTTTTTCGGTAACAGCTATAAAAGTTACATACGTTTCCGGTTTCAGTTTCGGTTTTGGGCGAAATGAAAATTTCTCATATCTCGGCCTATCAGCTGACCCGGAGGCGTCGGATTCGATCTGGGCCGAAGTCTTCAGAATCGGTGTATATTATGTTTTTCGGTAACAGTTATCATTGTTATACACGTTTCCGGTTTTAGTTTCGGTTTTGGGCGAAATGAAAATTTCTCATATCTCGGCCTATCAGCTGACCCGGAGGCGTCGGATTCGATCTGGGCCGAAGTCTTCAGAATCGGTTTTTATTATGTTTTTCGGTAACAGCTATAAAAGTTACATACGTTTCCGGTTTCAGTTTCGGTTTTGGGCGAAATGAAAATTTCTCATATCTCGGCCTATCAGCTGACCCGGAGGCGTCGGATTCGATCTGGGCCGAAGTCTTCAGAATCGGTTTTTATTATGTTTTTCGGTAACAGTTATCATAGTTATACACGTTTCCGGTTTTAGTTTCGGTTTTGGGCGAAATGAAAATTTCTCATATCTCGGCCTATCAGCTGACCCGGAGGCGTCGGATTCGATCTGGGCCGAAGTCTTCAGAATCGGTTTTTATTATGTTTTTCGGTAACAGCTATAAAAGTTACATACGTTTCCGGTTTTAGTTTCGGTTTTGGGCGAAATGAAAATTTCTCATATCTCGGCCTATCAGCTGACCCGGAGGCGTCGGATTCGCTCCGAGCCGAAGTCTTCAGAATCGGTTTATATTATGTTTTTCGGTAACGGCTATCATAGTTATACACGTTTCCGGTCTCAGTTTCGGTTTTGGGCGAAATGAAAATTTCTCATATCTCGGCCTATCAGCTGACCCGGAGGCGTCGGATTCGCTCCGAGCCGAAGTCTTCAGAATCGGTTTATATTATGGTTTTCGGTAACGGCTATCATAGTTAAACATGTTTCCGGTCTCAGTTTCGGATTTGGGCGAAATGAAAATTTCTCATATCTCGGCCTATCAGCTGACCCGGAGGCGTCGGATTCGCTCCAAGCCGAAATCTTCGGAATCGGTTTATATTATGTTTTTCGGTAACGGCTATCATAGTTATACACGTTTCCGGTCTCAGTTTCGGATTTGGGCGAAATGAAAATTTCTCATATCTCGGCCTATCAGCTGACCCGAAGGCGTCGGATTCGCTCCGAGCCGAAGTCTTCAGAATCGGTTTATATTATGTTTTTCGGTAACGGCTATCATAGTTATACACGTTTCCGGTCTCAGTTTCGGTTTTGGGCGAAATGAAAATTTCTCATATCTCGGCCTATCAGCTGACCCGGAGGCGTCGGATTCGCTCCGAGCCGAAGTCTTCAGAATCGGTTTATATTATGTTTTTCGGTAACGGCTATCATAGTTAAACACGTTTCCGGTCTAAGTTTCGGATTTGGGCGAAATGAAAATTTCTCATATCTCGGCCTATCAGCTGACCCGGAGGCGTCGGATTCGCTCCGAGCCGAAGTCTTCGGAATCGGTTTATATTATGTTTTTCGGTAACGACTATCATAGTTATACACGTTTCCGGTCTCAGTTTCGGATTTGGGCGAAATGAAAATTTCTCATATCTCGGCCTATCAGCTGACCCGGAGGCGTCGGATTCGCTCCGAGCCGAAGTCTTCAGAATCGGTTTATATTATGTTTTTCGGTAACGGCTATCATAGTTATACACGTTTCCGGTCTCAGTTTCGGATTTGGGCGAAATGGAAATTTCTCATATCTCGGCCTATCAGCTGACCCGGAGGCGTCGGATTCGCTCCGAGCCGAAGTCTTCAGAATCGGTTTATATTATGTTTTTCGGTAACGACTATCATAGTTATACACGTTTCCGGTCTCAGTTTCGGATTTGGGCGAAATGAAAATTTCTCATATCTCAGCCTATCAGCTGACCCGGAGGCATCGGATTCGCTCCGAGCCGAAGTATTCGGAATCGGTTTATATTATGTTTTTCGGTAACGGCTTTCATAGTTATACACGTTTCCGGTCTCAGTTTCGGTTTTGGGCGAAATGAAAATTTCTCATATCTCGGCCTATCAGCTGACCCGGAGGCGTCGGATTCGCTCCGAGCCGAAGTCTTCGGAATCGGTTTATATTATGTTTTTCGGTAACGGCTATCATAGTTATACACGTTTCCGGTCTCAGTTTCGGATTTGGGCGAAATGAAAATTTCTCATATCTCGGCCTATCAGCTGATCCGGAGGCGTCGGATTCGCTCCGAGCCGAAGTCTTCAGAATCGGTTTATATTATGTTTTTCGGTAACGGCTATCATAGTTATACATGTTTCCGGTATCAGTTTCGGATTTGGGCGAAATGAAAATTTCTCATATCTCGGCCTATCAGCTGACCCGGAGGCGTCGGATTCGCTCCGAGCCGAAGTTTTCGGAATCGGTGTATATTATGTTTTTCGGTAACAGCTATCATAGTTATACACGTTTCCGGTCTCAGTTTCGGATTTGGGCGAAATGAAAATTTCTCATATCTCGGCCTATCAGCTGACCCGGAGGCGTCGGATTCGCTCCGAGCCGAAGTCTTCGGAATCGGTTTATATTATGTTTTTCGGTAACGGCTATCATAGTTATACACGTTTCCGGTCTCAGTTTCGGATTTGGGCGAAATGAAAATTTCTCATATCTCGGCTTATCAGCTGATCCGGAGGCGTCGGATTCGCTCCGAGCCGAAGTCTTCAGAATCGGTTTATATTATGTTTTTCGGTAACGGCTATCATAGTTATACACGTTTCCGGTCTCAGTTTCGGATTTGGGCGAAATGAAAATTTCTCATATCTCGGCCTATCAGCTGACCCGGAGGCGTCGGATTCGCTCCGAGCCGAAGTTTTCGGAATCGGTGTATATTATGTTTTTCGGTAACAGCTATCATAGTTATACACGTTTCCGGTCTCAGTTTCGGATTTGGGCGAAATGAAAATTTCTCATATCTCGGCCTATCAGCTGACCCGGAGGCGTCGGATTCGCTCCGAGCCGAAGTCTTCAGAATCGGTTTATATTATGTTTTTCGGTAACGGCTATCATAGTTATACACGTTTCCGGTCTCAGTTTCGGATTTGGGCGAAATGAAAATTTCTCATATCTCGGCCTATCAGCTGACCCGGAGGCGTCGGATTCGATCTGGGCCGAAGTCTTCAGAATCGGTTTTTATTATGTTTTTCGGTAACAGCTATAAAAGTTACATACGTTTCCGGTTTCAGTTTCGGTTTTGGGCGAAATGAAAATTTCTCATATCTCGGCCTATCAGCTGACCCGGAGGCGTCGGATTCGATCTGGGCCGAAGTCTTCAGAATCGGTTTTTATTATGTTTTTCGGTAACAGTTATCATAGTTATACACGTTTCCGGTTTTAGTTTCGGTTTTGGGCGAAATGAAAATTTCTCATATCTCGGCCTATCAGCTGACCCGGAGGCGTCGGATTCGATCTGGGCCGAAGTCTTCAGAATCGGTTTTTATTATGTTTTTCGGTAACAGCTATAAAAGTTACATACGTTTCCGGTTTTAGTTTCGGTTTTGGGCGAAATGAAAATTTCTCATATCTCGACCTATCAGCTGACCCGGAGGCGTCGGATTCGATCTGGGCCGAAGTCTTCAGAATCGGTTTTTATTATGTTTTTCGGTAACAGCTATTAAAGTTACATACGTTTCCGGTTTTAGTTTCGGTTTTGGGCTAAATGAAAATTTCTCATATCTCGGCCTATCAGCTGACCCGGAGGCGTCGGATTCGATCTGGGCCGAAGTCTTCAGAATCGGTTTTTATTATGTTTTTCGGTAACAGCTATAAAAGTTACATACGTTTCCGGTTTTAGTTTCGGTTTTGGGCGAAATGAAAATTTCTCATATCTCGGCCTATCAGCTGACCCGGAGGCGTCGGATTCGATCTGGGCCGAAGTCTTCAGAATCGGTTTTTATTATGTTTTTCGGTAACAGCTATAAAAGTTACATACGTTTCCGGTTTTAGTTTCGGTTTTGGGCGAAATGAAAATTTCTCATATCTCGGCCTATCAGCTGACCCGGAGTCGTCGGATTCGATCTGGGCCGAAGTCTTCAGAATCGGTTTTTATTATGTTTTTCGGTAACAGCTATAAAAGTTACATACGTTTCCGGTTTTAGTTTCGGTTTTGGGCGAAATGAAAATTTCTCATATCTCGACCTATCAGCTGACCCGGAGGCGTCGGATTCGATCTGGGCCGAAGTCTTCAGAATCGGTTTTTATTATGTTTTTCGGTAACAGCTATAAAAGTTACATACGTTTCCGGTTTTAGTTTCGGTTTTGGGCGAAATGAAAATTTCTCATATCTCGGCCTATCAGCTGACCCGGAGGCGTCGGATTCGATCTGGGCCGAAGTCTTCAGAATCGGTTTTTATTATGTTTTTCGGTAACAGCTATAAAAGTTACATACGTTTCCGGTTTTAGTTTCGGTTTTGGGCGAAATGAAAATTTCTCATATCTCGACCTATCAGCTGACCCGGAGGCGTCGGATTCGATCTGGGCCGAAGTCTTCAGAATCGGTTTCTGTTATGTTTTTCGGTAACAGCTATAAAAGTTACATACGTTTCCGGTTTTAGTTTCGGTTTTGGGCGAAATGAAAATTTCTCATATCTCGGCCTATCAGCTGACCCGGAGGCGTCGGATTCGATCTGGGCCGAAGTCTTCAGAATCGGTTTTTATTATGTTTTTCGGTAACAGTTATCATAGTTATACACGTTTCCGGTTTTAGTTTCGGTTTTGGGCGAAATGAAAATTTCTCATATCTCGGCCTATCAGCTGACCCGGAGGCGTCGGATTCGATCTGGGCCGAAGTCTTCAGAATCGGTTTTTATTATGTTTTTCGGTAACAGCTATAAAAGTTACATACGTTTCCGGTTTCAGTTTCGGTTTTGGGCGAAATGAAAATTTCTCATATCTCGGCCTATCAGCTGAACCGGAGGCGTCGGATTCGATCTGGGCCGAAGTCTTCAGAATCGGTTTTTATTATGTTTTTCGGTAACAGCTATAAAAGTTACATACGTTTCCGGTTTTAGTTTCGGTTTTGGGCGAAATTAAAATTTCTCATATCTCGGCCTATCAGCTGACCCGGAGGCGTCGGATTCGTTCTGGGCCGAAGTCTTCAGAATCGGTTTTTATTATGTTTTTCGGTAACAGTTATCATAGTTATACACGTTTCCGGTTTTAGTTTCGGTTTTGGGCCAAATGAAAATTTCTCATATCTCGGCCTATCAGCTGACCCGGAGGCGTCGGATTCGATCTGGGCCGAAGTCCTCAGAATCGGTTTTTATTATGTTTTTCGGTAACAGCTATAAAAGTTACATACGTTTCCGGTTTTAGTTTCGGTTTTGGGCGAAATGAAAATTTCTCATATCTCGGCCTATCAGCTGACCCGGAGGCGTCGGATTCGATCTGGGCCGAAGTCTTCAGAATCGGTTTCTGTTATGTTTTTCGGTAACAGCTATAAAAGTTACATACGTTTCCGGTTTTAGTTTCGGTTTTGGGCGAAATGAAAATTTCTCATATCTCGGCCTATCAGCTGACCCGGAGGCGTCGGATTCGTTCTGGGCCGAAGTCTTCAGAATCGGTTTTTATTATGTTTTTCGGTAACAGTTATCATAGTTATACACGTTTCCGGTTTTAGTTTCGGTTTTGGGCGAAATGAAAATTTCTCATATCTCGGCCTATCAGCTGACCCGGAGGCGTCGGATTCGTTCTGGGCCGAAGTCTTCAGAATCGGTTTTTATTATGTTTTTCGGTAACAGTTATCATAGTTATACACGTTTCCGGTTTTAGTTTCGGTTTTGGGCGAAATGAAAATTTCTCATATCTCGGCCTATCAGCTGACCCGGAGGCGTCGGATTCGATCTGGGCCGAAGTCTTCAGAATCGGTTTTTATTATGTTTTTCGGTAACAGCTATAAAAGTTACATACGTTTCCGGTTTCAGTTTCGGTTTTGGGCGAAATGAAAATTTCTCATATCTCGGCCTATCAGCTGACCCGGAGGCGTCGGATTCGATCTGGGCCGAAGTCTTCAGAATCGGTGTATATTATGTTTTTCGGTAACAGTTATCATTGTTATACACGTTTCCGGTTTTAGTTTCGGTTTTGGGCGAAATGAAAATTTCTCATATCTCGGCCTATCAGCTGACCCGGAGGCGTCGGATTCGATCTGGGCCGAAGTCTTCAGAATCGGTTTTTATTATGTTTTTCGGTAACAGCTATAAAAGTTACATACGTTTCCGGTTTCAGTTTCGGTTTTGGGCGAAATGAAAATTTCTCATATCTCGGCCTATCAGCTGACCCGGAGGCGTCGGATTCGATCTGGGCCGAAGTCTTCAGAATCGGTTTTTATTATGTTTTTCGGTAACAGTTATCATAGTTATACACGTTTCCGGTTTTAGTTTCGGTTTTGGGCGAAATGAAAATTTCTCATATCTCGGCCTATCAGCTGACCCGGAGGCGTCGGATTCGATCTGGGCCGAAGTCTTCAGAATCGGTTTTTATTATGTTTTTCGGTAACAGCTATAAAAGTTACATACGTTTCCGGTTTTAGTTTCGGTTTTGGGCGAAATGAAAATTTCTCATATCTCGGCCTATCAGCTGACCCGGAGGCGTCGGATTCGCTCCGAGCCGAAGTCTTCAGAATCGGTTTATATTATGTTTTTCGGTAACGGCTATCATAGTTATACACGTTTCCGGTCTCAGTTTCGGATTTGGGCGAAATGAAAATTTCTCATATCTCGGCCTATCAGCTGACCCGGAGGCGTCGGATTCGATCTGGGCCGAAGTCTTCAGAATCGGTTTTTATTATGTTTTTCGGTAACAGCTATAAAAGTTACATACGTTTCCGGTTTCAGTTTCGGTTTTGGGCGAAATGAAAATTTCTCATATCTCGGCCTATCAGCTGACCCGGAGGCGTCGGATTCGATCTGGGCCGAAGTCTTCAGAATCGGTTTTTATTATGTTTTTCGGTAACAGTTATCATAGTTATACACGTTTCCGGTTTTAGTTTCTGTTTTGGGCGAAATGAAAATTTCTCATATCTCGGCCTATCAGCTGACCCGGAGGCGTCGGATTCGATCTGGGCCGAAGTCTTCAGAATCGGTTTTTATTATGTTTTTCGGTAACAGCTATAAAAGTTACATACGTTTCCGGTTTTAGTTTCGGTTTTGGGCGAAATGAAAATTTCTCATATCTCGACCTATCAGCTGACCCGGAGGCGTCGGATTCGATCTGGGCCGAAGTCTTCAGAATCGGTTTTTATTATGTTTTTCGGTAACAGCTATTAAAGTTACATACGTTTCCGGTTTTAGTTTCGGTTTTGGGCTAAATGAAAATTTCTCATATCTCGGCCTATCAGCTGACCCGGAGGCGTCGGATTCGATCTGGGCCGAAGTCTTCAGAATCGGTTTTTATTATGTTTTTCGGTAACAGCTATAAAAGTTACATACGTTTCCGGTTTTAGTTTCGGTTTTGGGCGAAATGAAAATTTCTCATATCTCGGCCTATCAGCTGACCCGGAGGCGTCGGATTCGATCTGGGCCGAAGTCTTCAGAATCGGTTTTTATTATGTTTTTCGGTAACAGCTATAAAAGTTACATACGTTTCCGGTTTTAGTTTCGGTTTTGGGCGAAATGAAAATTTCTCATATCTCGGCCTATCAGCTGACCCGGAGTCGTCGGATTCGATCTGGGCCGAAGTCTTCAGAATCGGTTTTTATTATGTTTTTCGGTAACAGCTATAAAAGTTACATACGTTTCCGGTTTTAGTTTCGGTTTTGGGCGAAATGAAAATTTCTCATATCTCGACCTATCAGCTGACCCGGAGGCGTCGGATTCGATCTGGGCCGAAGTCTTCAGAATCGGTTTTTATTATGTTTTTCGGTAACAGCTATAAAAGTTACATACGTTTCCGGTTTTAGTTTCGGTTTTGGGCGAAATGAAAATTTCTCATATCTCGGCCTATCAGCTGACCCGGAGGCGTCGGATTCGATCTGGGCCGAAGTCTTCAGAATCGGTTTTTATTATGTTTTTCGGTAACAGCTATAAAAGTTACATACGTTTCCGGTTTTAGTTTCGGTTTTGGGCGAAATGAAAATTTCTCATATCTCGACCTATCAGCTGACCCGGAGGCGTCGGATTCGATCTGGGCCGAAGTCTTCAGAATCGGTTTCTGTTATGTTTTTCGGTAACAGCTATAAAAGTTACATACGTTTCCGGTTTTAGTTTCGGTTTTGGGCGAAATGAAAATTTCTCATATCTCGGCCTATCAGCTGACCCGGAGGCGTCGGATTCGATCTGGGCCGAAGTCTTCAGAATCGGTTTTTATTATGTTTTTCGGTAACAGTTATCATAGTTATACACGTTTCCGGTTTTAGTTTCGGTTTTGGGCGAAATGAAAATTTCTCATATCTCGGCCTATCAGCTGACCCGGAGGCGTCGGATTCGATCTGGGCCGAAGTCTTCAGAATCGGTTTTTATTATGTTTTTCGGTAACAGCTATAAAAGTTACATACGTTTCCGGTTTCAGTTTCGGTTTTGGGCGAAATGAAAATTTCTCATATCTCGGCCTATCAGCTGAACCGGAGGCGTCGGATTCGATCTGGGCCGAAGTCTTCAGAATCGGTTTTTATTATGTTTTTCGGTAACAGCTATAAAAGTTACATACGTTTCCGGTTTTAGTTTCGGTTTTGGGCGAAATTAAAATTTCTCATATCTCGGCCTATCAGCTGACCCGGAGGCGTCGGATTCGTTCTGGGCCGAAGTCTTCAGAATCGGTTTTTATTATGTTTTTCGGTAACAGTTATCATAGTTATACACGTTTCCGGTTTTAGTTTCGGTTTTGGGCCAAATGAAAATTTCTCATATCTCGGCCTATCAGCTGACCCGGAGGCGTCGGATTCGATCTGGGCCGAAGTCCTCAGAATCGGTTTTTATTATGTTTTTCGGTAACAGCTATAAAAGTTACATACGTTTCCGGTTTTAGTTTCGGTTTTGGGCGAAATGAAAATTTCTCATATCTCGGCCTATCAGCTGACCCGGAGGCGTCGGATTCGATCTGGGCCGAAGTCTTCAGAATCGGTTTCTGTTATGTTTTTCGGTAACAGCTATAAAAGTTACATACGTTTCCGGTTTTAGTTTCGGTTTTGGGCGAAATGAAAATTTCTCATATCTCGGCCTATCAGCTGACCCGGAGGCGTCGGATTCGTTCTGGGCCGAAGTCTTCAGAATCGGTTTTTATTATGTTTTTCGGTAACAGTTATCATAGTTATACACGTTTCCGGTTTTAGTTTCGGTTTTGGGCGAAATGAAAATTTCTCATATCTCGGCCTATCAGCTGACCCGGAGGCGTCGGATTCGTTCTGGGCCGAAGTCTTCAGAATCGGTTTTTATTATGTTTTTCGGTAACAGTTATCATAGTTATACACGTTTCCGGTTTTAGTTTCGGTTTTGGGCGAAATGAAAATTTCTCATATCTCGGCCTATCAGCTGACCCGGAGGCGTCGGATTCGATCTGGGCCGAAGTCTTCAGAATCGGTTTTTATTATGTTTTTCGGTAACAGCTATAAAAGTTACATACGTTTCCGGTTTCAGTTTCGGTTTTGGGCGAAATGAAAATTTCTCATATCTCGGCCTATCAGCTGACCCGGAGGCGTCGGATTCGATCTGGGCCGAAGTCTTCAGAATCGGTGTATATTATGTTTTTCGGTAACAGTTATCATTGTTATACACGTTTCCGGTTTTAGTTTCGGTTTTGGGCGAAATGAAAATTTCTCATATCTCGGCCTATCAGCTGACCCGGAGGCGTCGGATTCGATCTGGGCCGAAGTCTTCAGAATCGGTTTTTATTATGTTTTTCGGTAACAGCTATAAAAGTTACATACGTTTCCGGTTTCAGTTTCGGTTTTGGGCGAAATGAAAATTTCTCATATCTCGGCCTATCAGCTGACCCGGAGGCGTCGGATTCGATCTGGGCCGAAGTCTTCAGAATCGGTTTTTATTATGTTTTTCGGTAACAGTTATCATAGTTATACACGTTTCCGGTTTTAGTTTCGGTTTTGGGCGAAATGAAAATTTCTCATATCTCGGCCTATCAGCTGACCCGGAGGCGTCGGATTCGATCTGGGCCGAAGTCTTCAGAATCGGTTTTTATTATGTTTTTCGGTAACAGCTATAAAAGTTACATACGTTTCCGGTTTTAGTTTCGGTTTTGGGCGAAATGAAAATTTCTCATATCTCGGCCTATCAGCTGACCCGGAGGCGTCGGATTCGCTCCGAGCCGAAGTCTTCAGAATCGGTTTATATTATGTTTTTCGGTAACGGCTATCATAGTTATACACGTTTCCGGTCTCAGTTTCGGTTTTGGGCGAAATGAAAATTTCTCATATCTCGGCCTATCAGCTGACCCGGAGGCGTCGGATTCGCTCCGAGCCGAAGTCTTCAGAATCGGTTTATATTATGGTTTTCGGTAACGGCTATCATAGTTAAACATGTTTCCGGTCTCAGTTTCGGATTTGGGCGAAATGAAAATTTCTCATATCTCGGCCTATCAGCTGACCCGGAGGCGTCGGATTCGCTCCAAGCCGAAATGTTCGGAATCGGTTTATATTATGTTTTTCGGTAACGGCTATCATAGTTATACACGTTTCCGGTCTCAGTTTCGGATTTGGGCGAAATGAAAATTTCTCATATCTCGGCCTATCAGCTGACCCGAAGGCGTCGGATTCGCTCCGAGCCGAAGTCTTCAGAATCGGTTTATATTATGTTTTTCGGTAACGGCTATCATAGTTATACACGTTTCCGGTCTCAGTTTCGGTTTTGGGCGAAATGAAAATTTCTCATATCTCGGCCTATCAGCTGACCCGGAGGCGTCGGATTCGCTCCGAGCCGAAGTCTTCAGAATCGGTTTATATTATGTTTTTCGGTAACGGCTATCATAGTTAAACACGTTTCCGGTCTCAGTTTCGGATTTGGGCGAAATGAAAATTTCTCATATCTCGGCCTATCAGCTGACCCGGAGGCGTCGGATTCGCTCCGAGCCGAAGTCTTCGGAATCGGTTTATATTATGTTTTTCGGTAACGACTATCATAGTTATACACGTTTCCGGTCTCAGTTTCGGATTTGGGCGAAATGAAAATTTCTCATATCTCGGCCTATCAGCTGACCCGGAGGCGTCGGATTCGATCTGGGCCGAAGTCTTCAGAATCGGTTTTTATTATGTTTTTCGGTAACAGCTATTAAAGTTACATACGTTTCCGGTTTTAGTTTCGGTTTTGGGCGAAATGAAAATTTCTCATATCTCGGCCTATCAGCTGACCCGGAGGCGTCGGATTCGATCTGGGCCGAAGTCTTCAGAATCGGTTTTTATTATGTTTTTCGGTAACAGCTATAAAAGTTACATACGTTTCCGGTTTTAGTTTCGGTTTTGGGCGAAATGAAAATTTCTCATATCTCGGCCTATCAGCTGACCCGGAGGCGTCGGATTCGATCTGGGCCGAAGTCTTCAGAATCGGTTTTTATTATGTTTTTCGGTAACAGCTATAAAAGTTACATACGTTTCCGGTTTTAGTTTCGGTTTTGGGCGAAATGAAAATTTCTCATATCTCGGCCTATCAGCTGACCCGGAGTCGTCGGATTCGATCTGGGCCGAAGTCTTCAGAATCGGTTTTTATTATGTTTTTCGGTAACAGCTATAAAAGTTACATACGTTTCCGGTTTTAGTTTCGGTTTTGGGCGAAATGAAAATTTCTCATATCTCGACCTATCAGCTGACCCGGAGGCGTCGGATTCGATCTGGGCCGAAGTCTTCAGAATCGGTTTTTATTATGTTTTTCGGTAACAGCTATAAAAGTTACATACGTTTCCGGTTTTAGTTTCGGTTTTGGGCGAAATGAAAATTTCTCATATCTCGGCCTATCAGCTGACCCGGAGGCGTCGGATTCGATCTGGGCCGAAGTCTTCAGAATCGGTTTTTATTATGTTTTTCGGTAACAGCTATAAAAGTTACATACGTTTCCGGTTTTAGTTTCGGTTTTGGGCGAAATGAAAATTTCTCATATCTCGACCTATCAGCTGACCCGGAGGCGTCGGATTCGATCTGGGCCGAAGTCTTCAGAATCGGTTTCTGTTATGTTTTTCGGTAACAGCTATAAAAGTTACATACGTTTCCGGTTTTAGTTTCGGTTTTGGGCGAAATGAAAATTTCTCATATCTCGGCCTATCAGCTGACCCGGAGGCGTCGGATTCGATCTGGGCCGAAGTCTTCAGAATCGGTTTTTATTATGTTTTTCGGTAACAGTTATCATAGTTATACACGTTTCCGGTTTTAGTTTCGGTTTTGGGCGAAATGAAAATTTCTCATATCTCGGCCTATCAGCTGACCCGGAGGCGTCGGATTCGATCTGGGCCGAAGTCTTCAGAATCGGTTTTTATTATGTTTTTCGGTAACAGCTATAAAAGTTACATACGTTTCCGGTTTCAGTTTCGGTTTTGGGCGAAATGAAAATTTCTCATATCTCGGCCTATCAGCTGAACCGGAGGCGTCGGATTCGATCTGGGCCGAAGTCTTCAGAATCGGTTTTTATTATGTTTTTCGGTAACAGCTATAAAAGTTACATACGTTTCCGGTTTTAGTTTCGGTTTTGGGCGAAATTAAAATTTCTCATATCTCGGCCTATCAGCTGACCCGGAGGCGTCGGATTCGTTCTGGGCCGAAGTCTTCAGAATCGGTTTTTATTATGTTTTTCGGTAACAGTTATCATAGTTATACACGTTTCCGGTTTTAGTTTCGGTTTTGGGCCAAATGAAAATTTCTCATATCTCGGCCTATCAGCTGACCCGGAGGCGTCGGATTCGATCTGGGCCGAAGTCCTCAGAATCGGTTTTTATTATGTTTTTCGGTAACAGCTATAAAAGTTACATACGTTTCCGGTTTTAGTTTCGGTTTTGGGCGAAATGAAAATTTCTCATATCTCGGCCTATCAGCTGACCCGGAGGCGTCGGATTCGATCTGGGCCGAAGTCTTCAGAATCGGTTTCTGTTATGTTTTTCGGTAACAGCTATAAAAGTTACATACGTTTCCGGTTTTAGTTTCGGTTTTGGGCGAAATGAAAATTTCTCATATCTCGGCCTATCAGCTGACCCGGAGGCGTCGGATTCGTTCTGGGCCGAAGTCTTCAGAATCGGTTTTTATTATGTTTTTCGGTAACAGTTATCATAGTTATACACGTTTCCGGTTTTAGTTTCGGTTTTGGGCGAAATGAAAATTTCTCATATCTCGGCCTATCAGCTGACCCGGAGGCGTCGGATTCGTTCTGGGCCGAAGTCTTCAGAATCGGTTTTTATTATGTTTTTCGGTAACAGTTATCATAGTTATACACGTTTCCGGTTTTAGTTTCGGTTTTGGGCGAAATGAAAATTTCTCATATCTCGGCCTATCAGCTGACCCGGAGGCGTCGGATTCGATCTGGGCCGAAGTCTTCAGAATCGGTTTTTATTATGTTTTTCGGTAACAGCTATAAAAGTTACATACGTTTCCGGTTTCAGTTTCGGTTTTGGGCGAAATGAAAATTTCTCATATCTCGGCCTATCAGCTGACCCGGAGGCGTCGGATTCGATCTGGGCCGAAGTCTTCAGAATCGGTGTATATTATGTTTTTCGGTAACAGTTATCATTGTTATACACGTTTCCGGTTTTAGTTTCGGTTTTGGGCGAAATGAAAATTTCTCATATCTCGGCCTATCAGCTGACCCGGAGGCGTCGGATTCGATCTGGGCCGAAGTCTTCAGAATCGGTTTTTATTATGTTTTTCGGTAACAGCTATAAAAGTTACATACGTTTCCGGTTTCAGTTTCGGTTTTGGGCGAAATGAAAATTTCTCATATCTCGGCCTATCAGCTGACCCGGAGGCGTCGGATTCGATCTGGGCCGAAGTCTTCAGAATCGGTTTTTATTATGTTTTTCGGTAACAGTTATCATAGTTATACACGTTTCCGGTTTTAGTTTCGGTTTTGGGCGAAATGAAAATTTCTCATATCTCGGCCTATCAGCTGACCCGGAGGCGTCGGATTCGATCTGGGCCGAAGTCTTCAGAATCGGTTTTTATTATGTTTTTCGGTAACAGCTATAAAAGTTACATACGTTTCCGGTTTTAGTTTCGGTTTTGGGCGAAATGAAAATTTCTCATATCTCGGCCTATCAGCTGACCCGGAGGCGTCGGATTCGCTCCGAGCCGAAGTCTTCAGAATCGGTTTATATTATGTTTTTCGGTAACGGCTATCATAGTTATACACGTTTCCGGTCTCAGTTTCGGTTTTGGGCGAAATGAAAATTTCTCATATCTCGGCCTATCAGCTGACCCGGAGGCGTCGGATTCGCTCCGAGCCGAAGTCTTCAGAATCGGTTTATATTATGGTTTTCGGTAACGGCTATCATAGTTATACACGTTTCCGGTCTCAGTTTCGGTTTTGGGCGAAATGAAAATTTCTCATATCTCGGCCTATCAGCTGACCCGGAGGCGTCGGATTCGCTCCGAGCCGAAGTCTTCAGAATCGGTTTATATTATGGTTTTCGGTAACGGCTATCATAGTTAAACATGTTTCCGGTCTCAGTTTCGGTTTTGGGCGAAATGAAAATTTCTCATATCTCGGCCTATCAGCTGACCCGGAGGCGTCGGATTCGATCTGGGCCGAAGTCTTCAGAATCGGTTTTTATTATGTTTTTCGGTAACAGCTATAAAAGTTAAATACGTTTCCGGTTTTAGTTTCGGTTTTGGGCGAAATGAAAATTTCTCATATCTCGGCCTATCAGCTGACCCGGAGGCGTCGGATTCGATCTGGGCCGAAGTCTTCAGAATCGGTTTCTGTTATGTTTTTCGGTAACAGCTATAAAAGTTACATACGTTTCCGGTTTTAGTTTCGGTTTTGGGCGAAATGAAAATTTCTCATATCTCGGCCTATCAGCTGACCCGGAGGCGTCGGATTCGCTCCAAGCCGAAATGTTCGGAATCGGTTTATATTATGTTTTTCGGTAACGGCTATCATAGTTATACACGTTTCCGGTCTCAGTTTCGGATTTGGGCGAAATGAAAATTTCTCATATCTCGGCCTATCAGCTGACCCGAAGGCGTCGGATTCGCTCCGAGCCGAAGTCTTCAGAATCGGTTTATATTATGTTTTTCGGTAACGGCTATCATAGTTATACACGTTTCCGGTCTCAGTTTCGGTTTTGGGCGAAATGAAAATTTCTCATATCTCGGCCTATCAGCTGACCCGGAGGCGTCGGATTCGCTCCGAGCCGAAGTCTTCAGAATCGGTTTATATTATGTTTTTCGGTAACGGCTATCATAGTTAAACACGTTTCCGGTCTCAGTTTCGGATTTGGGCGAAATGAAAATTTCTCATATCTCGGCCTATCAGCTGACCCGGAGGCGTCGGATTCGCTCCGAGCCGAAGTCTTCGGAATCGGTTTATATTATGTTTTTCGGTAACGACTATCATAGTTATACACGTTTCCGGTCTCAGTTTCGGATTTGGGCGAAATGAAAATTTCTCATATCTCGGCCTATCAGCTGACCCGGAGGCGTCGGATTCGCTCCGAGCCGAAGTCTTCAGAATCGGTTTATATTATGTTTTTCGGTAACGGCTATCATAGTTATACACGTTTCCGGTCTCAGTTTCGGATTTGGGCGAAATGGAAATTTCTCATATCTCGGCCTATCAGCTGACCCGGAGGCGTCGGATTCGCTCCGAGCCGAAGTCTTCAGAATCGGTTTATATTATGTTTTTCGGTAACGGCTATCATAGTTATACACGTTTCCGGTCTCAGTTTCGGATTTGGGCGAAATGAAAATTTCTCATATCTCGGCCTATCAGCTGACCTGGAGGCGTCGGATTCGATCTGGGCCGAAGTCTTCAGAATCGGTTTTTATTATGTTTTTCGGTAACAGCTATAAAAGTTACATACGTTTCCGGTTTTAGTTTCGGTTTTGGGCGAAATGAAAATTTCTCATATCTCGGCCTATCAGCTGACCCGGAGGCGTCGGATTCGATCTGGGCCGAAGTCTTCAGAATCGGTTTTTATTATGTTTTTCGGTAACAGCTATAAAAGTTACATACGTTTCCGGTTTTAGTTTCGGTTTTGGGCGAAATGAAAATTTCTCATATCTCGGCCTATCAGCTGACCCGGAGGCGTCGGATTCGATCTGGGCCGAAGTCTTCAGAATCGGTTTCTGTTATGTTTTTCGGTAACAGCTATAAAAGTTACATACGTTTCCGGTTTTAGTTTCGGTTTTGGGCGAAATGAAAATTTCTCATATCTCGGCCTATCAGCTGACCCGGAGGCGTCGGATTCGATCTGGGCCGAAGTCTTCAGAATCGGTTTTTATTATGTTTTTCGGTAACAGCTATAAAAGTTACATACGTTTCCGGTTTTAGTTTCGGTTTTGGGCGAAATGAAAATTTCTCATATCTCGGCCTATCAGCTGACCCGGAGGCGTCGGATTCGATCTGGGCCGAAGTCTTCAGAATCGGTTTTTATTATGTTTTTCGGTAACAGCTATAAAAGTTACATACGTTTCCGGTTTCAGTTTCGGTTTTGGGCGAAATGAAAATTTCTCATATCTCGGCCTATCAGCTGACCCGGAGGCGTCGGATTCGATCTGGGCCGAAGTCTTCAGAATCGGTTTTTATTATGTTTTTCGGTAACAGCTATAAAAGTTACATACGTTTCCGGTTTTAGTTTCGGTTTTGGGCGAAATGAAAATTTCTCATATCTCGGCCTATCAGCTGACCCGGAGGCGTCGGATTCGATCTGGGCCGAAGTCTTCAGAATCGGTTTTTATTATGTTTTTCGGTAACAGCTATAAAAGTTACATACGTTTCCGGTTTTAGTTTCGGTTTTGGGCGAAATGAAAATTTCTCATATCTCGACCTATCAGCTGACCCGGAGGCGTCGGATTCGATCTGGGCCGAAGTCTTCAGAATCGGTTTTTATTATGTTTTTCGGTAACAGCTATTAAAGTTACATACGTTTCCGGTTTTAGTTTCGGTTTTGGGCGAAATGAAAATTTCTCATATCTCGGCCTATCAGCTGACCCGGAGGCGTCGGATTCGATCTGGGCCGAAGTCTTCAGAATCGGTTTTTATTATGTTTTTCGGTAACAGCTATAAAAGTTACATACGTTTCCGGTTTCAGTTTCGGTTTTGGGCGAAATGAAAATTTCTCATATCTCGGCCTATCAGCTGACCCGGAGGCGTCGGATTCGATCTGGGCCGAAGTCTTCAGAATCGGTTTCTGTTATGTTTTTCGGTAACAGCTATAAAAGTTACATACGTTTCCGGTTTTAGTTTCGGTTTTGGGCGAAATGAAAATTTCTCATATCTCGGCCTATCAGCTGACCCGGAGGCGTCGGATTCGATCTGGGCCGAAGTCTTCAGAATCGGTTTTTATTATGTTTTTCGGTAACAGCTATAAAAGTTACATACGTTTCCGGTTTTAGTTTCGGTTTTGGGCGAAATGAAAATTTCTCATATCTCGGCCTATCAGCTGACCCGGAGGCGTCGGATTCGATCTGGGCCGAAGTCTTCAGAATCGGTTTTTATTATGTTTTTCGGTAACAGCTATAAAAGTTACTTACGTTTCCGGTCTCAGTTTCGGTTTTGGGCGAAATGAAAATTTCTCATATCTCGGCCTATCAGCTGACCCGGAGGCGTCGGATTCGATCTGGGCCGTATTCTTCAGAATCGGTTTCTGTTATGTTTTTCGGTAACAGCTATAAAAGTTACATACGTTTCCGGTTTTAGTTTCGGTTTTGGGCGAAATGAAAATTTCTCATATCTCGGCCTATCAGCTGACCCGGAGGCGTCGGATTCGTTCTGGGCCGAAGTCTTCAGAATCGGTTTTTATTATGTTTTTCGGTAACAGTTATCATAGTTATACACGTTTCCGGTTTTAGTTTCGGTTTTGGGCGAAATGAAAATTTCTCATATCTCGGCCTATCAGCTGACCCGGAGGCGTCGGATTCGATCTGGGCCGAAGTCTTCAGAATCGGTTTTTATTATGTTTTTCGGTAACAGCTATAAAAGTTACATACGTTTCCGGTTTCAGTTTCGGTTTTGGGCGAAATGAAAATTTCTCATATCTCGGCCTATCAGCTGACCCGGAGGCGTCGGATTCGATCTGGGCCGAAGTCTTCAGAATCGGTTTTTATTATGTTTTTCGGTAACAGCTATAAAAGTTACACACGTTTCCGGTTTTAGTTTCGGTTTTGGGCGAAATGAAAATTTCTCATATCTCGGCCTATCAGCTGACCCGGAGGCGTCGGATTCGATCTGGGCCGAAGTCTTCAGAATCGGTTTTTATTATGTTTTTCGGTAACAGCTATAAAAGTTACATACGTTTCCGGTTTCAGTTTCGGTTTTGGGCGAAATGAAAATTTCTCATATCTCGGCCTATCAGCTGACCCGGAGGCGTCGGATTCGATCTGGGCCGAAGTCTTCAGAATCGGTTTTTATTATGTTTTTCGGTAACAGTTATCATAGTTATACACGTTTCCGGTTTTAGTTTCGGTTTTGGGCGAAATGAAAATTTCTCATATCTCGGCCTATCAGCTGACCCGGAGGCGTCGGATTCGATCTGGGCCGAAGTCTTCAGAATCGGTTTTTATTATGTTTTTCGGTAACAGCTATAAAAGTTACATACGTTTCCGGTTTCAGTTTCGGTTTTGGGCGAAATGAAAATTTCTCATATCTCGGCCTATCAGCTGACCCGGAGGCGTCGGATTCGATCTGGGCCGAAGTCTTCAGAATCGGTTTTTATTATGTTTTTCGGTAACAGCTATAAAAGTTACACACGTTTCCGGTTTTAGTTTCGGTTTTGGGCGAAATGAAAATTTCTCATATCTCGGCCTATCAGCTGACCCGGAGGCGTCGGATTCGATCTGGGCCGAAGTCTTCAGAATCGGTTTCTGTTATGTTTTTCGGTAACAGCTATAAAAGTTACATACGTTTCCGGTTTTAGTTTCGGTTTTGGGCGAAATGAAAATTTCTCATATCTCGGCCTATCAGCTGACCCGGAGGCGTCGGATTCGATCTGGGCCGAAGTCTTCAGAATCGGTTTTTATTATGTTTTTCGGTAACAGCTATAAAAGTTACATACGTTTCCGGTTTCAGTTTCGGTTTTGGGCGAAATGAAAATTTCTCATATCTCGGCCTATCAGCTGACCCGGAGGCATCGGATTCGATCTGGGCCGAAGTCTTCAGAATCGGTTTTTATTATGTTTTTCGGTAACAGTTATCATAGTTATACACGTTTCCGGTTTTAGTTTCGGTTTTGGGCGAAATGAAAATTTCTCATATCTCGGCCTATCAGCTGACCCGGAGGCGTCGGATTCGATCTGGGCCGAAGTCTTCAGAATCGGTTTTTATTATGTTTTTCGGTAACAGCTATAAAAGTTACATACGTTTCCGGTTTTAGTTTCGGTTTTGGGCGAAATGAAAATTTCTCATATCTCGACCTATCAGCTGACCCGGAGGCGTCGGATTCGATCTGGGCCGAAGTCTTCAGAATCGGTTTTTATTATGTTTTTCGGTAACAGCTATTAAAGTTACATACGTTTCCGGTTTTAGTTTCGGTTTTGGGCGAAATGAAAATTTCTCATATCTCGGCCTATCAGCTGACCCGGAGGCGTCGGATTCGATCTGGGCCGAAGTCTTCAGAATCGGTTTTTATTATGTTTTTCGGTAACAGCTATAAAAGTTACATACGTTTCCGGTTTTAGTTTCGGTTTTGGGCGAAATGAAAATTTCTCATATCTCGGCCTATCAGCTGACCCGGAGGCGTCGGATTCGATCTGGGCCGAAGTCTTCAGAATCGGTTTTTATTATGTTTTTCGGTAACAGCTATAAAAGTTACACACGTTTCCGGTTTTAGTTTCGGTTTTGGGCGAAATGAAAATTTCTCATATCTCGGCCTATCAGCTGACCCGGAGGCGTCGGATTCGATCTGGGCCGAAGTCTTCAGAATCGGTTTTTATTATGTTTTTCGGTAACAGCTATAAAAGTTACATACGTTTCCGGTTTCAGTTTCGGTTTTGGGCGAAATGAAAATTTCTCATATCTCGGCCTATCAGCTGACCCGGAGGCGTCGGATTCGATCTGGGCCGAAGTCTTCAGAATCGGTTTTTATTATGTTTTTCGGTAACAGTTATCATAGTTATACACGTTTCCGGTTTTAGTTTCGGTTTTGGGCGAAATGAAAATTTCTCATATCTCGGCCTATCAGCTGACCCGGAGGCGTCGGATTCGATCTGGGCCGAAGTCTTCAGAATCGGTTTTTATTATGTTTTTCGGTAACAGCTATAAAAGTTACATACGTTTCCGGTTTTAGTTTCGGTTTTGGGCGAAATGAAAATTTCTCATATCTCGACCTATCAGCTGACCCGGAGGCGTCGGATTCGATCTGGGCCGAAGTCTTCAGAATCGGTTTTTATTATGTTTTTCGGTAACAGCTATTAAAGTTACATACGTTTCCGGTTTTAGTTTCGGTTTTGGGCGAAATGAAAATTTCTCATATCTCGGCCTATCAGCTGACCCGGAGGCGTCGGATTCGATCTGGGCCGAAGTCTTCAGAATCGGTTTTTATTATGTTTTTCGGTAACAGCTATAAAAGTTACATACGTTTCCGGTTTTAGTTTCGGTTTTGGGCGAAATGAAAATTTCTCATATCTCGGCCTATCAGCTGACCCGGAGGCGTCGGATTCGATCTGGGCCGAAGTCTTCAGAATCGGTTTTTATTATGTTTTTCGGTAACAGCTATAAAAGTTAAATACGTTTCCGGTTTTAGTTTCGGTTTTGGGCGAAATGAAAATTTCTCATATCTCGGCCTATCAGCTGACCCGGAGGCGTCGGATTCGATCTGGGCCGAAGTCTTCAGAATCGGTTTCTGTTATGTTTTTCGGTAACAGCTATAAAAGTTACATACGTTTCCGGTTTTAGTTTCGGTTTTGGGCGAAATGAAAATTTCTCATATCTCGACCTATCAGCTGACCCGGAGGCGTCGGATTCGATCTGGGCCGAAGTCTTCAGAATCGGTTTTTATTATGTTTTTCGGTAACAGCTATTAAAGTTACATACGTTTCCGGTTTCAGTTTCGGTTTTGGGCGAAATGAAAATTTCTCATATCTCGGCCTATCAGCTGACCCGGAGGCGTCGGATTCGATCTGGGCCGAAGTCTTCAGAATCGGTTTTTATTATGTTTTTCGGTAACAGCTATAAAAGTTAAATACGTTTCCGGTTTTAGTTTCGGTTTTGGGCGAAATGAAAATTTCTCATATCTCGGCCTATCAGCTGACCCGGAGGCGTCGGATTCGATCTGGGCCGAAGTCTTCAGAATCGGTTTCTGTTATGTTTTTCGGTAACAGCTATAAAAGTTACATACGTTTCCGGTTTTAGTTTCGGTTTTGGGCGAAATGAAAATTTCTCATATCTCGACCTATCAGCTGACCCGGAGGCGTCGGATTCGATCTGGGCCGAAGTCTTCAGAATCGGTTTTTATTATGTTTTTCGGTAACAGCTATTAAAGTTACATACGTTTCCGGTTTTAGTTTCGGTTTTGGGCGAAATGAAAATTTCTCATATCTCGGCCTATCAGCTGACCCGGAGGCGTCGGATTCGATCTGGGCCGAAGTCTTCAGAATCGGTTTTTATTATGTTTTTCGGTAACAGCTATAAAAGTTACATACGTTTCCGGTTTTAGTTTCGGTTTTGGGCGAAATGAAAATTTCTCATATCTCGGCCTATCAGCTGACCCGGAGGCGTCGGATTCGATCTGGGCCGAAGTCTTCAGAATCGGTTTCTGTTATGTTTTTCGGTAACAGCTATAAAAGTTACATACGTTTCCGGTTTTAGTTTCGGTTTTGGGCGAAATGAAAATTTCTCATATCTCGGCCTATCAGCTGACCCGGAGGCGTCGGATTCGATCTGGGCCGAAGTCTTCAGAATCGGTTTTTATTATGTTTTTCGGTAACAGCTATAAAAGTTACATACGTTTCCGGTTTTAGTTTCGGTTTTGGGCGAAATGAAAATTTCTCATATCTCGGCCTATCAGCTGACCC
The DNA here is from genome assembly GCA_963891755.1 of Pyrrhia umbra. Lineage (NCBI taxonomy): Eukaryota > Metazoa > Arthropoda > Insecta > Lepidoptera > Noctuidae > Pyrrhia > Pyrrhia umbra. Next base: position 14,077,057 of record OY982929.1, read on the forward strand.
GGAGGCGTCGGATTCGATCTGGGCCGAAGTCTTCAGAATCGGTTTTTATTATGTTTTTCGGTAACAGTTATCATAGTTATACACGTTTCCGGTTAGTTTCGGTTTTGGGCGAAATGAAAATTTCTCATATCTCGGCCTATCAGCTGACCCGGAGGCGTCGGATTCGATCTGGGCCGAAGTCTTCAGAATCGGTTTTTATTATGTTTTTCGGTAACAGCTATAAAAGTTACATACGTTTCCGGTTTCAGTTTCGGTTTTGGGCGAAATAAAAATTTCTCATATCTCGGCCTATCAGCTGACCCGGAGGCGTCGGATTCGATCTGGGCCGAAGTCTTCAGAATCGGTTTTTATTATGTTTTTCGGTAACAGTTATCATAGTTATACACGTTTCCGGTTTTAGTTTCGGTTTTGGGCGAAATGAAAATTTCTCATATCTCGGCCTATCAGCTGACCCGGAGGCGTCGGATTCGATCTGGGCCGAAGTCTTCAGAATCGGTTTTTATTATGTTTTTCGGTAACAGCTATAAAAGTTACATACGTTTCCGGTTTTAGTTTCGGTTTTGGGCGAAATGAAAATTTCTCATATCTCGGCCTATCAGCTGACCCGGAGGCGTCGGATTCGATCTGGGCCGAAGTCTTCAGAATCGGTTTTTATTATGTTTTTCGGTAACAGCTATAAAAGTTACATACGTTTCCGGTTTTAGTTTCGGTTTTGGGCGAAATGAATATTTCTCATATCTCGACCTATCAGCTGACCCGGAGGCGTCGGATTCGATCTGGGCCGAAGTCTTCAGAATCGGTTTTTATTATGTTTTTCGGTAACAGCTATTAAAGTTACATACGTTTCCGGTTTTAGTTTCGGTTTTGGGCGAAATGAAAATTTCTCATATCTCGGCCTATCAGCTGACCCGGAGGCGTCGGATTCGATCTGGGCCGAAGTCTTCAGAATCGGTTTTTATTATGTTTTTCGGTAACAGCTATAAAAGTTACATACGTTTCCGGTTTCAGTTTCGGTTTTGGGCGAAATGAAAATTTCTCATATCTCGGCCTATCAGCTGACCCGGAGGCGTCGGATTCGATCTGGGCCGAAGTCTTCAGAATCGGTTTTTATTATGTTTTTCGGTAACAGCTATAAAAGTTACATACGTTTCCGGTTTTAGTTTCGGTTTTGGGCGAAATGAAAATTTCTCATATCTCGGCCTATCAGCTGACCCGGAGGCGTCGGATTCGATCTGGGCCGAAGTCTTCAGAATCGGTTTCTGTTATGTTTTTCGGTAACAGCTATAAAAGTTACATACGTTTCCGGTTTTAGTTTCGGTTTTGGGCGAAATGAAAATTTCTCATATCTCGGCCTATCAGCTGACCCGGAGGCGTCGGATTCGATCTGGGCCGAAGTCTTCAGAATCGGTTTTTATTATGTTTTTCGGTAACAGCTATAAAAGTTACATACGTTTCCGGTTTTAGTTTCGGTTTTGGGCGAAATGAAAATTTCTCATATCTCGGCCTATCAGCTGACCCGGAGGCGTCGGATTCGATCTGGGCCGAAGTCTTCAGAATCGGTTTTTATTATGTTTTTCGGTAACAGCTATAAAAGTTACATACGTTTCCGGTTTTAGTTTCGGTTTTGGGCGAAATGAAAATTTCTCATATCTCGGCCTATCAGCTGACCCGGAGGCGTCGGATTCGATCTGGGCCGAAGTCTTCAGAATCGGTTTTTATTATGTTTTTCGGTAACAGTTATAAAAGTTACATACGTTTCCGGTTTTAGTTTCGGTTTTGGGCGAAATGAAAATTTCTCATATCTCGGCCTATCAGCTGACCCGGAGGTGTCGGATTCGATCTGGGCCGAAGTCTTCAGAATCGGTTTTTATTATGTTTTTCGGTAACAGCTATAAAAGTTACATACGTTTCCGGTTTTAGTTTCGGTTTTGGGCGAAATGAAAATTTCTCATATCTCGGCCTATCAGCTGACCCGGAGGCGTCGGATTCGATCTGGGCCGAAGTCTTCAGAATCGGTTTTTATTATGGTTTTCGGTAACAGTTATCATAGTTATACACGTTTCCGGTTTTAGTTTCGGTTTTGGGCGAAATGAAAATTTCTCATATCTCGGCCTATCAGCTGACCCGGAGGCGTCGGATTCGATCTGGGCCGAAGTCTTCAGAATCGGTTTTTATTATGTTTTTCGGTAACAGCTATAAAAGTTACATACGTTTCCGGTTTCAGTTTCGGTTTTGGGCGAAATGAAAATTTCTCATATCTCGGCCTATCAGCTGACCCGGAGGCGTCGGATTCGATCTGGGCCGAAGTCTTCAGAATCGGTTTTTATTATGTTTTTCGGTAACAGTTATCATAGTTATACACGTTTCCGGTTTTAGTTTCGGTTTTGGGCGAAATGAAAATTTCTCATATCTCGGCCTATCAGCTGACCCGGAGGCGTCGGATTCGATCTGGGCCGAAGTCTTCAGAATCGGTTTTTATTATGTTTTTCGGTAACAGTTATCATAGTTATACACGTTTCCGGTTTTAGTTTCGGTTTTGGGCGAAATGAAAATTTCTCATATCTCGGCCTATCAGCTGACCCGGAGGCGTCGGATTCGATCTGGGCCGAAGTCTTCAGAATCGGTTTTTATTATGTTTTTCGGTAACAGCTATAAAAGTTACATACGTTTCCGGTTTCAGTTTCGGTTTTGGGCGAAATGAAAATTTCTCATATCTCGGCCTATCAGCTGACCCGGAGGCGTCGGATTCGATCTGGGCCGAAGTCTTCAGAATCGGTTTTTATTATGTTTTTCGGTAACAGTTATCATAGTTATACACGTTTCCGGTTTTAGTTTCGGTTTTGGGCGAAATGAAAATTTCTCATATCTCGGCCTATCAGCTGACCCGGAGGCGTCGGATTCGATCTGGGCCGAAGTCTTCAGAATCGGTTTTTATTATGTTTTTCGGTAACAGCTATAAAAGTTACATACGTTTCCGGTTTTAGTTTGGGTTTTGGGCGAAATGAAAATTTCTCATATCTCGACCTATCAGCTGACCCGGAGGCGTCGGATTCGATCTGGGCCGAAGTCTTCAGAATCGGTTTTTATTATGTTTTTCGGTAACAGCTATTAAAGTTACATACGTTTCCGGTTTTAGTTTCGGTTTTGGGCGAAATGAAAATTTCTCATATCTCGGCCTATCAGCTGACCCGGAGGCGTCGGATTCGATCTGGGCCGAAGTCTTCAGAATCGGTTTTTATTATGTTTTTCGGTAACAGCTATAAAAGTTACATACGTTTCCGGTTTTAGTTTCGGTTTTGGGCGAAATGAAAATTTCTCATATCTCGGCCTATCAGCTGACCCGGAGGCGTCGGATTCGATCTGGGCCGAAGTCTTCAGAATCGGTTTTTATTATGTTTTTCGGTAACAGCTATAAAAGTTACATACGTTTCCGGTTTTAGTTTCGGTTTTGGGCGAAATGAAAATTTCTCATATCTCGGCCTATCAGCTGACCCGGAGGCGTCGGATTCGATCTGGGCCGAAGTCTTCAGAATCGGTTTTTATTATGTTTTTCGGTAACAGCTATAAAAGTTACATACGTTTCCGGTTTTAGTTTCGGTTTTGGGCGAAATGAAAATTTCTCATATCTCGGCCTATCAGCTGACCCGGAGGCGTCGGATTCGATCTGGGCCGAAGTCTTCAGAATCGGTTTTTATTATGTTTTTCGGTAACAGTTATAAAAGTTACATACGTTTCCGGTTTTAGTTTCGGTTTTGGGCGAAATGAAAATTTCTCATATCTCGGCCTATCAGCTGACCCGGAGTCGTCGGATTCGATCTGGGCCGAAGTCTTCAGAATCGGTTTTTATTATGTTTTTCGGTAACAGCTATAAAAGTTACATACGTTTCCGGTTTTAGTTTCGGTTTTGGGCGAAATGAAAATTTCTCATATCTCGGCCTATCAGCTGACCCGGAGGCGTCGGATTCGATCTGGGCCGAAGTCTTCAGAATCGGTTTTTATTATGTTTTTCGGTAACAGTTATAAAAGTTACATACGTTTCCGGTTTTAGTTTCGGTTTTGGGCGAAATGAAAATTTCTCATATCTCGGCCTATCAGCTGACCCGGAGGTGTCGGATTCGATCTGGGCCGAAGTCTTCAGAATCGGTTTTTATTATGTTTTTCGGTAACAGCTATAAAAGTTACATACGTTTCCGGTTTTAGTTTCGGTTTTGGGCGAAATGAAAATTTCTCATATCTCGGCCTATCAGCTGACCCGGAGGCGTCGGATTCGATCTGGGCCGAAGTCTTCAGAATCGGTTTTTATTATGGTTTTCGGTAACAGTTATCATAGTTATACACGTTTCCGGTTTTAGTTTCGGTTTTGGGCGAAATGAAAATTTCTCATATCTCGGCCTATCAGCTGACCCGGAGGCGTCGGATTCGATCTGGGCCGAAGTCTTCAGAATCGGTTTTTATTATGTTTTTCGGTAACAGCTATAAAAGTTACATACGTTTCCGGTTTCAGTTTCGGTTTTGGGCGAAATGAAAATTTCTCATATCTCGGCCTATCAGCTGACCCGGAGGCGTCGGATTCGATCTGGGCCGAAGTCTTCAGAATCGGTTTTTATTATGTTTTTCGGTAACAGTTATCATAGTTATACACGTTTCCGGTTTTAGTTTCGGTTTTGGGCGAAATGAAAATTTCTCATATCTCGGCCTATCAGCTGACCCGGAGGCGTCGGATTCGATCTGGGCCGAAGTCTTCAGAATCGGTTTTTATTATGTTTTTCGGTAACAGTTATCATAGTTATACACGTTTCCGGTTTTAGTTTCGGTTTTGGGCGAAATGAAAATTTCTCATATCTCGGCCTATCAGCTGACCCGGAGGCGTCGGATTCGATCTGGGCCGAAGTCTTCAGAATCGGTTTTTATTATGTTTTTCGGTAACAGCTATAAAAGTTACATACGTTTCCGGTTTCAGTTTCGGTTTTGGGCGAAATGAAAATTTCTCATATCTCGGCCTATCAGCTGACCCGGAGGCGTCGGATTCGATCTGGGCCGAAGTCTTCAGAATCGGTTTTTATTATGTTTTTCGGTAACAGTTATCATAGTTATACACGTTTCCGGTTTTAGTTTCGGTTTTGGGCGAAATGAAAATTTCTCATATCTCGGCCTATCAGCTGACCCGGAGGCGTCGGATTCGATCTGGGCCGAAGTCTTCAGAATCGGTTTTTATTATGTTTTTCGGTAACAGCTATAAAAGTTACATACGTTTCCGGTTTTAGTTTGGGTTTTGGGCGAAATGAAAATTTCTCATATCTCGACCTATCAGCTGACCCGGAGGCGTCGGATTCGATCTGGGCCGAAGTCTTCAGAATCGGTTTTTATTATGTTTTTCGGTAACAGCTATTAAAGTTACATACGTTTCCGGTTTTAGTTTCGGTTTTGGGCGAAATGAAAATTTCTCATATCTCGGCCTATCAGCTGACCCGGAGGCGTCGGATTCGATCTGGGCCGAAGTCTTCAGAATCGGTTTTTATTATGTTTTTCGGTAACAGCTATAAAAGTTACATACGTTTCCGGTTTTAGTTTCGGTTTTGGGCGAAATGAAAATTTCTCATATCTCGGCCTATCAGCTGACCCGGAGGCGTCGGATTCGATCTGGGCCGAAGTCTTCAGAATCGGTTTTTATTATGTTTTTCGGTAACAGCTATAAAAGTTACATACGTTTCCGGTTTTAGTTTCGGTTTTGGGCGAAATGAAAATTTCTCATATCTCGGCCTATCAGCTGACCCGGAGGCGTCGGATTCGATCTGGGCCGAAGTCTTCAGAATCGGTTTTTATTATGTTTTTCGGTAACAGCTATAAAAGTTACATACGTTTCCGGTTTTAGTTTCGGTTTTGGGCGAAATGAAAATTTCTCATATCTCGGCCTATCAGCTGACCCGGAGGCGTCGGATTCGATCTGGGCCGAAGTCTTCAGAATCGGTTTTTATTATGTTTTTCGGTAACAGTTATAAAAGTTACATACGTTTCCGGTTTTAGTTTCGGTTTTGGGCGAAATGAAAATTTCTCATATCTCGGCCTATCAGCTGACCCGGAGTCGTCGGATTCGATCTGGGCCGAAGTCTTCAGAATCGGTTTTTATTATGTTTTTCGGTAACAGCTATAAAAGTTACATACGTTTCCGGTTTTAGTTTCGGTTTTGGGCGAAATGAAAATTTCTCATATCTCGGCCTATCAGCTGACCCGGAGGCGTCGGATTCGATCTGGGCCGAAGTCTTCAGAATCGGTTTTTATTATGGTTTTCGGTAACAGTTATCATAGTTATACACGTTTCCGGTTTTAGTTTCGGTTTTGGGCGAAATGAAAATTTCTCATATCTCGGCCTATCAGCTGACCCGGAGGCGTCGGATTCGATCTGGGCCGAAGTCTTCAGAATCGGTTTTTATTATGTTTTTCGGTAACAGCTATAAAAGTTACATACGTTTCCGGTTTCAGTTTCGGTTTTGGGCGAAATGAAAATTTCTCATATCTCGGCCTATCAGCTGACCCGGAGGCGTCGGATTCGATCTGGGCCGAAGTCTTCAGAATCGGTTTTTATTATGTTTTTCGGTAACAGTTATCATAGTTATACACGTTTCCGGTTTTAGTTTCGGTTTTGGGCGAAATGAAAATTTCTCATATCTCGGCCTATCAGCTGACCCGGAGGCGTCGGATTCGATCTGGGCCGAAGTCTTCAGAATCGGTTTTTATTATGTTTTTCGGTAACAGTTATCATAGTTATACACGTTTCCGGTTTTAGTTTCGGTTTTGGGCGAAATGAAAATTTCTCATATCTCGGCCTATCAGCTGACCCGGAGGCGTCGGATTCGATCTGGGCCGAAGTCTTCAGAATCGGTTTTTATTATGTTTTTCGGTAACAGCTATAAAAGTTACATACGTTTCCGGTTTCAGTTTCGGTTTTGGGCGAAATGAAAATTTCTCATATCTCGGCCTATCAGCTGACCCGGAGGCGTCGGATTCGATCTGGGCCGAAGTCTTCAGAATCGGTTTTTATTATGTTTTTCGGTAACAGTTATCATAGTTATACACGTTTCCGGTTTTAGTTTCGGTTTTGGGCGAAATGAAAATTTCTCATATCTCGGCCTATCAGCTGACCCGGAGGCGTCGGATTCGATCTGGGCCGAAGTCTTCAGAATCGGTTTTTATTATGTTTTTCGGTAACAGCTATAAAAGTTACATACGTTTCCGGTTTTAGTTTGGGTTTTGGGCGAAATGAAAATTTCTCATATCTCGACCTATCAGCTGACCCGGAGGCGTCGGATTCGATCTGGGCCGAAGTCTTCAGAATCGGTTTTTATTATGTTTTTCGGTAACAGCTATTAAAGTTACATACGTTTCCGGTTTTAGTTTCGGTTTTGGGCGAAATGAAAATTTCTCATATCTCGGCCTATCAGCTGACCCGGAGGCGTCGGATTCGATCTGGGCCGAAGTCTTCAGAATCGGTTTTTATTATGTTTTTCGGTAACAGCTATAAAAGTTACATACGTTTCCGGTTTTAGTTTCGGTTTTGGGCGAAATGAAAATTTCTCATATCTCGGCCTATCAGCTGACCCGGAGGCGTCGGATTCGATCTGGGCCGAAGTCTTCAGAATCGGTTTTTATTATGTTTTTCGGTAACAGCTATAAAAGTTACATACGTTTCCGGTTTTAGTTTCGGTTTTGGGCGAAATGAAAATTTCTCATATCTCGGCCTATCAGCTGACCCGGAGTCGTCGGATTCGATCTGGGCCGAAGTCTTCAGAATCGGTTTTTATTATGTTTTTCGGTAACAGCTATAAAAGTTACATACGTTTCCGGTTTTAGTTTCGGTTTTGGGCGAAATGAAAATTTCTCATATCTCGACCTATCAGCTGACCCGGAGGCGTCGGATTCGATCTGGGCCGAAGTCTTCAGAATCGGTTTTTATTATGTTTTTCGGTAACAGCTATAAAAGTTACATACGTTTCCGGTTTTAGTTTCGGTTTTGGGCGAAATGAAAATTTCTCATATCTCGGCCTATCAGCTGACCCGGAGGCGTCGGATTCGATCTGGGCCGAAGTCTTCAGAATCGGTTTTTATTATGTTTTTCGGTAACAGCTATAAAAGTTACATACGTTTCCGGTTTTAGTTTCGGTTTTGGGCGAAATGAAAATTTCTCATATCTCGACCTATCAGCTGACCCGGAGGCGTCGGATTCGATCTGGGCCGAAGTCTTCAGAATCGGTTTCTGTTATGTTTTTCGGTAACAGCTATAAAAGTTACATACGTTTCCGGTTTTAGTTTCGGTTTTGGGCGAAATGAAAATTTCTCATATCTCGGCCTATCAGCTGACCCGGAGGCGTCGGATTCGATCTGGGCCGAAGTCTTCAGAATCGGTTTTTATTATGTTTTTCGGTAACAGCTATAAAAGTTACATACGTTTCCGGTTTCAGTTTCGGTTTTGGGCGAAATGAAAATTTCTCATATCTCGGCCTATCAGCTGAACCGGAGGCGTCGGATTCGATCTGGGCCGAAGTCTTCAGAATCGGTTTTTATTATGTTTTTCGGTAACAGCTATAAAAGTTACATACGTTTCCGGTTTTAGTTTCGGTTTTGGGCGAAATGAAAATTTCTCATATCTCGGCCTATCAGCTGACCCGGAGGCGTCGGATTCGTTCTGGGCCGAAGTCTTCAGAATCGGTTTTTATTATGTTTTTCGGTAACAGTTATCATAGTTATACACGTTTCCGGTTTTAGTTTCGGTTTTGGGCGAAATGAAAATTTCTCATATCTCGGCCTATCAGCTGACCCGGAGGCGTCGGATTCGATCTGGGCCGAAGTCTTCAGAATCGGTTTTTATTATGTTTTTCGGTAACAGCTATAAAAGTTACATACGTTTCCGGTTTTAGTTTCGGTTTTGGGCGAAATGAAAATTTCTCATATCTCGGCCTATCAGCTGACCCGGAGGCGTCGGATTCGATCTGGGCCGAAGTCTTCAGAATCGGTTTCTGTTATGTTTTTCGGTAACAGCTATAAAAGTTACATACGTTTCCGGTTTTAGTTTCGGTTTTGGGCGAAATGAAAATTTCTCATATCTCGGCCTATCAGCTGACCCGGAGGCGTCGGATTCGTTCTGGGCCGAAGTCTTCAGAATCGGTTTTTATTATGTTTTTCGGTAACAGTTATCATAGTTATACACGTTTCCGGTTTTAGTTTCGGTTTTGGGCGAAATGAAAATTTCTCATATCTCGGCCTATCAGCTGACCCGGAGGCGTCGGATTCGTTCTGGGCCGAAGTCTTCAGAATCGGTTTTTATTATGTTTTTCGGTAACAGTTATCATAGTTATACACGTTTCCGGTTTTAGTTTCGGTTTTGGGCGAAATGAAAATTTCTCATATCTCGGCCTATCAGCTGACCCGGAGGCGTCGGATTCGATCTGGGCCGAAGTCTTCAGAATCGGTTTTTATTATGTTTTTCGGTAACAGCTATAAAAGTTACATACGTTTCCGGTTTCAGTTTCGGTTTTGGGCGAAATGAAAATTTCTCATATCTCGGCCTATCAGCTGACCCGGAGGCGTCGGATTCGATCTGGGCCGAAGTCTTCAGAATCGGTGTATATTATGTTTTTCGGTAACAGTTATCATTGTTATACACGTTTCCGGTTTTAGTTTCGGTTTTGGGCGAAATGAAAATTTCTCATATCTCGGCCTATCAGCTGACCCGGAGGCGTCGGATTCGATCTGGGCCGAAGTCTTCAGAATCGGTTTTTATTATGTTTTTCGGTAACAGTTATCATAGTTATACACGTTTCCGGTTTTAGTTTCGGTTTTGGGCGAAATGAAAATTTCTCATATCTCGGCCTATCAGCTGACCCGGAGGCGTCGGATTCGATCTGGGCCGAAGTTTTCAGAATCGGTTTTTATTATGTTTTTCGGTAACAGTTATCATAGTTATACACGTTTCCGGTTTTAGTTTCGGTTTTGGGCGAAATGAAAATTTCTCATATCTCGGCCTATCAGCTGACCCGGAGGCGTCGGATTCGATCTGGGCCGAAGTCTTCAGAATCGGTTTTTATTATGTTTTTCGGTAACAGCTATAAAAGTTACATACGTTTCCGGTTTTAGTTTCGGTTTTGGGCGAAATGAAAATTTCTCATATCTCGACCTATCAGCTGACCCGGAGGCGTCGGATTCGATCTGGGCCGAAGTCTTCAGAATCGGTTTTTATTATGTTTTTCGGTAACAGCTATAAAAGTTACATACGTTTCCGGTTTTAGTTTCGGTTTTGGGCGAAATGAAAATTTCTCATATCTCGGCCTATCAGCTGACCCGGAGGCGTCGGATTCGATCTGGGCCGAAGTCTTCAGAATCGGTTTTTATTATGTTTTTCGGTAACAGCTATAAAAGTTACACACGTTTCCGGTTTTAGTTTCGGTTTTGGGCGAAATGAAAATTTCTCATATCTCGGCCTATCAGCTGACCCGGAGGCGTCGGATTCGATCTGGGCCGAAGTCTTCAGAATCGGTTTTTATTATGTTTTTCGGTAACAGCTATAAAAGTTACATACGTTTCCGGTTTTAGTTTCGGTTTTGGGCGAAATGAAAATTTCTCATATCTCGGCCTATCAGCTGACCCGGAGTCGTCGGATTCGATCGGGGCCGAAGTCTTCAGAATCGGTTTTTATTATGTTTTTCGGTAACAGCTATAAAAGTTACATACGTTTCCGGTTTTAGTTTCGGTTTTGGGCGAAATGTAAATTTCTCATATCTCGACCTATCAGCTGACCCGGAGGCGTCGGATTCGATCTGGGCCGAAGTCTTCAGAATCGGTTTTATTATGTTTTTCGGTAACAGCTATTAAAGTTACATACGTTTCCGGTTTTAGTTTCGGTTTTGGGCGAAATGAAAATTTCTCATATCTCGGCCTATCAGCTGACCCGGAGGCGTCGGATTCGATCTGGGCCGAAGTCTTCAGAATCGGTTTTTATTATGTTTTTCGGTAACAGCTATAAAAGTTACATACGTTTCCGGTTTTAGTTTCGGTTTTGGGCGAAATGAAAATTTCTCATATCTCGGCCTATCAGCTGACCCGGAGGCGTCGGATTCGCTCCGAGCCGAAGTCTTCGGAATCGGTTTATATTATGTTTTTCGGTAACGACTATCATAGTTATACACGTTTCCGGTCTCAGTTTCGGATTTGGGCGAAATGAAAATTTCTCATATCTCGGCCTATCAGCTGACCCGGAGGCGTCGGATTCGCTCCGAGCCGAAGTCTTCAGAATCGGTTTATATTATGTTTTTCGGTAACGGCTATCATAGTTATACACGTTTCCGGTCTCAGTTTCGGATTTGGGCGAAATGGAAATTTCTCATATCTCGGCCTATCAGCTGACCCGGAGGCGTCGGATTCGCTCCGAGCCGAAGTCTTCAGAATCGGTTTATATTATGTTTTTCGGTAACGGCTATCATAGTTATACACGTTTCCGGTCTCAGTTTCGGATTTGGGCGAAATGAAAATTTCTCATATCTCGGCCTATCAGCTGACCCGGAGGCATCGGATTCGCTCCGAGCCGAAGTATTCGGAATCGGTTTATATTATGTTTTTCGGTAACGGCTTTCATAGTTATACACGTTTCCGGTCTCAGTTTCGGTTTTGGGCGAAATGAAAATTTCTCATATCTCGGCCTATCAGCTGACCCGGAGGCGTCGGATTCGCTCCGAGCCGAAGTCTTCGGAATCGGTTTATATTATGTTTTTCGGTAACGGCTATCATAGTTATACACGTTTCCGGTCTCAGTTTCGGATTTGGGCGAAATGAAAATTTCTCATATCTCGGCCTATCAGCTGATCCGGAGGCGTCGGATTCGCTCCGAGCCGAAGTCTTCAGAATCGGTTTATATTATGTTTTTCGGTAACGGCTATCATAGTTATACATGTTTCCGGTATCAGTTTCGGATTTGGGCGAAATGAAAATTTCTCATATCTCGGCCTATCAGCTGACCCGGAGGCGTCGGATTCGCTCCGAGCCGAAGTTTTCGGAATCGGTGTATATTATGTTTTTCGGTAACAGCTATCATAGTTATACACGTTTCCGGTCTCAGTTTCGGATTTGGGCGAAATGAAAATTTCTCATATCTCGGCCTATCAGCTGACCCGGAGGCGTCGGATTCGCTCCGAGCCGAAGTCTTCGGAATCGGTTTATATTATGTTTTTCGGTAACGGCTATCATAGTTATACACGTTTCCGGTCTCAGTTTCGGATTTGGGCGAAATGAAAATTTCTCATATCTCGGCTTATCAGCTGATCCGGAGGCGTCGGATTCGCTCCGAGCCGAAGTCTTCAGAATCGGTTTATATTATGTTTTTCGGTAACGGCTATCATAGTTATACACGTTTCCGGTCTCAGTTTCGGATTTGGGCGAAATGAAAATTTCTCATATCTCGGCCTATCAGCTGACCCGGAGGCGTCGGATTCGCTCCGAGCCGAAGTTTTCGGAATCGGTGTATATTATGTTTTTCGGTAACAGCTATCATAGTTATACACGTTTCCGGTCTCAGTTTCGGATTTGGGCGAAATGAAAATTTCTCATATCTCGGCCTATCAGCTGACCCGGAGGCGTCGGATTCGCTCCGAGCCGAAGTCTTCAGAATCGGTTTATATTATGTTTTTCGGTAACGGCTATCATAGTTATACACGTTTCCGGTCTCAGTTTCGGATTTGGGCGAAATGAAAATTTCTCATATCTCGGCCTATCAGCTGACCCGGAGGCGTCGGATTCGATCTGGGCCGAAGTCTTCAGAATCGGTTTTTATTATGTTTTTCGGTAACAGCTATAAAAGTTACATACGTTTCCGGTTTTAGTTTCGGTTTTGGGCGAAATGAAAATTTCTCATATCTCGACCTATCAGCTGACCCGGAGGCGTCGGATTCGATCTGGGCCGAAGTCTTCAGAATCGGTTTTTATTATGTTTTTCGGTAACAGCTATTAAAGTTACATACGTTTCCGGTTTTAGTTTCGGTTTTGGGCGAAATGAAAATTTCTCATATCTCGGCCTATCAGCTGACCCGGAGGCGTCGGATTCGATCTGGGCCGAAGTCTTCAGAATCGGTTTTTATTATGTTTTTCGGTAACAGCTATAAAAGTTACATACGTTTCCGGTTTCAGTTTCGGTTTTGGGCGAAATGAAAATTTCTCATATCTCGGCCTATCAGCTGACCCGGAGGCGTCGGATTCGATCTGGGCCGAAGTCTTCAGAATCGGTTTTTATTATGTTTTTCGGTAACAGCTATAAAAGTTACATACGTTTCCGGTTTTAGTTTCGGTTTTGGGCGAAATGAAAATTTCTCATATCTCGGCCTATCAGCTGACCCGGAGGCGTCGGATTCGATCTGGGCCGAAGTCTTCAGAATCGGTTTTTATTATGTTTTTCGGTAACAGCTATAAAAGTTACATACGTTTCCGGTTTTAGTTTCGGTTTTGGGCGAAATGAAAATTTCTCATATCTCGGCCTATCAGCTGACCCGGAGGCGTCGGATTCGATCTGGGCCGAAGTCTTCAGAATCGGTTTCTGTTATGTTTTTCGGTAACAGCTATAAAAGTTACATACGTTTCCGGTTTTAGTTTCGGTTTTGGGCGAAATGAAAATTTCTCATATCTCGGCCTATCAGCTGACCCGGAGGCGTCGGATTCGATCTGGGCCGAAGTCTTCAGAATCGGTTTTTATTATGTTTTTCGGTAACAGCTATAAAAGTTACATACGTTTCCGGTTTTAGTTTCGGTTTTGGGCGAAATGAAAATTTCTCATATCTCGGCCTATCAGCTGACCCGGAGGCGTCGGATTCGATCTGGGCCGAAGTCTTCAGAATCGGTTTTTATTATGTTTTTCGGTAACAGCTATAAAAGTTAAATACGTTTCCGGTTTTAGTTTCGGTTTTGGGCGAAATGAAAATTTCTCATATCTCGGCCTATCAGCTGACCCGGAGGCGTCGGATTCGATCTGGGCCGAAGTCTTCAGAATCGGTTTCTGTTATGTTTTTCGGTAACAGCTATAAAAGTTACATACGTTTCCGGTTTTAGTTTCGGTTTTGGGCGAAATGAAAATTTCTCATATCTCGGCCTATCAGCTGACCCGGAGGCGTCGGATTCGATCTGGGCCGAAGTCTTCAGAATCGGTTTTTATTATGTTTTTCGGTAACAGTTATAAAAGTTACATACGTTTCCGGTTTCAGTTTCGGTTTTGGGCGAAATGAAAATTTCTCATATCTCGGCCTATCAGCTGACCCGGAGGCGTCGGATTCGATCTGGGCCGAAGTCTTCAGAATCGGTTTTTATTATGTTTTTCGGTAACAGCTATAAAAGTTACATACGTTTCCGGTTTTAGTTTCGGTTTTGGGCGAAATGAAAATTTCTCATATCTCGGCCTATCAGCTGACCCGGAGGCGTCGGATTCGATCTGGGCCGAAGTCTTCAGAATCGGTTTTTATTATGTTTTTCGGTAACAGCTATAAAAGTTACATACGTTTCCGGTTTTAGTTTCGGTTTTGGGCGAAATGAAAATTTCTCATATCTCGACCTATCAGCTGACCCGGAGGCGTCGGATTCGATCTGGGCCGAAGTCTTCAGAATCGGTTTTTATTATGTTTTTCGGTAACAGCTATTAAAGTTACATACGTTTCCGGTTTTAGTTTCGGTTTTGGGCGAAATGAAAATTTCTCATATCTCGGCCTATCAGCTGACCCGGAGGCGTCGGATTCGATCTGGGCCGAAGTCTTCAGAATCGGTTTTTATTATGTTTTTCGGTAACAGCTATAAAAGTTACATACGTTTCCGGTTTCAGTTTCGGTTTTGGGCGAAATGAAAATTTCTCATATCTCGGCCTATCAGCTGACCCGGAGGCGTCGGATTCGATCTGGGCCGAAGTCTTCAGAATCGGTTTCTGTTATGTTTTTCGGTAACAGCTATAAAAGTTACATACGTTTCCGGTTTTAGTTTCGGTTTTGGGCGAAATGAAAATTTCTCATATCTCGGCCTATCAGCTGACCCGGAGGCGTCGGATTCGATCTGGGCCGAAGTCTTCAGAATCGGTTTTTATTATGTTTTTCGGTAACAGCTATAAAAGTTACATACGTTTCCGGTTTTAGTTTCGGTTTTGGGCGAAATGAAAATTTCTCATATCTCGGCCTATCAGCTGACCCGGAGGCGTCGGATTCGATCTGGGCCGAAGTCTTCAGAATCGGTTTTTATTATGTTTTTCGGTAACAGCTATAAAAGTTACATACGTTTCCGGTCTCAGTTTCGGTTTTGGGCGAAATGAAAATTTCTCATATCTCGGCCTATCAGCTGACCCGGAGGCGTCGGATTCGATCTGGGCCGTATTCTTCAGAATCGGTTTCTGTTATGTTTTTCGGTAACAGCTATAAAAGTTACATACGTTTCCGGTTTTAGTTTCGGTTTTGGGCGAAATGAAAATTTCTCATATCTCGGCCTATCAGCTGACCCGGAGGCGTCGGATTCGTTCTGGGCCGAAGTCTTCAGAATCGGTTTTTATTATGTTTTTCGGTAACAGCTATAAAAGTTACATACGTTTCCGGTTTTAGTTTCGGTTTTGGGCGAAATGAAAATTTCTCATATCTCGGCCTATCAGCTGACCCGGAGTCGTCGGATTCGATCGGGGCCGAAGTCTTCAGAATCGGTTTTTATTATGTTTTTCGGTAACAGCTATAAAAGTTACATACGTTTCCGGTTTTAGTTTCGGTTTTGGGCGAAATGTAAATTTCTCATATCTCGACCTATCAGCTGACCCGGAGGCGTCGGATTCGATCTGGGCCGAAGTCTTCAGAATCGGTTTTATTATGTTTTTCGGTAACAGCTATTAAAGTTACATACGTTTCCGGTTTTAGTTTCGGTTTTGGGCGAAATGAAAATTTCTCATATCTCGGCCTATCAGCTGACCCGGAGGCGTCGGATTCGATCTGGGCCGAAGTCTTCAGAATCGGTTTTTATTATGTTTTTCGGTAACAGCTATAAAAGTTACATACGTTTCCGGTTTTAGTTTCGGTTTTGGGCGAAATGAAAATTTCTCATATCTCGGCCTATCAGCTGACCCGGAGGCGTCGGATTCGCTCCGAGCCGAAGTCTTCGGAATCGGTTTATATTATGTTTTTCGGTAACGACTATCATAGTTATACACGTTTCCGGTCTCAGTTTCGGATTTGGGCGAAATGAAAATTTCTCATATCTCGGCCTATCAGCTGACCCGGAGGCGTCGGATTCGCTCCGAGCCGAAGTCTTCAGAATCGGTTTATATTATGTTTTTCGGTAACGGCTATCATAGTTATACACGTTTCCGGTCTCAGTTTCGGATTTGGGCGAAATGGAAATTTCTCATATCTCGGCCTATCAGCTGACCCGGAGGCGTCGGATTCGCTCCGAGCCGAAGTCTTCAGAATCGGTTTATATTATGTTTTTCGGTAACGGCTATCATAGTTATACACGTTTCCGGTCTCAGTTTCGGATTTGGGCGAAATGAAAATTTCTCATATCTCGGCCTATCAGCTGACCCGGAGGCATCGGATTCGCTCCGAGCCGAAGTATTCGGAATCGGTTTATATTATGTTTTTCGGTAACGGCTTTCATAGTTATACACGTTTCCGGTCTCAGTTTCGGTTTTGGGCGAAATGAAAATTTCTCATATCTCGGCCTATCAGCTGACCCGGAGGCGTCGGATTCGCTCCGAGCCGAAGTCTTCGGAATCGGTTTATATTATGTTTTTCGGTAACGGCTATCATAGTTATACACGTTTCCGGTCTCAGTTTCGGATTTGGGCGAAATGAAAATTTCTCATATCTCGGCCTATCAGCTGATCCGGAGGCGTCGGATTCGCTCCGAGCCGAAGTCTTCAGAATCGGTTTATATTATGTTTTTCGGTAACGGCTATCATAGTTATACATGTTTCCGGTATCAGTTTCGGATTTGGGCGAAATGAAAATTTCTCATATCTCGGCCTATCAGCTGACCCGGAGGCGTCGGATTCGCTCCGAGCCGAAGTTTTCGGAATCGGTGTATATTATGTTTTTCGGTAACAGCTATCATAGTTATACACGTTTCCGGTCTCAGTTTCGGATTTGGGCGAAATGAAAATTTCTCATATCTCGGCCTATCAGCTGACCCGGAGGCGTCGGATTCGCTCCGAGCCGAAGTCTTCGGAATCGGTTTATATTATGTTTTTCGGTAACGGCTATCATAGTTATACACGTTTCCGGTCTCAGTTTCGGATTTGGGCGAAATGAAAATTTCTCATATCTCGGCTTATCAGCTGATCCGGAGGCGTCGGATTCGCTCCGAGCCGAAGTCTTCAGAATCGGTTTATATTATGTTTTTCGGTAACGGCTATCATAGTTATACACGTTTCCGGTCTCAGTTTCGGATTTGGGCGAAATGAAAATTTCTCATATCTCGGCCTATCAGCTGACCCGGAGGCGTCGGATTCGCTCCGAGCCGAAGTTTTCGGAATCGGTGTATATTATGTTTTTCGGTAACAGCTATCATAGTTATACACGTTTCCGGTCTCAGTTTCGGATTTGGGCGAAATGAAAATTTCTCATATCTCGGCCTATCAGCTGACCCGGAGGCGTCGGATTCGCTCCGAGCCGAAGTCTTCAGAATCGGTTTATATTATGTTTTTCGGTAACGGCTATCATAGTTATACACGTTTCCGGTCTCAGTTTCGGATTTGGGCGAAATGAAAATTTCTCATATCTCGGCCTATCAGCTGACCCGGAGGCGTCGGATTCGATCTGGGCCGAAGTCTTCAGAATCGGTTTTTATTATGTTTTTCGGTAACAGCTATAAAAGTTACATACGTTTCCGGTTTTAGTTTCGGTTTTGGGCGAAATGAAAATTTCTCATATCTCGACCTATCAGCTGACCCGGAGGCGTCGGATTCGATCTGGGCCGAAGTCTTCAGAATCGGTTTTTATTATGTTTTTCGGTAACAGCTATTAAAGTTACATACGTTTCCGGTTTTAGTTTCGGTTTTGGGCGAAATGAAAATTTCTCATATCTCGGCCTATCAGCTGACCCGGAGGCGTCGGATTCGATCTGGGCCGAAGTCTTCAGAATCGGTTTTTATTATGTTTTTCGGTAACAGCTATAAAAGTTACATACGTTTCCGGTTTCAGTTTCGGTTTTGGGCGAAATGAAAATTTCTCATATCTCGGCCTATCAGCTGACCCGGAGGCGTCGGATTCGATCTGGGCCGAAGTCTTCAGAATCGGTTTTTATTATGTTTTTCGGTAACAGCTATAAAAGTTACATACGTTTCCGGTTTTAGTTTCGGTTTTGGGCGAAATGAAAATTTCTCATATCTCGGCCTATCAGCTGACCCGGAGGCGTCGGATTCGATCTGGGCCGAAGTCTTCAGAATCGGTTTTTATTATGTTTTTCGGTAACAGCTATAAAAGTTACATACGTTTCCGGTTTTAGTTTCGGTTTTGGGCGAAATGAAAATTTCTCATATCTCGGCCTATCAGCTGACCCGGAGGCGTCGGATTCGATCTGGGCCGAAGTCTTCAGAATCGGTTTCTGTTATGTTTTTCGGTAACAGCTATAAAAGTTACATACGTTTCCGGTTTTAGTTTCGGTTTTGGGCGAAATGAAAATTTCTCATATCTCGGCCTATCAGCTGACCCGGAGGCGTCGGATTCGATCTGGGCCGAAGTCTTCAGAATCGGTTTTTATTATGTTTTTCGGTAACAGCTATAAAAGTTACATACGTTTCCGGTTTTAGTTTCGGTTTTGGGCGAAATGAAAATTTCTCATATCTCGGCCTATCAGCTGACCCGGAGGCGTCGGATTCGATCTGGGCCGAAGTCTTCAGAATCGGTTTTTATTATGTTTTTCGGTAACAGCTATAAAAGTTAAATACGTTTCCGGTTTTAGTTTCGGTTTTGGGCGAAATGAAAATTTCTCATATCTCGGCCTATCAGCTGACCCGGAGGCGTCGGATTCGATCTGGGCCGAAGTCTTCAGAATCGGTTTCTGTTATGTTTTTCGGTAACAGCTATAAAAGTTACATACGTTTCCGGTTTTAGTTTCGGTTTTGGGCGAAATGAAAATTTCTCATATCTCGGCCTATCAGCTGACCCGGAGGCGTCGGATTCGATCTGGGCCGAAGTCTTCAGAATCGGTTTTTATTATGTTTTTCGGTAACAGCTATAAAAGTTACATACGTTTCCGGTTTCAGTTTCGGTTTTGGGCGAAATGAAAATTTCTCATATCTCGGCCTATCAGCTGACCCGGAGGCGTCGGATTCGATCTGGGCCGAAGTCTTCAGAATCGGTTTTTATTATGTTTTTCGGTAACAGCTATAAAAGTTACATACGTTTCCGGTTTTAGTTTCGGTTTTGGGCGAAATGAAAATTTCTCATATCTCGGCCTATCAGCTGACCCGGAGGCGTCGGATTCGATCTGGGCCGAAGTCTTCAGAATCGGTTTTTATTATGTTTTTCGGTAACAGCTATAAAAGTTACATACGTTTCCGGTTTTAGTTTCGGTTTTGGGCGAAATGAAAATTTCTCATATCTCGACCTATCAGCTGACCCGGAGGCGTCGGATTCGATCTGGGCCGAAGTCTTCAGAATCGGTTTTTATTATGTTTTTCGGTAACAGCTATTAAAGTTACATACGTTTCCGGTTTTAGTTTCGGTTTTGGGCGAAATGAAAATTTCTCATATCTCGGCCTATCAGCTGACCCGGAGGCGTCGGATTCGATCTGGGCCGAAGTCTTCAGAATCGGTTTTTATTATGTTTTTCGGTAACAGCTATAAAAGTTACATACGTTTCCGGTTTCAGTTTCGGTTTTGGGCGAAATGAAAATTTCTCATATCTCGGCCTATCAGCTGACCCGGAGGCGTCGGATTCGATCTGGGCCGAAGTCTTCAGAATCGGTTTCTGTTATGTTTTTCGGTAACAGCTATAAAAGTTACATACGTTTCCGGTTTTAGTTTCGGTTTTGGGCGAAATGAAAATTTCTCATATCTCGGCCTATCAGCTGACCCGGAGGCGTCGGATTCGATCTGGGCCGAAGTCTTCAGAATCGGTTTTTATTATGTTTTTCGGTAACAGCTATAAAAGTTACATACGTTTCCGGTTTTAGTTTCGGTTTTGGGCGAAATGAAAATTTCTCATATCTCGGCCTATCAGCTGACCCGGAGGCGTCGGATTCGATCTGGGCCGAAGTCTTCAGAATCGGTTTTTATTATGTTTTTCGGTAACAGCTATAAAAGTTACTTACGTTTCCGGTCTCAGTTTCGGTTTTGGGCGAAATGAAAATTTCTCATATCTCGGCCTATCAGCTGACCCGGAGGCGTCGGATTCGATCTGGGCCGTATTCTTCAGAATCGGTTTCTGTTATGTTTTTCGGTAACAGCTATAAAAGTTACATACGTTTCCGGTTTTAGTTTCGGTTTTGGGCGAAATGAAAATTTCTCATATCTCGGCCTATCAGCTGACCCGGAGGCGTCGGATTCGTTCTGGGCCGAAGTCTTCAGAATCGGTTTTTATTATGTTTTTCGGTAACAGTTATCATAGTTATACACGTTTCCGGTTTTAGTTTCGGTTTTGGGCGAAATGAAAATTTCTCATATCTCGGCCTATCAGCTGACCCGGAGGCGTCGGATTCGATCTGGGCCGAAGTCTTCAGAATCGGTTTTTATTATGTTTTTCGGTAACAGTTATCATAGTTATACACGTTTCCGGTTTTAGTTTCGGTTTTGGGCGAAATGAAAATTTCTCATATCTCGGCCTATCAGCTGACCCGGAGGCGTCGGATTCGATCTGGGCCGAAGTCTTCAGAATCGGTTTTTATTATGTTTTTCGGTAACAGCTATAAAAGTTACATACGTTTCCGGTTTTAGTTTCGGTTTTGGGCGAAATGAAAATTTCTCATATCTCGGCCTATCAGCTGACCCGGAGGCGTCGGATTCGATCTGGGCCGAAGTCTTCAGAATCGGTTTTTATTATGTTTTTCGGTAACAGCTATAAAAGTTACATACGTTTCCGGTTTTAGTTTCGGTTTTGGGCGAAATGAATATTTCTCATATCTCGACCTATCAGCTGACCCGGAGGCGTCGGATTCGATCTGGGCCGAAGTCTTCAGAATCGGTTTTTATTATGTTTTTCGGTAACAGCTATTAAAGTTACATACGTTTCCGGTTTTAGTTTCGGTTTTGGGCGAAATGAAAATTTCTCATATCTCGGCCTATCAGCTGACCCGGAGGCGTCGGATTCGATCTGGGCCGAAGTCTTCAGAATCGGTTTTTATTATGTTTTTCGGTAACAGCTATAAAAGTTACATACGTTTCCGGTTTCAGTTTCGGTTTTGGGCGAAATGAAAATTTCTCATATCTCGGCCTATCAGCTGACCCGGAGGCGTCGGATTCGATCTGGGCCGAAGTCTTCAGAATCGGTTTTTATTATGTTTTTCGGTAACAGCTATAAAAGTTACATACGTTTCCGGTTTTAGTTTCGGTTTTGGGCGAAATGAAAATTTCTCATATCTCGGCCTATCAGCTGACCCGGAGGCGTCGGATTCGATCTGGGCCGAAGTCTTCAGAATCGGTTTCTGTTATGTTTTTCGGTAACAGCTATAAAAGTTACATACGTTTCCGGTTTTAGTTTCGGTTTTGGGCGAAATGAAAATTTCTCATATCTCGGCCTATCAGCTGACCCGGAGGCGTCGGATTCGATCTGGGCCGAAGTCTTCAGAATCGGTTTTTATTATGTTTTTCGGTAACAGCTATAAAAGTTACATACGTTTCCGGTTTTAGTTTCGGTTTTGGGCGAAATGAAAATTTCTCATATCTCGGCCTATCAGCTGACCCGGAGGCGTCGGATTCGATCTGGGCCGAAGTCTTCAGAATCGGTTTTTATTATGTTTTTCGGTAACAGCTATAAAAGTTACATACGTTTCCGGTTTTAGTTTCGGTTTTGGGCGAAATGAAAATTTCTCATATCTCGGCCTATCAGCTGACCCGGAGGCGTCGGATTCGATCTGGGCCGAAGTCTTCAGAATCGGTTTTTATTATGTTTTTCGGTAACAGTTATAAAAGTTACATACGTTTCCGGTTTTAGTTTCGGTTTTGGGCGAAATGAAAATTTCTCATATCTCGGCCTATCAGCTGACCCGGAGGTGTCGGATTCGATCTGGGCCGAAGTCTTCAGAATCGGTTTTTATTATGTTTTTCGGTAACAGCTATAAAAGTTACATACGTTTCCGGTTTTAGTTTCGGTTTTGGGCGAAATGAAAATTTCTCATATCTCGGCCTATCAGCTGACCCGGAGGCGTCGGATTCGATCTGGGCCGAAGTCTTCAGAATCGGTTTTTATTATGGTTTTCGGTAACAGTTATCATAGTTATACACGTTTCCGGTTTTAGTTTCGGTTTTGGGCGAAATGAAAATTTCTCATATCTCGGCCTATCAGCTGACCCGGAGGCGTCGGATTCGATCTGGGCCGAAGTCTTCAGAATCGGTTTTTATTATGTTTTTCGGTAACAGCTATAAAAGTTACATACGTTTCCGGTTTCAGTTTCGGTTTTGGGCGAAATGAAAATTTCTCATATCTCGGCCTATCAGCTGACCCGGAGGCGTCGGATTCGATCTGGGCCGAAGTCTTCAGAATCGGTTTTTATTATGTTTTTCGGTAACAGTTATCATAGTTATACACGTTTCCGGTTTTAGTTTCGGTTTTGGGCGAAATGAAAATTTCTCATATCTCGGCCTATCAGCTGACCCGGAGGCGTCGGATTCGATCTGGGCCGAAGTCTTCAGAATCGGTTTTTATTATGTTTTTCGGTAACAGCTATAAAAGTTACATACGTTTCCGGTTTTAGTTTGGGTTTTGGGCGAAATGAAAATTTCTCATATCTCGACCTATCAGCTGACCCGGAGGCGTCGGATTCGATCTGGGCCGAAGTCTTCAGAATCGGTTTTTATTATGTTTTTCGGTAACAGCTATAAAAGTTACATACGTTTCCGGTTTTAGTTTCGGTTTTGGGCGAAATGAAAATTTCTCATATCTCGGCCTATCAGCTGACCCGGAGGCGTCGGATTCGATCTGGGCCGAAGTCTTCAGAATCGGTTTTTATTATGTTTTTCGGTAACAGCTATAAAAGTTACATACGTTTCCGGTTTTAGTTTCGGTTTTGGGCGAAATGAAAATTTCTCATATCTCGGCCTATCAGCTGACCCGGAGTCGTCGGATTCGATCTGGGCCGAAGTCTTCAGAATCGGTTTTTATTATGTTTTTCGGTAACAGCTATAAAAGTTACATACGTTTCCGGTTTTAGTTTCGGTTTTGGGCGAAATGAAAATTTCTCATATCTCGGCCTATCAGCTGACCCGGAGGCGTCGGATTCGATCTGGGCCGAAGTCTTCAGAATCGGTTTTTATTATGTTTTTCGGTAACAGCTATAAAAGTTACATACGTTTCCGGTTTTAGTTTCGGTTTTGGGCGAAATGAAAATTTCTCATATCTCGGCCTATCAGCTGACCCGGAGGCGTCGGATTCGATCTGGGCCGAAGTCTTCAGAATCGGTTTTTATTATGTTTTTCGGTAACAGCTATAAAAGTTACATACGTTTCCGGTTTTAGTTTCGGTTTTGGGCGAAATGAAAATTTCTCATATCTCGACCTATCAGCTGACCCGGAGGCGTCGGATTCGATCTGGGCCGAAGTCTTCAGAATCGGTTTCTGTTATGTTTTTCGGTAACAGCTATAAAAGTTACATACGTTTCCGGTTTTAGTTTCGGTTTTGGGCGAAATGAAAATTTCTCATATCTCGGCCTATCAGCTGACCCGGAGGCGTCGGATTCGATCTGGGCCGAAGTCTTCAGAATCGGTTTTTATTATGTTTTTCGGTAACAGCTATAAAAGTTACATACGTTTCCGGTTTCAGTTTCGGTTTTGGGCGAAATGAAAATTTCTCATATCTCGGCCTATCAGCTGACCCGGAGGCGTCGGATTCGATCTGGGCCGAAGTCTTCAGAATCGGTTTTTATTATGTTTTTCGGTAACAGTTATCATAGTTATACACGTTTCCGGTTTTAGTTTCGGTTTTGGGCGAAATGAAAATTTCTCATATCTCGGCCTATCAGCTGACCCGGAGGCGTCGGATTCGATCTGGGCCGAAGTCTTCAGAATCGGTTTTTATTATGTTTTTCGGTAACAGCTATAAAAGTTACATACGTTTCCGGTTTTAGTTTGGGTTTTGGGCGAAATGAAAATTTCTCATATCTCGACCTATCAGCTGACCCGGAGGCGTCGGATTCGATCTGGGCCGAAGTCTTCAGAATCGGTTTTTATTATGTTTTTCGGTAACAGCTATAAAAGTTACATACGTTTCCGGTTTTAGTTTCGGTTTTGGGCGAAATGAAAATTTCTCATATCTCGGCCTATCAGCTGACCCGGAGTCGTCGGATTCGATCTGGGCCGAAGTCTTCAGAATCGGTTTTTATTATGTTTTTCGGTAACAGCTATAAAAGTTACATACGTTTCCGGTTTTAGTTTCGGTTTTGGGCGAAATGAAAATTTCTCATATCTCGACCTATCAGCTGACCCGGAGGCGTCGGATTCGATCTGGGCCGAAGTCTTCAGAATCGGTTTTTATTATGTTTTTCGGTAACAGCTATAAAAGTTACATACGTTTCCGGTTTTAGTTTCGGTTTTGGGCGAAATGAAAATTTCTCATATCTCGGCCTATCAGCTGACCCGGAGGCGTCGGATTCGATCTGGGCCGAAGTCTTTAGAATCGGTTTCTGTTATGTTTTTCGGTAACAGCTATAAAAGTTACATACGTTTCCGGTTTTAGTTTCGGTTTTGGGCGAAATGAAAATTTCTCATATCTCGGCCTATCAGCTGACCCGGAGGCGTCGGATTCGTTCTGGGCCGAAGTCTTCAGAATCGGTTTTTATTATGTTTTTCGGTAACAGTTATCATAGTTATACACGTTTCCGGTTTTAGTTTCGGTTTTGGGCGAAATGAAAATTTCTCATATCTCGGCCTATCAGCTGACCCGGAGGCGTCGGATTCGTTCTGGGCCGAAGTCTTCAGAATCGGTTTTTATTATGTTTTTCGGTAACAGTTATCATAGTTATACACGTTTCCGGTTTTAGTTTCGGTTTTGGGCGAAATGAAAATTTCTCATATCTCGGCCTATCAGCTGACCCGGAGGCGTCGGATTCGATCTGGGCCGAAGTCTTCAGAATCGGTTTTTATTATGTTTTTCGGTAACAGCTATAAAAGTTACATACGTTTCCGGTTTCAGTTTCGGTTTTGGGCGAAATGAAAATTTCTCATATCTCGGCCTATCAGCTGACCCGGAGGCGTCGGATTCGATCTGGGCCGAAGTCTTCAGAATCGGTGTATATTATGTTTTTCGGTAACAGTTATCATTGTTATACACGTTTCCGGTTTTAGTTTCGGTTTTGGGCGAAATGAAAATTTCTCATATCTCGGCCTATCAGCTGACCCGGAGGCGTCGGATTCGATCTGGGCCGAAGTCTTCAGAATCGGTTTTTATTATGTTTTTCGGTAACAGCTATAAAAGTTACATACGTTTCCAGTTTCAGTTTCGGTTTTGGGCGAAATGAAAATTTCTCATATCTCGGCCTATCAGCTGACCCGGAGGCGTCGGATTCGATCTGGGCCGAAGTCTTCAGAATCGGTTTTTATTATGTTTTTCGGTAACAGTTATCATAGTTATACACGTTTCCGGTTTTAGTTTCGGTTTTGGGCGAAATGAAAATTTCTCATATCTCGGCCTATCAGCTGACCCGGAGGCGTCGGATTCGATCTGGGCCGAAGTCTTCAGAATCGGTTTTTATTATGTTTTTCGGTAACAGCTATAAAAGTTACATACGTTTCCGGTTTTAGTTTCGGTTTTGGGCGAAATGAAAATTTCTCATATCTCGACCTATCAGCTGACCCGGAGGCGTCGGATTCGATCTGGGCCGAAGTCTTCAGAATCGGTTTTTATTATGTTTTTCGGTAACAGCTATAAAAGTTACATACGTTTCCGGTTTTAGTTTCGGTTTTGGGCGAAATGAAAATTTCTCATATCTCGGCCTATCAGCTGACCCGGAGGCGTCGGATTCGATCTGGGCCGAAGTCTTCAGAATCGGTTTTTATTATGTTTTTCGGTAACAGCTATAAAAGTTACACACGTTTCCGGTTTTAGTTTCGGTTTTGGGCGAAATGAAAATTTCTCATATCTCGGCCTATCAGCTGACCCGGAGGCGTCGGATTCGATCTGGGCCGAAGTCTTCAGAATCGGTTTTTATTATGTTTTTCGGTAACAGCTATAAAAGTTACATACGTTTCCGGTTTTAGTTTCGGTTTTGGGCGAAATGAAAATTTCTCATATCTCGGCCTATCAGCTGACCCGGAGTCGTCGGATTCGATCGGGGCCGAAGTCTTCAGAATCGGTTTTTATTATGTTTTTCGGTAACAGCTATAAAAGTTACATACGTTTCCGGTTTGAGTTTCGGTTTTGGGCGAAATGTAAATTTCTCATATCTCGACCTATCAGCTGACCCGGAGGCGTCGGATTCGATCTGGGCCGAAGTCTTCAGAATCGGTTTTTATTATGTTTTTCGGTAACAGCTATTAAAGTTACATACGTTTCCGGTTTTAGTTTCGGTTTTGGGCGAAATGAAAATTTCTCATATCTCGGCCTATCAGCTGACCCGGAGGCGTCGGATTCGATCTGGGCCGAAGTCTTCAGAATCGGTTTTTATTATGTTTTTCGGTAACAGCTATAAAAGTTACATACGTTTCCGGTTTTAGTTTCGGTTTTGGGCGAAATGAAAATTTCTCATATCTCGGCCTATCAGCTGACCCGGAGGCGTCGGATTCGATCTGGGCCGAAGTCTTCAGAATCGGTTTTTATTATGTTTTTCGGTAACAGCTATAAAAGTTACATACGTTTCCGGTTTTAGTTTCGGTTTTGGGCGAAATGAAAATTTCTCATATCTCGGCCTATCAGCTGACCCAGAGGCGTCGGATTCGATCTGGGCCGAAGTCTTCAGAATCGGTTTTTATTATGTTTTTCGGTAACAGTTATCATAGTTATACACGTTTCCGGTTTTAGTTTCGGTTTTGGGCGAAATGAAAATTTCTCATATCTCGGCCTATCAGCTGACCCGGAGGCGTCGGTTTCGATCTGGGCCGAAGTCTTCAGAATCGGTTTTTATTATGTTTTTCGGTAACAGCTATAAAAGTTACATACGTTTCCGGTTTCAGTTTCGGTTTTGGGCGAAATGAAAATTTCTCATATCTCGGCCTATCAGCTGACCCGGAGGCGTCGGATTCGATCTGGGCCGAAGTCTTCAGAATCGGTTTTTATTATGTTTTTCGGTAACAGCTATAAAAGTTACATACGTTTCCGGTTTCAGTTTCGGTTTTGGGCGAAATGAAAATTTCTCATATCTCGGCCTATCAGCTGACCCGGAGGCGTCGGATTCGATCTGGGCCGAAGTCTTCAGAATCGGTTTTTATTATGTTTTTCGGTAACAGTTATCATAGTTATACACGTTTCCGGTTTTAGTTTCGGTTTTGGGCGAAATGAAAATTTCTCATATCTCGGCCTATCAGCTGACCCGGAGGCGTCGGATTCGATCTGGGCCGAAGTCTTCAGAATCGGTTTTTATTATGTTTTTCGGTAACAGTTATCATAGTTATACACGTTTCCGGTTTTAGTTTCGGTTTTGGGCGAAATGAAAATTTCTCATATCTCGGCCTATCAGCTGACCCGGAGGCGTCGGATTCGATCTGGGCCGAAGTCTTCAGAATCGGTTTTTATTATGTTTTTCGGTAACAGCTATAAAAGTTACATACGTTTCCGGTTTTAGTTTCGGTTTTGGGCGAAATGAAAATTTCTCATATCTCGGCCTATCAGCTGACCCGGAGGCGTCGGATTCGATCTGGGCCGAAGTCTTCAGAATCGGTTTTTATTATGTTTTTCGGTAACAGCTATAAAAGTTAAATACGTTTCCGGTTTTAGTTTCGGTTTTGGGCGAAATGAAAATTTCTCATATCTCGGCCTATCAGCTGACCCGGAGGCGTCGGATTCGATCTGGGCCGAAGTCTTCAGAATCGGTTTCTGTTATGTTTTTCGGTAACAGCTATAAAAGTTACATACGTTTCCGGTTTTAGTTTCGGTTTTGGGCGAAATGAAAATTTCTCATATCTCGACCTATCAGCTGACCCGGAGGCGTCGGATTCGATCTGGGCCGAAGTCTTCAGAATCGGTTTTTATTATGTTTTTCGGTAACAGCTATTAAAGTTACATACGTTTCCGGTTTTAGTTTCGGTTTTGGGCGAAATGAAAATTTCTCATATCTCGGCCTATCAGCTGACCCGGAGGCGTCGGATTCGATCTGGGCCGAAGTCTTCAGAATCGGTTTTTATTATGTTTTTCGGTAACAGCTATAAAAGTTACATACGTTTCCGGTTTTAGTTTCGGTTTTGGGCGAAATGAAAATTTCTCATATCTCGGCCTATCAGCTGACCCGGAGGCGTCGGATTCGATCTGGGCCGAAGTCTTCAGAATCGGTTTCTGTTATGTTTTTCGGTAACAGCTATAAAAGTTACATACGTTTCCGGTTTTAGTTTCGGTTTTGGGCGAAATGAAAATTTCTCATATCTCGGCCTATCAGCTGACCCGGAGGCGTCGGATTCGATCTGGGCCGAAGTCTTCAGAATCGGTTTTTATTATGTTTTTCGGTAACAGCTATAAAAGTTACATACGTTTCCGGTTTTAGTTTCGGTTTTGGGCGAAATGAAAATTTCTCATATCTCGGCCTATCAGCTGACCCGGAGGCGTCGGATTCGATCTGGGCCGAAGTCTTCAGAATCGGTTTCTGTTATGTTTTTCGGTAACAGCTATAAAAGTTACATACGTTTCCGGTTTTAGTTTCGGTTTTGGGCGAAATGAAAATTTCTCATATCTCGGCCTATCAGCTGACCCGGAGGCGTCGGATTCGATCTGGGCCGAAGTCTTCAGAATCGGTTTTTATTATGTTTTTCGGTAACAGCTATAAAAGTTACATACGTTTCCGGTTTTAGTTTCGGTTTTGGGCGAAATGAAAATTTCTCATATCTCGGCCTATCAGCTGACCCGGAGGCGTCGGATTCGATCTGGGCCGAAGTCTTCAGAATCGGTTTTTATTATGTTTTTCGGTAACAGTTATCATAGTTATACACGTTTCCGGTTTTAGTTTCGGTTTTGGGCGAAATGAAAATTTCTCATATCTCGGCCTATCAGCTGACCCGGAGGCGTCGGATTCGATCTGGGCCGAAGTCTTCAGAATCGGTTTTTATTATGTTTTTCGGTAACAGCTATAAAAGTTACATACGTTTCCGGTTTCAGTTTCGGTTTTGGGCGAAATAAAAATTTCTCATATCTCGGCCTATCAGCTGACCCGGAGGCGTCGGATTCGATCTGGGCCGAAGTCTTCAGAATCGGTTTTTATTATGTTTTTCGGTAACAGTTATCATAGTTATACACGTTTCCGGTTTTAGTTTCGGTTTTGGGCGAAATGAAAATTTCTCATATCTCGGCCTATCAGCTGACCCGGAGGCGTCGGATTCGATCTGGGCCGAAGTCTTCAGAATCGGTTTTTATTATGTTTTTCGGTAACAGCTATAAAAGTTACATACGTTTCCGGTTTTAGTTTCGGTTTTGGGCGAAATGAAAATTTCTCATATCTCGGCCTATCAGCTGACCCGGAGGCGTCGGATTCGATCTGGGCCGAAGTCTTCAGAATCGGTTTTTATTATGTTTTTCGGTAACAGCTATAAAAGTTACATACGTTTCCGGTTTTAGTTTCGGTTTTGGGCGAAATGAATATTTCTCATATCTCGACCTATCAGCTGACCCGGAGGCGTCGGATTCGATCTGGGCCGAAGTCTTCAGAATCGGTTTTTATTATGTTTTTCGGTAACAGCTATTAAAGTTACATACGTTTCCGGTTTTAGTTTCGGTTTTGGGCGAAATGAAAATTTCTCATATCTCGGCCTATCAGCTGACCCGGAGGCGTCGGATTCGATCTGGGCCGAAGTCTTCAGAATCGGTTTTTATTATGTTTTTCGGTAACAGCTATAAAAGTTACATACGTTTCCGGTTTCAGTTTCGGTTTTGGGCGAAATGAAAATTTCTCATATCTCGGCCTATCAGCTGACCCGGAGGCGTCGGATTCGATCTGGGCCGAAGTCTTCAGAATCGGTTTTTATTATGTTTTTCGGTAACAGCTATAAAAGTTACATACGTTTCCGGTTTTAGTTTCGGTTTTGGGCGAAATGAAAATTTCTCATATCTCGGCCTATCAGCTGACCCGGAGGCGTCGGATTCGATCTGGGCCGAAGTCTTCAGAATCGGTTTCTGTTATGTTTTTCGGTAACAGCTATAAAAGTTACATACGTTTCCGGTTTTAGTTTTGGTTTTGGGCGAAATGAAAATTTCTCATATCTCGGCCTATCAGCTGACCCGGAGGCGTCGGATTCGATCTGGGCCGAAGTCTTCAGAATCGGTTTTTATTATGTTTTTCGGTAACAGCTATAAAAGTTACATACGTTTCCGGTTTTAGTTTCGGTTTTGGGCGAAATGAAAATTTCTCATATCTCGGCCTATCAGCTGACCCGGAGGCGTCGGATTCGATCTGGGCCGAAGTCTTCAGAATCGGTTTTTATTATGTTTTTCGGTAACAGCTATAAAAGTTACATACGTTTCCGGTTTTAGTTTCGGTTTTGGGCGAAATGAAAATTTCTCATATCTCGGCCTATCAGCTGACCCGGAGGCGTCGGATTCGATCTGGGCCGAAGTCTTCAGAATCGGTTTTTATTATGTTTTTCGGTAACAGTTATAAAAGTTACATACGTTTCCGGTTTTAGTTTCGGTTTTGGGCGAAATGAAAATTTCTCATATCTCGGCCTATCAGCTGACCCGGAGGTGTCGGATTCGATCTGGGCCGAAGTCTTCAGAATCGGTTTTTATTATGTTTTTCGGTAACAGCTATAAAAGTTACATACGTTTCCGGTTTTAGTTTCGGTTTTGGGCGAAATGAAAATTTCTCATATCTCGGCCTATCAGCTGACCCGGAGGCGTCGGATTCGATCTGGGCCGAAGTCTTCAGAATCGGTTTTTATTATGGTTTTCGGTAACAGTTATCATAGTTATACACGTTTCCGGTTTTAGTTTCGGTTTTGGGCGAAATGAAAATTTCTCATATCTCGGCCTATCAGCTGACCCGGAGGCGTCGGATTCGATCTGGGCCGAAGTCTTCAGAATCGGTTTTTATTATGTTTTTCGGTAACAGCTATAAAAGTTACATACGTTTCCGGTTTCAGTTTCGGTTTTGGGCGAAATGAAAATTTCTCATATCTCGGCCTATCAGCTGACCCGGAGGCGTCGGATTCGATCTGGGCCGAAGTCTTCAGAATCGGTTTTTATTATGTTTTTCGGTAACAGTTATCATAGTTATACACGTTTCCGGTTTTAGTTTCGGTTTTGGGCGAAATGAAAATTTCTCATATCTCGGCCTATCAGCTGACCCGGAGGCGTCGGATTCGATCTGGGCCGAAGTCTTCAGAATCGGTTTTTATTATGTTTTTCGGTAACAGCTATAAAAGTTACATACGTTTCCGGTTTTAGTTTCGGTTTTGGGCGAAATGAAAATTTCTCATATCTCGGCCTATCAGCTGACCCGGAGGCGTCGGATTCGATCTGGGCCGAAGTCTTCAGAATCGGTTTTTATTATGTTTTTCGGTAACAGTTATCATAGTTATACACGTTTCCGGTTTTAGTTTCGGTTTTGGGCGAAATGAAAATTTCTCATATCTCGGCCTATCAGCTGACCCGGAGGCGTCGGATTCGATCTGGGCCGAAGTCTTCAGAATCGGTTTTTATTATGTTTTTCGGTAACAGCTATAAAAGTTACATACGTTTCCGGTTTCAGTTTCGGTTTTGGGCGAAATGAAAATTTCTCATATCTCGGCCTATCAGCTGACCCGGAGGCGTCGGATTCGATCTGGGCCGAAGTCTTCAGAATCGGTTTTTATTATGTTTTTCGGTAACAGTTATCATAGTTATACACGTTTCCGGTTTTAGTTTCGGTTTTGGGCGAAATGAAAATTTCTCATATCTCGGCCTATCAGCTGACCCGGAGGCGTCGGATTCGATCTGGGCCGAAGTCTTCAGAATCGGTTTTTATTATGTTTTTCGGTAACAGCTATAAAAGTTACATACGTTTCCGGTTTTAGTTTGGGTTTTGGGCGAAATGAAAATTTCTCATATCTCGACCTATCAGCTGACCCGGAGGCGTCGGATTCGATCTGGGCCGAAGTCTTCAGAATCGGTTTTTATTATGTTTTTCGGTAACAGCTATTAAAGTTACATACGTTTCCGGTTTTAGTTTCGGTTTTGGGCGAAATGAAAATTTCTCATATCTCGGCCTATCAGCTGACCCGGAGGCGTCGGATTCGATCTGGGCCGAAGTCTTCAGAATCGGTTTTTATTATGTTTTTCGGTAACAGCTATAAAAGTTACATACGTTTCCGGTTTTAGTTTCGGTTTTGGGCGAAATGAAAATTTCTCATATCTCGGCCTATCAGCTGACCCGGAGGCGTCGGATTCGATCTGGGCCGAAGTCTTCAGAATCGGTTTTTATTATGTTTTTCGGTAACAGCTATAAAAGTTACATACGTTTCCGGTTTTAGTTTCGGTTTTGGGCGAAATGAAAATTTCTCATATCTCGGCCTATCAGCTGACCCGGAGTCGTCGGATTCGATCTGGGCCGAAGTCTTCAGAATCGGTTTTTATTATGTTTTTCGGTAACAGCTATAAAAGTTACATACGTTTCCGGTTTTAGTTTCGGTTTTGGGCGAAATGAAAATTTCTCATATCTCGACCTATCAGCTGACCCGGAGGCGTCGGATTCGATCTGGGCCGAAGTCTTCAGAATCGGTTTTTATTATGTTTTTCGGTAACAGCTATAAAAGTTACATACGTTTCCGGTTTTAGTTTCGGTTTTGGGCGAAATGAAAATTTCTCATATCTCGGCCTATCAGCTGACCCGGAGGCGTCGGATTCGATCTGGGCCGAAGTCTTCAGAATCGGTTTTTATTATGTTTTTCGGTAACAGCTATAAAAGTTACATACGTTTCCGGTTTTAGTTTCGGTTTTGGGCGAAATGAAAATTTCTCATATCTCGACCTATCAGCTGACCCGGAGGCGTCGGATTCGATCTGGGCCGAAGTCTTCAGAATCGGTTTCTGTTATGTTTTTCGGTAACAGCTATAAAAGTTACATACGTTTCCGGTTTTAGTTTCGGTTTTGGGCGAAATGAAAATTTCTCATATCTCGGCCTATCAGCTGACCCGGAGGCGTCGGATTCGATCTGGGCCGAAGTCTTCAGAATCGGTTTTTATTATGTTTTTCGGTAACAGTTATCATAGTTATACACGTTTCCGGTTTTAGTTTCGGTTTTGGGCGAAATGAAAATTTCTCATATCTCGGCCTATCAGCTGACCCGGAGGCGTCGGATTCGATCTGGGCCGAAGTCTTCAGAATCGGTTTTTATTATGTTTTTCGGTAACAGCTATAAAAGTTACATACGTTTCCGGTTTCAGTTTCGGTTTTGGGCGAAATGAAAATTTCTCATATCTCGGCCTATCAGCTGAACCGGAGGCGTCGGATTCGATCTGGGCCGAAGTCTTCAGAATCGGTTTTTATTATGTTTTTCGGTAACAGCTATAAAAGTTACATACGTTTCCGGTTTTAGTTTCGGTTTTGGGCGAAATGAAAATTTCTCATATCTCGGCCTATCAGCTGACCCGGAGGCGTCGGATTCGTTCTGGGCCGAAGTCTTCAGAATCGGTTTTTATTATGTTTTTCGGTAACAGTTATCATAGTTATACACGTTTCCGGTTTTAGTTTCGGTTTTGGGCGAAATGAAAATTTCTCATATCTCGGCCTATCAGCTGACCCGGAGGCGTCGGATTCGATCTGGGCCGAAGTCTTCAGAATCGGTTTTTATTATGTTTTTCGGTAACAGCTATAAAAGTTACATACGTTTCCGGTTTTAGTTTCGGTTTTGGGCGAAATGAAAATTTCTCATATCTCGGCCTATCAGCTGACCCGGAGGCGTCGGATTCGATCTGGGCTGAAGTCTTCAGAATCGGTTTCTGTTATGTTTTTCGGTAACAGCTATAAAAGTTACATACGTTTCCGGTTTTAGTTTCGGTTTTGGGCGAAATGAAAATTTCTCATATCTCGGCCTATCAGCTGACCCGGAGGCGTCGGATTCGTTCTGGGCCGAAGTCTTCAGAATCGGTTTTTATTATGTTTTTCGGTAACAGTTATCATAGTTATACACGTTTCCGGTTTTAGTTTCGGTTTTGGGCGAAATGAAAATTTCTCATATCTCGGCCTATCAGCTGACCCGGAGGCGTCGGATTCGTTCTGGGCCGAAGTCTTCAGAATCGGTTTTTATTATGTTTTTCGGTAACAGTTATCATAGTTATACACGTTTCCGGTTTTAGTTTCGGTTTTGGGCGAAATGAAAATTTCTCATATCTCGGCCTATCAGCTGACCCGGAGGCGTCGGATTCGATCTGGGCCGAAGTCTTCAGAATCGGTTTTTATTATGTTTTTCGGTAACAGCTATAAAAGTTACATACGTTTCCGGTTTCAGTTTCGGTTTTGGGCGAAATGAAAATTTCTCATATCTCGGCCTATCAGCTGACCCGGAGGCGTCGGATTCGATCTGGGCCGAAGTCTTCAGAATCGGTGTATATTATGTTTTTCGGTAACAGTTATCATTGTTATACACGTTTCCGGTTTTAGTTTCGGTTTTGGGCGAAATGAAAATTTCTCATATCTCGGCCTATCAGCTGACCCGGAGGCGTCGGATTCGATCTGGGCCGAAGTCTTCAGAATCGGTTTTTATTATGTTTTTCGGTAACAGCTATAAAAGTTACATACGTTTCCGGTTTCAGTTTCGGTTTTGGGCGAAATGAAAATTTCTCATATCTCGGCCTATCAGCTGACCCGGAGGCGTCGGATTCGATCTGGGCCGAAGTCTTCAGAATCGGTTTTTATTATGTTTTTCGGTAACAGTTATCATAGTTATACACGTTTCCGGTTTTAGTTTCGGTTTTGGGCGAAATGAAAATTTCTCATATCTCGGCCTATCAGCTGACCCGGAGGCGTCGGATTCGATCTGGGCCGAAGTCTTCAGAATCGGTTTTTATTATGTTTTTCGGTAACAGCTATAAAAGTTACATACGTTTCCGGTTTTAGTTTCGGTTTTGGGCGAAATGAAAATTTCTCATATCTCGACCTATCAGCTGACCCGGAGGCGTCGGATTCGATCTGGGCCGAAGTCTTCAGAATCGGTTTTTATTATGTTTTTCGGTAACAGCTATAAAAGTTACATACGTTTCCGGTTTTAGTTTCGGTTTTGGGCGAAATGAAAATTTCTCATATCTCGGCCTATCAGCTGACCCGGAGGCGTCGGATTCGATCTGGGCCGAAGTCTTCAGAATCGGTTTTTATTATGTTTTTCGGTAACAGCTATAAAAGTTACACACGTTTCCGGTTTTAGTTTCGGTTTTGGGCGAAATGAAAATTTCTCATATCTCGGCCTATCAGCTGACCCGGAGGCGTCGGATTCGATCTGGGCCGAAGTCTTCAGAATCGGTTTTTATTATGTTTTTCGGTAACAGCTATAAAAGTTACATACGTTTCCGGTTTTAGTTTCGGTTTTGGGCGAAATGAAAATTTCTCATATCTCGGCCTATCAGCTGACCCGGAGTCGTCGGATTCGATCGGGGCCGAAGTCTTCAGAATCGGTTTTTATTATGTTTTTCGGTAACAGCTATAAAAGTTACATACGTTTCCGGTTTTAGTTTCGGTTTTGGGCGAAATGTAAATTTCTCATATCTCGACCTATCAGCTGACCCGGAGGCGTCGGATTCGATCTGGGCCGAAGTCTTCAGAATCGGTTTTTATTATGTTTTTCGGTAACAGCTATTAAAGTTACATACGTTTCCGGTTTTAGTTTCGGTTTTGGGCGAAATGAAAATTTCTCATATCTCGGCCTATCAGCTGACCCGGAGGCGTCGGATTCGATCTGGGCCGAAGTCTTCAGAATCGGTTTTTATTATGTTTTTCGGTAACAGTTATCATAGTTATACACGTTTCCGGTTTTAGTTTCGGTTTTGGGCGAAATGAAAATTTCTCATATCTCGGCCTATCAGCTGACCCGGAGGCGTCGGATTCGATCTGGGCCGAAGTCTTCAGAATCGGTTTTTATTATGTTTTTCGGTAACAGCTATAAAAGTTACATACGTTTCCGGTTTTAGTTTCGGTTTTGGGCGAAATGAAAATTTCTCATATCTCGGCCTATCAGCTGACCCGGAGGCGTCGGATTCGATCTGGGCCGAAGTCTTCAGAATCGGTTTTTATTATGTTTTTCGGTAACAGTTATCATAGTTATACACGTTTCCGGTTTTAGTTTCGGTTTTGGGCGAAATGAAAATTTCTCATATCTCGGCCTATCAGCTGACCCGGAGGCGTCGGATTCGATCTGGGCCGAAGTCTTCAGAATCGGTTTTTATTATGTTTTTCGGTAACAGCTATAAAAGTTACATACGTTTCCGGTTTCAGTTTCGGTTTTGGGCGAAATGAAAATTTCTCATATCTCGGCCTATCAGCTGACCCGGAGGCGTCGGATTCGATCTGGGCCGAAGTCTTCAGAATCGGTTTTTATTATGTTTTTCGGTAACAGTTATCATAGTTATACACGTTTCCGGTTTTAGTTTCGGTTTTGGGCGAAATGAAAATTTCTCATATCTCGGCCTATCAGCTGACCCGGAGGCGTCGGATTCGATCTGGGCCGAAGTCTTCAGAATCGGTTTTTATTATGTTTTTCGGTAACAGCTATAAAAGTTACATACGTTTCCGGTTTTAGTTTGGGTTTTGGGCGAAATGAAAATTTCTCATATCTCGACCTATCAGCTGACCCGGAGGCGTCGGATTCGATCTGGGCCGAAGTCTTCAGAATCGGTTTTTATTATGTTTTTCGGTAACAGCTATTAAAGTTACATACGTTTCCGGTTTTAGTTTCGGTTTTGGGCGAAATGAAAATTTCTCATATCTCGGCCTATCAGCTGACCCGGAGGCGTCGGATTCGATCTGGGCCGAAGTCTTCAGAATCGGTTTTTATTATGTTTTTCGGTAACAGCTATAAAAGTTACATACGTTTCCGGTTTTAGTTTCGGTTTTGGGCGAAATGAAAATTTCTCATATCTCGGCCTATCAGCTGACCCGGAGGCGTCGGATTCGATCTGGGCCGAAGTCTTCAGAATCGGTTTTTATTATGTTTTTCGGTAACAGCTATAAAAGTTACATACGTTTCCGGTTTTAGTTTCGGTTTTGGGCGAAATGAAAATTTCTCATATCTCGGCCTATCAGCTGACCCGGAGTCGTCGGATTCGATCTGGGCCGAAGTCTTCAGAATCGGTTTTTATTATGTTTTTCGGTAACAGCTATAAAAGTTACATACGTTTCCGGTTTTAGTTTCGGTTTTGGGCGAAATGAAAATTTCTCATATCTCGACCTATCAGCTGACCCGGAGGCGTCGGATTCGATCTGGGCCGAAGTCTTCAGAATCGGTTTTTATTATGTTTTTCGGTAACAGCTATAAAAGTTACATACGTTTCCGGTTTTAGTTTCGGTTTTGGGCGAAATGAAAATTTCTCATATCTCGGCCTATCAGCTGACCCGGAGGCGTCGGATTCGATCTGGGCCGAAGTCTTCAGAATCGGTTTTTATTATGTTTTTCGGTAACAGCTATAAAAGTTACATACGTTTCCGGTTTTAGTTTCGGTTTTGGGCGAAATGAAAATTTCTCATATCTCGACCTATCAGCTGACCCGGAGGCGTCGGATTCGATCTGGGCCGAAGTCTTCAGAATCGGTTTCTGTTATGTTTTTCGGTAACAGCTATAAAAGTTACATACGTTTCCGGTTTTAGTTTCGGTTTTGGGCGAAATGAAAATTTCTCATATCTCGGCCTATCAGCTGACCCGGAGGCGTCGGATTCGATCTGGGCCGAAGTCTTCAGAATCGGTTTTTATTATGTTTTTCGGTAACAGTTATCATAGTTATACACGTTTCCGGTTTTAGTTTCGGTTTTGGGCGAAATGAAAATTTCTCATATCTCGGCCTATCAGCTGACCCGGAGGCGTCGGATTCGATCTGGGCCGAAGTCTTCAGAATCGGTTTTTATTATGTTTTTCGGTAACAGCTATAAAAGTTACATACGTTTCCGGTTTCAGTTTCGGTTTTGGGCGAAATGAAAATTTCTCATATCTCGGCCTATCAGCTGAACCGGAGGCGTCGGATTCGATCTGGGCCGAAGTCTTCAGAATCGGTTTTTATTATGTTTTTCGGTAACAGCTATAAAAGTTACATACGTTTCCGGTTTTAGTTTCGGTTTTGGGCGAAATGAAAATTTCTCATATCTCGGCCTATCAGCTGACCCGGAGGCGTCGGATTCGTTCTGGGCCGAAGTCTTCAGAATCGGTTTTTATTATGTTTTTCGGTAACAGTTATCATAGTTATACACGTTTCCGGTTTTAGTTTCGGTTTTGGGCGAAATGAAAATTTCTCATATCTCGGCCTATCAGCTGACCCGGAGGCGTCGGATTCGATCTGGGCCGAAGTCTTCAGAATCGGTTTTTATTATGTTTTTCGGTAACAGCTATAAAAGTTACATACGTTTCCGGTTTTAGTTTCGGTTTTGGGCGAAATGAAAATTTCTCATATCTCGGCCTATCAGCTGACCCGGAGGCGTCGGATTCGATCTGGGCCGAAGTCTTCAGAATCGGTTTCTGTTATGTTTTTCGGTAACAGCTATAAAAGTTACATACGTTTCCGGTTTTAGTTTCGGTTTTGGGCGAAATGAAAATTTCTCATATCTCGGCCTATCAGCTGACCCGGAGGCGTCGGATTCGTTCTGGGCCGAAGTCTTCAGAATCGGTTTTTATTATGTTTTTCGGTAACAGTTATCATAGTTATACACGTTTCCGGTTTTAGTTTCGGTTTTGGGCGAAATGAAAATTTCTCATATCTCGGCCTATCAGCTGACCCGGAGGCGTCGGATTCGTTCTGGGCCGAAGTCTTCAGAATCGGTTTTTATTATGTTTTTCGGTAACAGTTATCATAGTTATACACGTTTCCGGTTTTAGTTTCGGTTTTGGGCGAAATGAAAATTTCTCATATCTCGGCCTATCAGCTGACCCGGAGGCGTCGGATTCGATCTGGGCCGAAGTCTTCAGAATCGGTTTTTATTATGTTTTTCGGTAACAGCTATAAAAGTTACATACGTTTCCGGTTTCAGTTTCGGTTTTGGGCGAAATGAAAATTTCTCATATCTCGGCCTATCAGCTGACCCGGAGGCGTCGGATTCGATCTGGGCCGAAGTCTTCAGAATCGGTGTATATTATGTTTTTCGGTAACAGTTATCATTGTTATACACGTTTCCGGTTTTAGTTTCGGTTTTGGGCGAAATGAAAATTTCTCATATCTCGGCCTATCAGCTGACCCGGAGGCGTCGGATTCGATCTGGGCCGAAGTCTTCAGAATCGGTTTTTATTATGTTTTTCGGTAACAGCTATAAAAGTTACATACGTTTCCGGTTTCAGTTTCGGTTTTGGGCGAAATGAAAATTTCTCATATCTCGGCCTATCAGCTGACCCGGAGGCGTCGGATTCGATCTGGGCCGAAGTCTTCAGAATCGGTTTTTATTATGTTTTTCGGTAACAGTTATCATAGTTATACACGTTTCCGGTTTTAGTTTCGGTTTTGGGCGAAATGAAAATTTCTCATATCTCGGCCTATCAGCTGACCCGGAGGCGTCGGATTCGATCTGGGCCGAAGTCTTCAGAATCGGTTTTTATTATGTTTTTCGGTAACAGCTATAAAAGTTACATACGTTTCCGGTTTTAGTTTCGGTTTTGGGCGAAATGAAAATTTCTCATATCTCGACCTATCAGCTGACCCGGAGGCGTCGGATTCGATCTGGGCCGAAGTCTTCAGAATCGGTTTTTATTATGTTTTTCGGTAACAGCTATAAAAGTTACATACGTTTCCGGTTTTAGTTTCGGTTTTGGGCGAAATGAAAATTTCTCATATCTCGGCCTATCAGCTGACCCGGAGGCGTCGGATTCGATCTGGGCCGAAGTCTTCAGAATCGGTTTTTATTATGTTTTTCGGTAACAGCTATAAAAGTTACACACGTTTCCGGTTTTAGTTTCGGTTTTGGGCGAAATGAAAATTTCTCATATCTCGGCCTATCAGCTGACCCGGAGGCGTCGGATTCGATCTGGGCCGAAGTCTTCAGAATCGGTTTTTATTATGTTTTTCGGTAACAGCTATAAAAGTTACATACGTTTCCGGTTTTAGTTTCGGTTTTGGGCGAAATGAAAATTTCTCATATCTCGGCCTATCAGCTGACCCGGAGTCGTCGGATTCGATCGGGGCCGAAGTCTTCAGAATCGGTTTTTATTATGTTTTTCGGTAACAGCTATAAAAGTTACATACGTTTCCGGTTTTAGTTTCGGTTTTGGGCGAAATGTAAATTTCTCATATCTCGACCTATCAGCTGACCCGGAGGCGTCGGATTCGATCTGGGCCGAAGTCTTCAGAATCGGTTTTTATTATGTTTTTCGGTAACAGCTATTAAAGTTACATACGTTTCCGGTTTTAGTTTCGGTTTTGGGCGAAATGAAAATTTCTCATATCTCGGCCTATCAGCTGACCCGGAGGCGTCGGATTCGATCTGGGCCGAAGTCTTCAGAATCGGTTTTTATTATGTTTTTCGGTAACAGTTATCATAGTTATACACGTTTCCGGTTTTAGTTTCGGTTTTGGGCGAAATGAAAATTTCTCATATCTCGGCCTATCAGCTGACCCGGAGGCGTCGGATTCGATCTGGGCCGAAGTCTTCAGAATCGGTTTTTATTATGTTTTTCGGTAACAGCTATAAAAGTTACATACGTTTCCGGTTTCAGTTTCGGTTTTGGGCGAAATGAAAATTTCTCATATCTCGGCCTATCAGCTGACCCGGAGGCGTCGGATTCGATCTGGGCCGAAGTCTTCAGAATCGGTTTTTATTATGTTTTTCGGTAACAGTTATCATAGTTATACACGTTTCCGGTTTTAGTTTCGGTTTTGGGCGAAATGAAAATTTCTCATATCTCGGCCTATCAGCTGACCCGGAGGCGTCGGTTTCGATCTGGGCCGAAGTCTTCAGAATCGGTTTTTATTATGTTTTTCGGTAACAGCTATAAAAGTTACATACGTTTCCGGTTTCAGTTTCGGTTTTGGGCGAAATGAAAATTTCTCATATCTCGGCCTATCAGCTGACCCGGAGGCGTCGGATTCGATCTGGGCCGAAGTCTTCAGAATCGGTTTTTATTATGTTTTTCGGTAACAGCTATAAAAGTTACATACGTTTCCGGTTTCAGTTTCGGTTTTGGGCGAAATGAAAATTTCTCATATCTCGGCCTATCAGCTGACCCGGAGGCGTCGGATTCGATCTGGGCCGAAGTCTTCAGAATCGGTTTTTATTATGTTTTTCGGTAACAGTTATCATAGTTATACACGTTTCCGGTTTTAGTTTCGGTTTTGGGCGAAATGAAAATTTCTCATATCTCGGCCTATCAGCTGACCCGGAGGCGTCGGATTCGATCTGGGCCGAAGTCTTCAGAATCGGTTTTTATTATGTTTTTCGGTAACAGTTATCATAGTTATACACGTTTCCGGTTTTAGTTTCGGTTTTGGGCGAAATGAAAATTTCTCATATCTCGGCCTATCAGCTGACCCGGAGGCGTCGGATTCGATCTGGGCCGAAGTCTTCAGAATCGGTTTTTATTATGTTTTTCGGTAACAGCTATAAAAGTTACATACGTTTCCGGTTTTAGTTTCGGTTTTGGGCGAAATGAAAATTTCTCATATCTCGGCCTATCAGCTGACCCGGAGGCGTCGGATTCGATCTGGGCCGAAGTCTTCAGAATCGGTTTTTATTATGTTTTTCGGTAACAGTTATCATAGTTATACACGTTTCCGGTTTTAGTTTCGGTTTTGGGCGAAATGAAAATTTCTCATATCTCGGCCTATCAGCTGACCCGGAGGCGTCGGATTCGATCTGGGCCGAAGTCTTCAGAATCGGTTTTTATTATGTTTTTCGGTAACAGCTATAAAAGTTACATACGTTTCCGGTTTCAGTTTCGGTTTTGGGCGAAATGAAAATTTCTCATATCTCGGCCTATCAGCTGACCCGGAGGCGTCGGATTCGATCTGGGCCGAAGTCTTCAGAATCGGTTTTTATTATGTTTTTCGGTAACAGTTATCATAGTTATACACGTTTCCGGTTTTAGTTTCGGTTTTGGGCGAAATGAAAATTTCTCATATCTCGGCCTATCAGCTGACCCGGAGGCGTCGGATTCGATCTGGGCCGAAGTCTTCAGAATCGGTTTTTATTATGTTTTTCGGTAACAGCTATAAAAGTTACATACGTTTCCGGTTTTAGTTTGGGTTTTGGGCGAAATGAAAATTTCTCATATCTCGACCTATCAGCTGACCCGGAGGCGTCGGATTCGATCTGGGCCGAAGTCTTCAGAATCGGTTTTTATTATGTTTTTCGGTAACAGCTATTAAAGTTACATACGTTTCCGGTTTTAGTTTCGGTTTTGGGCGAAATGAAAATTTCTCATATCTCGGCCTATCAGCTGACCCGGAGGCGTCGGATTCGATCTGGGCCGAAGTCTTCAGAATCGGTTTTTATTATGTTTTTCGGTAACAGCTATAAAAGTTACATACGTTTCCGGTTTTAGTTTCGGTTTTGGGCGAAATGAAAATTTCTCATATCTCGGCCTATCAGCTGACCCGGAGGCGTCGGATTCGATCTGGGCCGAAGTCTTCAGAATCGGTTTTTATTATGTTTTTCGGTAACAGCTATAAAAGTTACATACGTTTCCGGTTTTAGTTTCGGTTTTGGGCGAAATGAAAATTTCTCATATCTCGGCCTATCAGCTGACCCGGAGTCGTCGGATTCGATCTGGGCCGAAGTCTTCAGAATCGGTTTTTATTATGTTTTTCGGTAACAGCTATAAAAGTTACATACGTTTCCGGTTTTAGTTTCGGTTTTGGGCGAAATGAAAATTTCTCATATCTCGACCTATCAGCTGACCCGGAGGCGTCGGATTCGATCTGGGCCGAAGTCTTCAGAATCGGTTTTTATTATGTTTTTCGGTAACAGCTATAAAAGTTACATACGTTTCCGGTTTTAGTTTCGGTTTTGGGCGAAATGAAAATTTCTCATATCTCGGCCTATCAGCTGACCCGGAGGCGTCGGATTCGATCTGGGCCGAAGTCTTCAGAATCGGTTTTTATTATGTTTTTCGGTAACAGCTATAAAAGTTACATACGTTTCCGGTTTTAGTTTCGGTTTTGGGCGAAATGAAAATTTCTCATATCTCGACCTATCAGCTGACCCGGAGGCGTCGGATTCGATCTGGGCCGAAGTCTTCAGAATCGGTTTCTGTTATGTTTTTCGGTAACAGCTATAAAAGTTACATACGTTTCCGGTTTTAGTTTCGGTTTTGGGCGAAATGAAAATTTCTCATATCTCGGCCTATCAGCTGACCCGGAGGCGTCGGATTCGATCTGGGCCGAAGTCTTCAGAATCGGTTTTTATTATGTTTTTCGGTAACAGTTATCATAGTTATACACGTTTCCGGTTTTAGTTTCGGTTTTGGGCGAAATGAAAATTTCTCATATCTCGGCCTATCAGCTGACCCGGAGGCGTCGGATTCGATCTGGGCCGAAGTCTTCAGAATCGGTTTTTATTATGTTTTTCGGTAACAGCTATAAAAGTTACATACGTTTCCGGTTTCAGTTTCGGTTTTGGGCGAAATGAAAATTTCTCATATCTCGGCCTATCAGCTGAACCGGAGGCGTCGGATTCGATCTGGGCCGAAGTCTTCAGAATCGGTTTTTATTATGTTTTTCGGTAACAGCTATAAAAGTTACATACGTTTCCGGTTTTAGTTTCGGTTTTGGGCGAAATGAAAATTTCTCATATCTCGGCCTATCAGCTGACCCGGAGGCGTCGGATTCGTTCTGGGCCGAAGTCTTCAGAATCGGTTTTTATTATGTTTTTCGGTAACAGTTATCATAGTTATACACGTTTCCGGTTT
The DNA here is from genome assembly GCA_963891755.1 of Pyrrhia umbra. NCBI lineage: Eukaryota > Metazoa > Arthropoda > Insecta > Lepidoptera > Noctuidae > Pyrrhia > Pyrrhia umbra. The sequence continues at coordinate 14,121,380 of OY982929.1, forward strand.
TAGTTTCGGTTTTGGGCGAAATGAAAATTTCTCATATCTCGGCCTATCAGCTGACCCGGAGGCGTCGGATTCGATCTGGGCCGAAGTCTTCAGAATCGGTTTTTATTATGTTTTTCGGTAACAGCTATAAAAGTTACATACGTTTCCGGTTTTAGTTTCGGTTTTGGGCGAAATGAAAATTTCTCATATCTCGGCCTATCAGCTGACCCGGAGGCGTCGGATTCGATCTGGGCCGAAGTCTTCAGAATCGGTTTCTGTTATGTTTTTCGGTAACAGCTATAAAAGTTACATACGTTTCCGGTTTTAGTTTCGGTTTTGGGCGAAATGAAAATTTCTCATATCTCGGCCTATCAGCTGACCCGGAGGCGTCGGATTCGTTCTGGGCCGAAGTCTTCAGAATCGGTTTTTATTATGTTTTTCGGTAACAGCTATAAAAGTTACATACGTTTCCGGTTTTAGTTTCGGTTTTGGGCGAAATGAAAATTTCTCATATCTCGGCCTATCAGCTGACCCGGAGGCGTCGGATTCGATCTGGGCCGAAGTCTTCAGAATCGGTTTTTATTATGTTTTTCGGTAACAGTTATCATAGTTATACACGTTTCCGGTTTTAGTTTCGGTTTTGGGCGAAATGAAAATTTCTCATATCTCGGCCTATCAGCTGACCCGGAGGCGTCGGATTCGATCTGGGCCGAAGTCTTCAGAATCGGTTTTTATTATGTTTTTCGGTAACAGCTATAAAAGTTACATACGTTTCCGGTTTCAGTTTCGGTTTTGGGCGAAATGAAAATTTCTCATATCTCGGCCTATCAGCTGACCCGGAGGCGTCGGATTCGATCTGGGCCGAAGTCTTCAGAATCGGTTTTTATTATGTTTTTCGGTAACAGTTATCATAGTTATACACGTTTCCGGTTTTAGTTTCGGTTTTGGGCGAAATGAAAATTTCTCATATCTCGGCCTATCAGCTGACCCGGAGGCGTCGGATTCGATCTGGGCCGAAGTCTTCAGAATCGGTTTTTATTATGTTTTTCGGTAACAGCTATAAAAGTTACACACGTTTCCGGTTTTAGTTTCGGTTTTGGGCGAAATGAAAATTTCTCATATCTCGGCCTATCAGCTGACCCGGAGGCGTCGGATTCGATCTGGGCCGAAGTCTTCAGAATCGGTTTTTATTATGTTTTTCGGTAACAGCTATAAAAGTTACATACGTTTCCGGTTTTAGTTTCGGTTTTGGGCGAAATGAAAATTTCTCATATCTCGGCCTATCAGCTGACCCGGAGTCGTCGGATTCGATCGGGGCCGAAGTCTTCAGAATCGGTTTTTATTATGTTTTTCGGTAACAGCTATAAAAGTTACATACGTTTCCGGTTTTAGTTTCGGTTTTGGGCGAAATGTAAATTTCTCATATCTCGACCTATCAGCTGACCCGGAGGCGTCGGATTCGATCTGGGCCGAAGTCTTCAGAATCGGTTTTTATTATGTTTTTCGGTAACAGCTATTAAAGTTACATACGTTTCCGGTTTTAGTTTCGGTTTTGGGCGAAATGAAAATTTCTCATATCTCGGCCTATCAGCTGACCCGGAGGCGTCGGATTCGATCTGGGCCGAAGTCTTCAGAATCGGTTTTTATTATGTTTTTCGGTAACAGCTATAAAAGTTACATACGTTTCCGGTTTTAGTTTCGGTTTTGGGCGAAATGAAAATTTCTCATATCTCGGCCTATCAGCTGACCCGGAGGCGTCGGATTCGATCTGGGCCGAAGTCTTCAGAATCGGTTTCTGTTATGTTTTTCGGTAACAGCTATAAAAGTTACATACGTTTCCGGTTTTAGTTTCGGTTTTGGGCGAAATGAAAATTTCTCATATCTCGGCCTATCAGCTGACCCAGAGGCGTCGGATTCGATCTGGGCCGAAGTCTTCAGAATCGGTTTTTATTATGTTTTTCGGTAACAGTTATCATAGTTATACACGTTTCCGGTTTTAGTTTCGGTTTTGGGCGAAATGAAAATTTCTCATATCTCGGCCTATCAGCTGACCCGGAGGCGTCGGTTTCGATCTGGGCCGAAGTCTTCAGAATCGGTTTTTATTATGTTTTTCGGTAACAGCTATAAAAGTTACATACGTTTCCGGTTTCAGTTTCGGTTTTGGGCGAAATGAAAATTTCTCATATCTCGGCCTATCAGCTGACCCGGAGGCGTCGGATTCGATCTGGGCCGAAGTCTTCAGAATCGGTTTTTATTATGTTTTTCGGTAACAGCTATAAAAGTTACATACGTTTCCGGTTTTAGTTTCGGTTTTGGGCGAAATGAAAATTTCTCATATCTCGGCCTATCAGCTGACCCGGAGGCGTCGGATTCGATCTGGGCCGAAGTCTTCAGAATCGGTTTTTATTATGTTTTTCGGTAACAGCTATTAAAGTTACATACGTTTCCGGTTTTAGTTTCGGTTTTGGGCGAAATGAAAATTTCTCATATCTCGGCCTATCAGCTGACCCGGAGGCGTCGGATTCGATCTGGGCCGAAGTCTTCAGAATCGGTTTTTATTATGTTTTTCGGTAACAGCTATAAAAGTTACATACGTTTCCGGTTTCAGTTTCGGTTTTGGGCGAAATGAAAATTTCTCATATCTCGGCCTATCAGCTGACCCGGAGGCGTCGGGTTCGATCTGGGCCGAAGTCTTCAGAATCGGTTTTTATTATGTTTTTCGGTAACAGCTATAAAAGTTACATACGTTTCCGGTTTTAGTTTCGGTTTTGGGCGAAATGAAAATTTCTCATATCTCGGCCTATCAGCTGACCCGGAGGCGTCGGATTCGATCTGGGCCGAAGTCTTCAGAATCGGTTTTTATTATGTTTTTCGGTAACAGCTATAAAAGTTACATACGTTTCCGGTTTCAGTTTCGGTTTTGGGCGAAATGAAAATTTCTCATATCTCGGCCTATCAGCTGACCCGGAGGCGTCGGATTCGATCTGGGCCGAAGTCTTCAGAATCGGTTTTTATTATGTTTTTCGGTAACAGCTATTAAAGTTACATACGTTTCCGGTTTTAGTTTCGGTTTTGGGCGAAATGAAAATTTCTCATATCTCGGCCTATCAGCTGACCCGGAGGCGTCGGATTCGATCTGGGCCGAAGTCTTCAGAATCGGTTTTTATTATGTTTTTCGGTAACAGCTATAAAAGTTACATACGTTTCCGGTTTTAGTTTCGGTTTTGGGCGAAATGAAAATTTCTCATATCTCGGCCTATCAGCTGACCCGGAGGCGTCGGATTCGATCTGGGCCGAAGTCTTCAGAATCGGTTTCTGTTATGTTTTTCGGTAACAGCTATAAAAGTTACATACGTTTCCGGTTTTAGTTTCGGTTTTGGGCGAAATGAAAATTTCTCATATCTCGGCCTATCAGCTGACCCGGAGGCGTCGGATTCGATCTGGGCCGAAGTCTTCAGAATCGGTTTCTGTTATGTTTTTCGGTAACAGCTATAAAAGTTACATACGTTTCCGGTTTTAGTTTCGGTTTTGGGCGAAATGAAAATTTCTCATATCTCGGCCTATCAGCTGACCCGGAGGCGTCGGATTCGATCTGGGCCGAAGTCTTCAGAATCGGTTTTTATTATGTTTTTCGGTAACAGTTATCATAGTTATACACGTTTCCGGTTTTAGTTTCGGTTTTGGGCGAAATGAAAATTTCTCATATCTCGGCCTATCAGCTGACCCGGAGGCGTCGGATTCGATCTGGGCCGAAGTCTTCAGAATCGGTTTCTGTTATGTTTTTCGGTAACAGCTATAAAAGTTACATACGTTTCCGGTTTTAGTTTCGGTTTTGGGCGAAATGAAAATTTCTCATATCTCGGCCTATCAGCTGACCCGGAGGCGTCGGATTCGATCTGGGCCGAAGTCTTCAGAATCGGTTTTTATTATGTTTTTCGGTAACAGTTATCATAGTTATACACGTTTCCGGTTTTAGTTTCGGTTTTGGGCGAAATGAAAATTTCTCATATCTCGGCCTATCAGCTGACCCGGAGGCGTCGGATTCGATCTGGGCCGAAGTCTTCAGAATCGGTTTTTATTATGTTTTTCGGTAACAGTTATAAAAGTTACATACGTTTCCGGTTTTAGTTTCGGTTTTGGGCGAAATGAAAATTTCTCATATCTCGGCCTATCAGCTGACCCGGAGGTGTCGGATTCGATCTGGGCCGAAGTCTTCAGAATCGGTTTTTATTATGTTTTTCGGTAACAGCTATAAAAGTTACATACGTTTCCGGTTTTAGTTTCGGTTTTGGGCGAAATGAAAATTTCTCATATCTCGGCCTATCAGCTGACCCGGAGGCGTCGGATTCGATCTGGGCCGAAGTCTTCAGAATCGGTTTTTATTATGGTTTTCGGTAACAGTTATCATAGTTATACACGTTTCCGGTTTTAGTTTCGGTTTTGGGCGAAATGAAAATTTCTCATATCTCGGCCTATCAGCTGACCCGGAGGCGTCGGATTCGATCTGGGCCGAAGTCTTCAGAATCGGTTTTTATTATGTTTTTCGGTAACAGCTATAAAAGTTACATACGTTTCCGGTTTTAGTTTCGGTTTTGGGCGAAATGAAAATTTCTCATATCTCGGCCTATCAGCTGACCCGGAGGCGTCGGATTCGATCTGGGCCGAAGTTTTCAGAATCGGTTTCTGTTATGTTTTTCGGTAACAGCTATAAAAGTTACATACGTTTCCGGTTTTAGTTTCGGTTTTGGGCGAAATGAAAATTTCTCATATCTCGGCCTATCAGCTGACCCGGAGGCGTCGGATTCGATCTGGGCCGAAGTCTTCAGAATCGGTTTTTATTATGTTTTTCGGTAACAGCTATAAAAGTTACATACGTTTCCGGTTTTAGTTTCGGTTTTGGGCGAAATGAAAATTTCTCATATCTCGGCCTATCAGCTGACCCGGAGGCGTCGGATTCGATCTGGGCCGAAGTCTTCAGAATCGGTTTTTATTATGTTTTTCGGTAACAGTTATAAGAGTTACATACGTTTCCGGTTTTAGTTTCGGTTATGGGCGAAATGAAAATTTCTCATATCTCGGCCTATCAGCTGACCCGGAGGCGTCGGATTCGATCTGGGCCGAAGTCTTCAGAATCGGTTTTTATTATGTTTTTCGGTAACAGCTATAAAAGTTACATACGTTTCCGGTTTTAGTTTCGGTTTTGTGCGAAATCAAAATTTCTCATATCTCGGCCTATCAGCTGACCCGGAGGCGTCGGATTCGATCTGGGCCGAAGTCTTCAGAATCGGTTTTTATTATGTTTTTCGGTAACAGCTATAAAAGTTACATACGTTTCCGGTTTTAGTTTCGGTTTTGGGCGAAATGCAAATTTCTCATATCTCGGCCTATCAGCTGACCCGGAGGCGTCGGATTCGATCTGGGCCGAAGTCTTCAGAATCGGTTTTTATTATGTTTTTCGGTAAAAGCTATAAAAGTTACATACGTTTCCGGTTTTAGTTTCGGTTTTGGGCGAAATGAAAATTTCTCATATCTCGGCCTATCAGCTGACCCGGAGGCGTCGGATTCGATCTGGGCCGAAGTCTTCAGAATCGGTTTTTATTATGTTTTTCGGTAACAGCTATAAAAGTTACATACGTTTCCGGTTTTAGTTTCGGTTTTGGGCGAAATGAAAATTTCTCATATCTCGGCCTATCAGCTGACCCGGAGGCGTCGGATTCGATCTGGGCCGAAGTCTTCAGAATCGGTTTTTATTATGTTTTTCGGTAACAGCTATAAAAGTTACATACGTTTCCGGTTTCAGTTTCGGTTTTGGGCGAAATGCAAATTTCTCATATCTCGGCCTATCAGCTGACCCGGAGGCGTCGGATTCGATCTGGGCCGAAGTCTTCAGAATCGGTTTTTATTATGTTTTTCGGTAACAGCTATAAAAGTTACATACGTTTCCGGTTTTAGTTTCGGTTTTGGGCGAAATGAAAATTTCTCATATCTCGGCCTATCAGCTGACCCGGAGGCGTCGGATTCGATCTGGGCCGAAGTCTTCAGAATCGGTTTTTATTATGTTTTTCGGTAACAGTTATAAGAGTTACATACGTTTCCGGTTTTAGTTTCGGTTTTGGGCGAAATGAAAATTTCTCATATCTCGGCCTATCAGCTGACCCGGAGGCGTCGGATTCGATCTGGGCCGAAGTCTTCAGAATCGGTTTTTATTATGTTTTTCGGTAACAGCTATAAAAGTTACATACGTTTCCGGTTTCAGTTTCGGTTTTGGGCGAAATGAAAATTTCTCATATCTCGGCCTATCAGCTGACCCGGAGGCGTCGGATTCGATCTGGGCCGAAATCTTCAGAATCGGTTTTTATTATGATTTTCGGTAACAGCTATAAAAGTTACATACGTTTCCGGTTTTAGTTTCGGTTTTGTGCGAAATCAAAATTTCTCATATCTCGGCCTATCAGCTGACCCGGAGGCGTCGGATTCGATCTGGGCCGAAGTCTTCAGAATCGGTTTTTATTATGTTTTTCGGTAACAGTTATCATAGTTATACACGTTTCCGGTTTTAGTTTCGGTTTTGGGCGAAATGAAAATTTCTCATATCTCGGCCTATCAGCTGACCCGGAGGCGTCGGATTCGATCTGGGCCGAAGTCTTCAGAATCGGTTTTTATTATGTTTTTCGGTAACAGCTATAAAAGTTACATACGTTTCCGGTTTTAGTTTCGGTTTTGGGCGAAATGAAAATTTCTCATATCTCGGCCTATCAGCTGACCCGGAGGCGTCGGATTCGATCTGGGCCGAAGTCTTCAGAATCGGTTTTTATTATGTTTTTCGGTAACAGCTATAAAAGTTACATACGTTTCCGGTTTCAGTTTCGGTTTTGGGCGAAATGAAAATTTCTCATATCTCGGCCTATCAGCTGACCCGGAGGCGTCGGATTCGATCTGGGCCGAAGTCTTCAGAATCGGTTTTTATTATGTTTTTCGGTAACAGCTATAAAAGTTACATACGTTTCCGGTTTTAGTTTCGGTTTTGGGCGAAATGAAAATTTCTCATATCTCGGCCTATCAGCTGACCCGGAGGCGTCGGATTCGATCTGGGCCGAAGTCTTCAGAATCGGTTTTTATTATGTTTTTCGGTAACAGCTATAAAAGTTACATACGTTTCCGGTTTTAGTTTCGGTTTTGGGCGAAATGAAAATTTCTCATATCTCGGCCTATCAGCTGACCCGGAGGCGTCGGATTCGATCTGGGCCGAAGTTTTCAGAATCGGTTTCTGTTATGTTTTTCGGTAACAGCTATAAAAGTTACATACGTTTCCGGTTTTAGTTTCGGTTTTGGGCGAAATGAAAATTTCTCATATCTCGGCCTATCAGCTGACCCGGAGGCGTCGGATTCGATCTGGGCCGAAGTCTTCAGAATCGGTTTTTATTATGTTTTTCGGTAACAGTTATCATAGTTATACACGTTTCCGGTTTTAGTTTCGGTTTTGGGCGAAATCAAAATTTCTCATATCTCGGCCTATCAGCTGACCCGGAGGCGTCGGATTCGATCTGGGCCGAAGTCTTCAGAATCGGTTTTTATTATGTTTTTCGGTAACAGCTATAAAAGTTACATACGTTTCCGGTTTCAGTTTCGGTTTTGGGCGAAATGAAAATTTCTCATATCTCGGCCTATCAGCTGACCCGGAGGCGTCGGATTCGATCTGGGCCGAAGTCTTCAGAATCGGTTTTTATTATGTTTTTCGGTAACAGCTATAAAAGTTACATACGTTTCCGGTTTTAGTTTCGGTTTTGGGCGAAATGAAAATTTCTCATATCTCGGCCTATCAGCTGACCCGGAGGCGTCGGATTCGATCTGGGCCGAAGTCTTCAGAATCGGTTTTTATTATGTTTTTCGGTAACAGCTATAAAAGTTACATACGTTTCCGGTTTTAGTTTCGGTTTTGGGCGAAATGAAAATTTCTCATATCTCGACCTATCAGCTGACCCGGAGGCGTCGGATTCGATCTGGGCCGAAGTCTTCAGAATCGGTTTTTATTATGTTTTTCGGTAACAGCTATAAAAGTTACATACGTTTCCGGTTTTAGTTTCGGTTTTGGGCGAAATGAAAATTTCTCATATCTCGGCCTATCAGCTGACCCGGAGGCGTCGGATTCGATCTGGGCCGAAGTCTTCAGAATCGGTTTCTGTTATGTTTTTCGGTAACAGCTATAAAAGTTACATACGTTTCCGGTTTTAGTTTCGGTTTTGGGCGAAATGAAAATTTCTCATATCTCGGCCTATCAGCTGACCCGGAGGCGTCGGATTCGATCTGGGCCGAAGTCTTCAGAATCGGTTTTTATTATGTTTTTCGGTAACAGCTATAAAAGTTACATACGTTTCCGGTTTTAGTTTCGGTTTTGGGCGAAATGAAAATTTCTCATATCTCGGCCTATCAGCTGACCCGGAGGCGTCGGATTCGATCTGGGCCGAAGTCTTCAGAATCGGTTTTTATTATGTTTTTCGGTAACAGTTATCATAGTTATACACGTTTCCGGTTTTAGTTTCGGTTTTGGGCGAAATGAAAATTTCTCATATCTCGGCCTATCAGCTGACCCGGAGGCGTCGGATTCGATCTGGGCCGAAGTCTTCAGAATCGGTTTTTATTATGTTTTTCGGTAACAGTTATCATAGTTATACACGTTTCCGGTTTTAGTTTCGGTTTTGGGCGAAATGAAAATTTCTCATATCTCGGCCTATCAGCTGACCCGGAGGCGTCGGATTCGATCTGGGCCGAAGTCTTCAGAATCGGTTTTTATTATGTTTTTCGGTAACAGTTATCATAGTTATACACGTTTCCGGTTTTAGTTTCGGTTTTGGGCGAAATGAAAATTTCTCATATCTCGGCCTATCAGCTGACCCGGAGGCGTCGGATTCGATCTGGGCCGAAGTCTTCAGAATCGGTTTTTATTATGTTTTTCGGTAACAGTTATCATAGTTATACACGTTTCCGGTTTTAGTTTCGGTTTTGGGCGAAATGAAAATTTCTCATATCTCGGCCTATCAGCTGACCCGGAGGCGTCGGATTCGAACTGGGCCGAAGTCTTCAGAATCGGTTTCTGTTATGTTTTTCGGTAACAGCTATAAAAGTTACATACGTTTCCGGTTTTAGTTTCGGTTTTGGGCGAAATGAAAATTTCTCATATCTCGGCCTATCAGCTGACCCGGAGGCGTCGGATTCGATCTGGGCCGAAGTCTTCAGAATCGGTTTTTATTATGTTTTTCGGTAACAGCTATAAAAGTTACATACGTTTCCGGTTTCAGTTTCGGTTTTGGGCGAAATGAAAATTTCTCATATCTCGGCCTATCAGCTGACCCGGAGGCGTCGGATTCGATCTGGGCCGAAGTCTTCAGAATCGGTTTTTATTATGTTTTTCGGTAACAGCTATAAAAGTTACATACGTTTCCGGTTTTAGTTTCGGTTTTGGGCGAAATGAAAATTTCTCATATCTCGGCCTATCAGCTGACCCGGAGGCGTCGGATTCGATCTGGGCCGAAGTCTTCAGAATCGGTTTTTATTATGTTTTTCGGTAACAGCTATAAAAGTTACATACGTTTCCGGTTTTAGTTTCGGTTTTGGGCGAAATGAAAATTTCTCATATCTCGACCTATCAGCTGACCCGGAGGCGTCGGATTCGATCTGGGCCGAAGTCTTCAGAATCGGTTTTTATTATGTTTTTCGGTAACAGCTATTAAAGTTACATACGTTTCCGGTTTTAGTTTCGGTTTTGGGCGAAATGAAAATTTCTCATATCTCGGCCTATCAGCTGACCCGGAGGCGTCGGATTCGATCTGGGCCGAAGTCTTCAGAATCGGTTTTTATTATGTTTTTCGGTAACAGCTATAAAAGTTACATACGTTTCCGGTTTTAGTTTCGGTTTTGGGCGAAATGAAAATTTCTCATATCTCGGCCTATCAGCTGACCCGGAGGCGTCGGATTCGATCTGGGCCGAAGTCTTCAGAATCGGTTTTTATTATGTTTTTCGGTAACAGTTATCATAGTTATACACGTTTCCGGTTTTAGTTTCGGTTTTGGGCGAAATGAAAATTTCTCATATCTCGGCCTATCAGCTGACCCGGAGGCGTCGGATTCGATCTGGGCCGAAGTCTTCAGAATCGGTTTTTATTATGTTTTTCGGTAACAGCTATAAAAGTTACATACGTTTCCGGTTTCAGTTTCGGTTTTGGGCGAAATGAAAATTTCTCATATCTCGGCCTATCAGCTGACCCGGAGGCGTCGGATTCGATCTGGGCCGAAGTCTTCAGAATCGGTTTTTATTATGTTTTTCGGTAACAGTTATCATAGTTATACACGTTTCCGGTTTTAGTTTCGGTTTTGGGCGAAATGAAAATTTCTCATATCTCGGCCTATCAGCTGACCCGGAGGCGTCGGATTCGATCTGGGCCGAAGTCTTCAGAATCGGTTTTTATTATGTTTTTCGGTAACAGTTATCATAGTTATACACGTTTCCGGTTTTAGTTTCGGTTTTGGGCGAAATGAAAATTTCTCATATCTCGGCCTATCAGCTGACCCGGAGGCGTCGGATTCGAACTGGGCCGAAGTCTTCAGAATCGGTTTCTGTTATGTTTTTCGGTAACAGCTATAAAAGTTACATACGTTTCCGGTTTTAGTTTCGGTTTTGGGCGAAATGAAAATTTCTCATATCTCGGCCTATCAGCTGACCCGGAGGCGTCGGATTCGATCTGGGCCGAAGTCTTCAGAATCGGTTTTTATTATGTTTTTCGGTAACAGCTATAAAAGTTACATACGTTTCCGGTTTTAGTTTCGGTTTTGGGCGAAATGAAAATTTCTCATATCTCGGCCTATCAGCTGACCCGGAGGCGTCGGATTCGATCTGGGCCGAAGTCTTCAGAATCGGTTTCTGTTATGTTTTTCGGTAACAGCTATAAAAGTACATACGTTTCCGGTTTTAGTTTCGGTTTTGGGCGAAATGAAAATTTCTCATATCTCGGCCTATCAGCTGACCCGGAGGCGTCGGATTCGATCTGGGCCGAAGTCTTCAGAATCGGTTTTTATTATGTTTTTCGGTAACAGTTATCATAGTTATACACGTTTCCGGTTTTAGTTTCGGTTTTGGGCGAAATGAAAATTTCTCATATCTCGGCCTATCAGCTGACCCGGAGGCGTCGGATTCGATCTGGGCCGAAGTCTTCAGAATCGGTTTTTATTATGTTTTTCGGTAACAGCTATAAAAGTTACATACGTTTCCGGTTTTAGTTTCGGTTTTGGGCGAAATGAAAATTTCTCATATCTCGGCCTATCAGCTGACCCGGAGGCGTCGGATTCGATCTGGGCCGAAGTCTTCAGAATCGGTTTTTATTATGTTTTTCGGTAACAGCTATAAAAGTTACATACGTTTCCGGTTTCAGTTTCGGTTTTGGGCGAAATGAAAATTTCTCATATCTCGGCCTATCAGCTGACCCGGAGGCGTCGGATTCGATCTGGGCCGAAGTCTTCAGAATCGGTTTTTATTATGTTTTACGGTAACAGTTATAAGAGTTACATACGTTTCCGGTTTTAGTTTCGGTTTTGGGCGAAATGAAAATTTCTCATATCTCGGCCTATCAGCTGACCCGGAGGCGTCGGATTCGATCTGGGCCGAAGTCTTCAGAATCGGTTTTTATTATGTTTTTCGGTAACAGCTATAAAAGTTACATACGTTTCCGGTTTTAGTTTCGGTTTTGGGCGAAATGAAAATTTCTCATATCTCGGCCTATCAGCTGACCCGGAGGCGTCGGATTCGATCTGGGCCGAAGTCTTCAGAATCGGTTTTTATTATGTTTTTCGGTAACAGTTATAAGAGTTACATACGTTTCCGGTTTTAGTTTCGGTTTTGGGCGAAATGAAAATTTCTCATATCTCGGCCTATCAGCTGACCCGGAGGCGTCGGATTCGATCTGGGCCGAAGTCTTCAGAATCGGTTTTTATTATGTTTTTCGGTAACAGCTATAAAAGTTACATACGTTTCCGGTTTTAGTTTCGGTTTTGTGCGAAATCAAAATTTCTCATATCTCGGCCTATCAGCTGACCCGGAGGCGTCGGATTCGATCTGGGCCGAAGTCTTCAGAATCGGTTTTTATTATGTTTTTCGGTAACAGTTATCATAGTTATACACGTTTCCGGTTTTAGTTTCGGTTTTGGGCGAAATGAAAATTTCTCATATCTCGGCCTATCAGCTGATCCGGAGGCGTCGGATTCGATCTGGGCCGAAGTCTTCAGAATCGGTTTCTGTTATGTTTTTCGGTAACAGCTATTAAAGTTACATACGTTTCCGGTTTTAGTTTCGGTTTTGGGCGAAATGAAAATTTCTCATATCTCGGCCTATCAGCTGACCCGGAGGCGTCGGATTCGCTCCGAGCCGAAGTCTTCAGAATCGGTTTATATTATGTTTTTCGGTAACGGCTATCATAGTTATACACGTTTCCGGTCTCAGTTTCGGATTTGGGCGAAATGAAAATTTCTCATATCTCGGCCTATCAGCTGACCCGGAGGCGTCGGATTCGCTCCGAGCCGAAGTCTTCGGAATCGGTTTATATTATGTTTTTCGGTAACGGCTATCATAGTAATACACGTTTCCGGTCTCAGTTTCGGATTTGGGCGAAATGAAAGTTTCTGATATCTCGGCCTATCAGCTGACCCGGAGGCGTCGGATTCGCTGCGAGCCGAAGTCTTCAGAATCGGTTTATATTATGTTTTTCGGTAACGGATATCATAGTTATACACGTTTCCGGTCTCAGTTTCGGATTTGGGCGAAATGAAAATTTGTCATATCTCGGCCTATCAGCTGACCCGGAGGCGTCGGATTCGCTCCGATTCGAAGTCTTCGGAATCGGTTTATATTATGTTTTTCGGTAACGGCTATCATAGTAATACACGTTTCCGGTCTCAGTTTCGGATTTGGGCGAAATGAAAGTTTCTGATATCTCGGCCTATCAGCTGACCCGGAGGCGTCGGATTCGCTGCGAGCCGAAGTCTTCAGAATCGGTTTATATTATGTTTTTCGGTAACGGATATCATAGTTATACACGTTTCCGGTCTCAGTTTCGGATTTGGGCGAAATGAAAATTTGTCATATCTCGGCCTATCAGCTGACCCGGAGGCGTCGGATTCGCTCCGAGCCGAAGTCTTCAGAATCGGTTTTTATTATGTTTTTCGGTAACAGCTATTAAAGTAACATACGTTTTCGGTCTCAGTTTCGGATTTGGGCAAAATGAAAATTTCTCATATCTCGGCCTATCAGCTGACCCGGAGGCGTCGGATTCGCTCCGAGCCGAAGTCTTCAGAATAGGTTTATATTATGTTTTTTGTAACGGCTATCATAGTTATACACGTTTCCGGTCTCAGTTTCGGTTTTGGGCGAAATGAAAATTTCTCATATCTCGGCCTATCAGCTGACCCGGAGGCGTCGGATTCGCTCCGAGCCGAAGTCTTCAGAATCGGTTTATATTATGTTTTTCGGTAACGGATATCATAGTTATACACGTTTCCGGTCTCAGTTTCGGATTTGGGCGAAATGAAAATTTCTCATATCTCGGCCTATCAGCTGACCCGGAGGCGTCGGATTCGCTGCGAGCCGAAGTCTTCAGAATCGGTTTATATTATGTTTTTCGGTAACGGCTATCATAGTTATACACGTTTCCGGTCTCAGTTTCGGTTTTGGGCGAAATGAAAATTTCTCATATCTCGGCCTATCAGCTGACCCGGAGGCGTCGGATTCGCTCCGAGCCGAAGTCTTCGGAATCGGTTTATATTATGTTTTTCGGTAACGGCTATCATAGTAATACACGTTTCCGGTCTCAGTTTCGGATTTGGGCGAAATGAAAGTTTCTGATATCTCGGCCTATCAGCTGACCCGGAGGCGTCGGATTCGCTGCGAGCCGAAGTCTTCAGAATCGGTTTATATTATGTTTTTCGGTAACGGATATCATAGTTATACACGTTTCCGGTCTCAGTTTCGGATTTGGGCGAAATGAAAATTTGTCATATCTCGGCCTATCAGCTGACCCGGAGGCGTCGGATTCGCTCCGAGCCGAAGTCTTCGGAATCGGTTTATATTATGTTTTTCGGTAACGGCTATCATAGTAATACACGTTTCCGGTCTCAGTTTCGGATTTGGGTGAAATGAAAGTTTCTGATATCTCGGCCTATCAGCTGACCCGGAGGCGTCGGATTCGCTGCGAGCCGAAGTCTTCAGAATCGGTTTATATTATGTTTTTCGGTAACGGATATCATAGTTATACACGTTTCCGGTCTCAGTTTCGGATTTGGGCGAAATTAAAATTTGTCATATCTCGGCCTATCAGCTGACCCGGAGGCGTCGGATTCGCTCCGAGCCGAAGTCTTCGGAATCGGTTTATATTATGTTTTTCGGTAACGGCTATCATAGTTATACACGTTTCCGGTCTCAGTTTCGGATTTGGACGAAATGAAAATTTCTCATATCTCGGCCTATCAGCTGACCCGGAGGCGTCGGATTCGCTCCGAGCCGAAGTCTTTAGAATCGGTTCATATTATGTTTTTCGGTAACGGCTATCATACACTCGGCGTCACAAAAATCGCACCTCATCAAGAATTCTTTTCAAAGTCATTTTAACCCTATTAATCAATGGTAGACATATGACTATGGGGTATCATTCGAAAGGTAATTTATTTAAATTTAAGAATAAAACAAAAGATTTCGTTTTTGTTTACCAGGGAATAAAAAAAAGCAAGTTGATTATGCAAATGACTAAAACATGTTTATTTACAACAAAAAAAAATATACAAAAGAGTCCTTAAAAACAACTTAAAATCTAGTGTTGCCCCCCCTAGCCCTGATAACTGCTTCCATGCGTTCCCTCATGGACCTAATTAATGTTACAACAGTCTCCTGAGGAATGTTGTCCCATTCTGCTACGGCGGCATCTTGGAGGTCCTGAAGCGTGATAGGGGCAGGATCCCGTGCCCGTACTCGCCGTTTCAGTTCATCCCAAAGGTGCTCAATTGGGTTCAGGTCTGGACTTCTCGCTGGCCAGCGCATAACAGGTATCCCAACTTCTTGCAGGTAGTCCCTTACAATTAATGCGGTGTGACAGCGGGCGTTATCATGCATTAACATGAACCCACTGCCAATATAACCCGCATAAGGGACCACGTGCTCCTCTAAGATCTCTGTTATGTACCGAGGAGCAGTCAGCGACCCTTGCCCGCGAGCACCTCCAGTCCGAGAAACGCACACAAGGTTCGTCTTGCCGTCGATTGACATGCCGCCCCAGAACATGCACGAGCCACCCCCGTATTCTACTGTCTCTTGAATACAGGCATGTGTGAATCGTTCCCCTTGCTTTCTGTACACCCTCCTACGCCTGTCGTTACAGAAAAGACAAACCCTTGTCTCATCTGAGAAGAGCACAGTCCTCCATTGTTCGATTGTCCAATCCACATGTTCCCGAGCAAATTGTAACCGGTCTCTCCTATGCTGTGCAGTCAATTTTGGCCCTGTAGCAGCCCTATGAGCTGCAATTTTCTTCTCCCGCAACCTTCTTCTAACCGTGGAGACACTCACAGAAGTTCTGCGAGCTGATCGGAGTTGTTGTTGCAGCTCAACAGCATTGGAGAACCGATTTCGTAAAGACGTCGAAACAATGAAGCGATCGTCTCTTTCGGATGTGCAACGTTGTCTTCCAGATCCACGTCTTCGAATATAGCCACCAGTCTCTTGGAACCGTTGGAACACTCGTCGAACGGAAAATCGACTCAAGTTCAGTTGCCGAGCAACATCACATTGCCGCATCCCTGATTGCAGTAGTGCAATGACTTGAGCGGCTTCATCTGCAGTGGTATCCATCTTCAGGGGTATTTTTCTTAATGTAGCTGTTCACGTGTGTTCACTTCAACGGTTGGAGAGCGAATGACTCACATTTATTTTTTATTTTTTTTTCTACATGACCTCTTGCAGGGTGCTTCTAACAGCATTCGACCTGCTTAACCGGACAGGACTCACATTTAACCCGGGTCGCCCGTTTTATACCTTTCTAGAGGGGTGCAATTAGTGGATGATGTGATGCGTATTTTGACAACATTTTGTTTAACGTTACGTGCTAATGAGATTTGATGTGTTTGGGAATTCTAACTATTGTTAAATTAAAGGTCATTAAATATACTTTCAATTGATACTAGTATTAATTGGGTTCAATTGATTCCTTGATGGCGGGGCATGCTTAAAACTCATATTCAAAGAGGTGCGATTTTTGTGACGCCGAGTGTAGTTATACACGTTTCCGGTCTCAGTTTCGGTTTTGGGCGAAATGAAAATTTCTCATATCTCGGCCTATCAGCTGACCCGGAGGCGTCGGATTCGCTCCGAGCCGAAATCTTCAGAATCGGTTTATATTATGTTTTTCGGTAACGGATATCATAGTTATACACGTTTCCGGTCTCAGTTTCGGTTTTGGGCGAAATGAAAATTTCTCATATCTCGGCCTATCAGCTGACCCGGAGGCGTCGGATTCGCTCCGAGCCGAAGTCTTCAGAATCGGTTTATATTATGTTTTTCGGTAACGGATATCATAGTTATACACGTTTCCGGTCTCAGTTTCGGATTTGGGCGAAATGAAAATTTCTCATATCTCGGCCTATCAGCTGACCCGGAGGCGTCGGATTCGCTGCGAGCCGAAGTCTTCAGAATCGGTTTATATTATGTTTTTCGGTAACGGCTATCATAGTAATACACGTTTCCGGTCTCAGTTTCGGATTTGGGCGAAATGAAAGTTTCTGATATCTCGGCCTATCAGCTGACCCGGAGGCGTCGGATTCGCTGCGAGCCGAAGTCTTCAGAATCGGTTTATATTATGTTTTTCGGTAACGGATATCATAGTTATACACGTTTCCGGTCTCAGTTTCGGATTTGGGCGAAATGAAAATTTGTCATATCTCGGCCTATCAGCTGACCCGGAGGCGTCGGATTCGCTCCGAGCCGAAGTCTTCAGAATCGGTTTTTATTATGTTTTTCGGTAACAGCTATTAAAGTAACATACGTTTTCGGTCTCAGTTTCGGATTTGGGCAAAATGAAAATTTCTCATATCTCGGCCTATCAGCTGACCCGGAGGCGTCGGATTCGCTGCGAGCCGAAGTCTTCAGAATCGGTTTATATTATGTTTTTCGGTAACGGCTATCATAGTTATACACGTTTCCGGTCTCAGTTTCGGTTTTGGGCGAAATGAAAATTTCTCATATCTCGGCCTATCAGCTGACCCGGAGGCGTCGGATTCGCTCCGAGCCGAAGTCTTCGGAATCGGTTTATATTATGTTTTTCGGTAACGGCTATCATAGTAATACACGTTTCCGGTCTCAGTTTCGGATTTGGGCGAAATGAAAGTTTCTGATATCTCGGCCTATCAGCTGACCCGGAGGCGTCGGATTCGCTGCGAGCCGAAGTCTTCAGAATCGGTTTATATTATGTTTTTCGGTAACGGATATCATAGTTATACACGTTTCCGGTCTCAGTTTCGGATTTGGGCGAAATGAAAATTTGTCATATCTCGGCCTATCAGCTGACCCGGAGGCGTCGGATTCGCTCCGAGCCGAAGTCTTCGGAATCGGTTTATATTATGTTTTTCGGTAACGGCTATCATAGTAATACACGTTTCCGGTCTCAGTTTCGGATTTGGGTGAAATGAAAGTTTCTGATATCTCGGCCTATCAGCTGACCCGGAGGCGTCGGATTCGCTGCGAGCCGAAGTCTTCAGAATCGGTTTATATTATGTTTTTCGGTAACGGATATCATAGTTATACACGTTTCCGGTCTCAGTTTCGGATTTGGGCGAAATTAAAATTTGTCATATCTCGGCCTATCAGCTGACCCGGAGGCGTCGGATTCGCTCCGAGCCGAAGTCTTCGGAATCGGTTTATATTATGTTTTTCGGTAACGGCTATCATAGTTATACACGTTTCCGGTCTCAGTTTCGGATTTGGACGAAATGAAAATTTCTCATATCTCGGCCTATCAGCTGACCCGGAGGCGTCGGATTCGCTCCGAGCCGAAGTCTTTAGAATCGGTTCATATTATGTTTTTCGGTAACGGCTATCATACACTCGGCGTCACAAAAATCGCACCTCATCAAGAATTCTTTTCAAAGTCATTTTAACCCTATTAATCAATGGTAGACATATGACTATGGGGTATCATTCGAAAGGTAATTTATTTAAATTTAAGAATAAAACAAAAGATTTCGTTTTTGTTTACCAGGGAATAAAAAAAAGCAAGTTGATTATGCAAATGACTAAAACATGTTTATTTACAACAAAAAAAAATATACAAAAGAGTCCTTAAAAACAACTTAAAATCTAGTGTTGCCCCCCCTAGCCCTGATAACTGCTTCCATGCGTTCCCTCATGGACCTAATTAATGTTACAACAGTCTCCTGAGGAATGTTGTCCCATTCTGCTACGGCGGCATCTTGGAGGTCCTGAAGCGTGATAGGGGCAGGATCCCGTGCCCGTACTCGCCGTTTCAGTTCATCCCAAAGGTGCTCAATTGGGTTCAGGTCTGGACTTCTCGCTGGCCAGCGCATAACAGGTATCCCAACTTCTTGCAGGTAGTCCCTTACAATTAATGCGGTGTGACAGCGGGCGTTATCATGCATTAACATGAACCCACTGCCAATATAACCCGCATAAGGGACCACGTGCTCCTCTAAGATCTCTGTTATGTACCGAGGAGCAGTCAGCGACCCTTGCCCGCGAGCACCTCCAGTCCGAGAAACGCACACAAGGTTCGTCTTGCCGTCGATTGACATGCCGCCCCAGAACATGCACGAGCCACCCCCGTATTCTACTGTCTCTTGAATACAGGCATGTGTGAATCGTTCCCCTTGCTTTCTGTACACCCTCCTACGCCTGTCGTTACAGAAAAGACAAACCCTTGTCTCATCTGAGAAGAGCACAGTCCTCCATTGTTCGATTGTCCAATCCACATGTTCCCGAGCAAATTGTAACCGGTCTCTCCTATGCTGTGCAGTCAATTTTGGCCCTGTAGCAGCCCTATGAGCTGCAATTTTCTTCTCCCGCAACCTTCTTCTAACCGTGGAGACACTCACAGAAGTTCTGCGAGCTGATCGGAGTTGTTGTTGCAGCTCAACAGCATTGGAGAACCGATTTCGTAAAGACGTCGAAACAATGAAGCGATCGTCTCTTTCGGATGTGCAACGTTGTCTTCCAGATCCACGTCTTCGAATATAGCCACCAGTCTCTTGGAACCGTTGGAACACTCGTCGAACGGAAAATCGACTCAAGTTCAGTTGCCGAGCAACATCACATTGCCGCATCCCTGATTGCAGTAGTGCAATGACTTGAGCGGCTTCATCTGCAGTGGTATCCATCTTCAGGGGTATTTTTCTTAATGTAGCTGTTCACGTGTGTTCACTTCAACGGTTGGAGAGCGAATGACTCACATTTATTTTTTATTTTTTTTTCTACATGACCTCTTGCAGGGTGCTTCTAACAGCATTCGACCTGCTTAACCGGACAGGACTCACATTTAACCCGGGTCGCCCGTTTTATACCTTTCTAGAGGGGTGCAATTAGTGGATGATGTGATGCGTATTTTGACAACATTTTGTTTAACGTTACGTGCTAATGAGATTTGATGTGTTTGGGAATTCTAACTATTGTTAAATTAAAGGTCATTAAATATACTTTCAATTGATACTAGTATTAATTGGGTTCAATTGATTCCTTGATGGCGGGGCATGCTTAAAACTCATATTCAAAGAGGTGCGATTTTTGTGACGCCGAGTGTAGTTATACACGTTTCCGGTCTCAGTTTCGGTTTTGGGCGAAATGAAAATTTCTCATATCTCGGCCTATCAGCTGACCCGGAGGCGTCGGATTCGCTCCGAGCCGAAATCTTCAGAATCGGTTTATATTATGTTTTTCGGTAACGGATATCATAGTTATACACGTTTCCGGTCTCAGTTTCGGATTTGGGCGAAATGAAAATTTCTCATATCTCGGCCTATCAGCTGACCCGGAGGCGTCGGATTCGCTGCGAGCCGAAGTCTTCAGAATCGGTTTATATTATGTTTTTCGGTAACGGCTATCATAGTTATACACGTTTCCGGTCTCAGTTTCGGTTTTGGACGAAATGAAAATTTCTCATATCTCGGCCTATCAGCTGACCCGGAGGCGTCGGATTCGCTCCGAGCCGAAGTCTTCGGAATCGGTTTATATTATGTTTTTCGGTAACGGCTATCATAGTAATACACGTTTCCGGTCTCAGTTTCGGATTTGGGCGAAATGAAAGTTTCTGATATCTCGGCCTATCAGCTGACCCGGAGGCGTCGGATTCGCTGCGAGCCGAAGTCTTCAGAATCGGTTTATATTATGTTTTTCGGTAACGGATATCATAGTTATACACGTTTCCGGTCTCAGTTTCGGATTTGGGCGAAATGAAAATTTGTCATATCTCGGCCTATCAGCTGACCCGGAGGCGTCGGATTCGCTCCGAGCCGAAGTCTTCGGAATCGGTTTATATTATGTTTTTCGGTAACGGCTATCATAGTAATACACGTTTCCGGTCTCAGTTTCGGATTTGGGCGAAATGAAAGTTTCTGATATCTCGGCCTATCAGCTGACCCGGAGGCGTCGGATTCGCTGCGAGCCGAAGTCTTCAGAATCGGTTTATATTATGTTTTTCGGTAACGGATATCATAGTTATACACGTTTCCGGTCTCAGTTTCGGATTTGGGCGAAATTAAAATTTGTCATATCTCGGCCTATCAGCTGACCCGGAGGCGTCGGATTCGCTCCGAGCCGAAGTCTTCGGAATCGGTTTATATTATGTTTTTCGGTAACGGCTATCATAGTTATACACGTTTCCGGTCTCAGTTTCGGATTTGGACGAAATGAAAATTTCTCATATCTCGGCCTATCAGCTGACCCGGAGGCGTCGGATTCGCTCCGAGCCGAAGTCTTTAGAATCGGTTCATATTATGTTTTTCGGTAACGGCTATCATACACTCGGCGTCACAAAAATCGCACCTCATCAAGAATTCTTTTCAAAGTCATTTTAACCCTATTAATCAATGGTAGACATATGACTATGGGGTATCATTCGAAAGGTAATTTATTTAAATTTAAGAATAAAACAAAAGATTTCGTTTTTGTTTACCAGGGAATAAAAAAAAGCAAGTTGATTATGCAAATGACTAAAACATGTTTATTTACAACAAAAAAAAATATACAAAAGAGTCCTTAAAAACAACTTAAAATCTAGTGTTGCCCCCCCTAGCCCTGATAACTGCTTCCATGCGTTCCCTCATGGACCTAATTAATGTTACAACAGTCTCCTGAGGAATGTTGTCCCATTCTGCTACGGCGGCATCTTGGAGGTCCTGAAGCGTGGTAGGGGCAGGATCCCGTGCCCGTACTCGCCGTTTCAGTTCATCCCAAAGGTGCTCAATTGGGTTCAGGTCTGGACTTCTCGCTGGCCAGCGCATAACAGGTATCCCAACTTCTTGCAGGTAGTCCCTTACAATTAATGCGGTGTGACAGCGGGCGTTATCATGCATTAACATGAACCCACTGCCAATATAACCCGCATAAGGGACCACGTGCTCCTCTAAGATCTCTGTTATGTACCGAGGAGCAGTCAGCGACCCTTGCCCGCGAGCACCTCCAGTCCGAGAAACGCACACAAGGTTCGTCTTGCCGTCGATTGACATGCCGCCCCAGAACATGCACGAGCCACCCCCGTATTCTACTGTCTCTTGAATACAGGCATGTGTGAATCGTTCCCCTTGCTTTCTGTACACCCTCCTACGCCTGTCGTTACAGAAAAGACAAACCCTTGTCTCATCTGAGAAGAGCACAGTCCTCCATTGTTCGATTGTCCAATCCACATGTTCCCGAGCAAATTGTAACCGGTCTCTCCTATGCTGTGCAGTCAATTTTGGCCCTGTAGCAGCCCTATGAGCTGCAATTTTCTTCTCCCGCAACCTTCTTCTAACCGTGGAGACACTCACAGAAGTTCTGCGAGCTGATCGGAGTTGTTGTTGCAGCTCAACAGCATTGGAGAACCGATTTCGTAAAGACGTCGAAACAATGAAGCGATCGTCTCTTTCGGATGTGCAACGTTGTCTTCCAGATCCACGTCTTCGAATATAGCCACCAGTCTCTTGGAACCGTTGGAACACTCGTCGAACGGAAAATCGACTCAAGTTCAGTTGCCGAGCAACATCACATTGCCGCATCCCTGATTGCAGTAGTGCAATGACTTGAGCGGCTTCATCTGCAGTGGTATCCATCTTCAGGGGTATTTTTCTTAATGTAGCTGTTCACGTGTGTTCACTTCAACGGTTGGAGAGCGAATGACTCACATTTATTTTTTATTTTTTTTTCTACATGACCTCTTGCAGGGTGCTTCTAACAGCATTCGACCTGCTTAACCGGACAGGACTCACATTTAACCCGGGTCGCCCGTTTTATACCTTTCTAGAGGGGTGCAATTAGTGGATGATGTGATGCGTATTTTGACAACATTTTGTTTAACGTTACGTGCTAATGAGATTTGATGTGTTTGGGAATTCTAACTATTGTTAAATTAAAGGTCATTAAATATACTTTCAATTGATACTAGTATTAATTGGGTTCAATTGATTCCTTGATGGCGGGGCATGCTTAAAACTCATATTCAAAGAGGTGCGATTTTTGTGACGCCGAGTGTAGTTATACACGTTTCCGGTCTCAGTTTCGGTTTTGGGCGAAATGAAAATTTCTCATATCTCGGCCTATCAGCTGACCCGGAGGCGTCGGATTCGCTCCGAGCCGAAATCTTCAGAATCGGTTTATATTATGTTTTTCGGTAACGGATATCATAGTTATACACGTTTCCGGTCTCAGTTTCGGATTTGGGCGAAATGAAAATTTCTCATATCTCGGCCTATCAGCTGACCCGGAGGCGTCGGATTCGCTCCGAGCCGAAGTCTTCAGAATCGGTTTATATTATGTTTTTCGGTAACGGCTATCATAGTTATACACGTTTCCGGTCTCAGTTTCGGTTTTGGGCGAAATGAAAATTTCTCATATCTCGGCCTATCAGCTGACCCGGAGGCGTCGGATTCGCTCCGAGCCGAAGTCTTCGGAATCGGTTTATATTATGTTTTTCGGTAAAGGCTATCATAGTAATACACGTTTCCGGTCTCAGTTTCGGATTTGGGCGAAATGAAAGTTTCTGATATCTCGGCCTATCAGCTGACCCGGAGGCGTCGGATTCGCTGCGAGCCGAAGTCTTCAGAATCGGTTTATATTATGTTTTTCGGTAACGGATATCATAGTTATACACGTTTCCGGTCTCAGTTTCGGATTTGGGCGAAATGAAAATTTGTCATATCTCGGCCTATCAGCTGACCCGGAGGCATCGGATTCGCTCCGAGCCGAAGTCTTCAGAATCGGTTTTTATTATGTTTTTCGGTAACAGCTATTAAAGTTACATACGTTTCCGGTCTCAGTTTCGGATTTGGGCGAAATGAAAATTTCTCATATCTCGGCCTATCAGCTGACCCGGAGGCGTCGGATTCGCTCCGAGCCGAAGTCTTCAGAATCGGTTTATATTATGTTTTTCGGTAACGGCTATCATAGTTATACACGTTTCCGGTCTCAGTTTCGGTTTTGGGCGAAATGAAAATTTCTCATATCTCGGCCTATCAGCTGACCCGGAGGCGTCGGATTCGCTCCGAGCCGAAGTCTTCAGAATCGGTTTTTATTATGTTTTTCGGTAACAGCTATTAAAGTTACATACGTTTCCGGTCTCAGTTTCGGATTTGGGCGAAATGAAAATTTCTCATATCTCGGCCTATCAGCTGACCCGGAGGCGTCGGATTCGCACCGAGCCGAAGTCTTCAGAATCGGTTTATATTATGTTTTTCGGTAACGGCTATCATAGTTATACACGTTTCCGGTCTCAGTTTCGGATTTGGGCGAAATGAAAATTTCTCATATCTCGGCCTATCAGCTGACCCGGAGGCGTCGGATTCGCTCCGAGCCGAAGTCTTCAGAATCGGTTTATATTATGTTTTTCGGTAACGGCTATCATAGTTATACACGTTTCCGGTCTCAGTTTCAGTTTTGGGCGAAATGAAAATTTCTCATATCTCGGCCTATCAGCTGACCCGGAGGCGTCGGATTCGCTCCGTGCCGAAGTCTTCAGAATCGGTTTTTATTATGTTTTTCGGTAACAGCTATTAAAGTTACATACGTTTCCGGTCTCAGTTTCGGATTTGGGCGAAATGAAAATTTCTCATATCTCGGCCTATCAGCTGACCCGGAGGCGTCGGATTCGCTCCGAGCCGAAGTCTTCAGAATCGGTTTATATTATGTTTTTCGGTAACGGCTATCATAGTTATACACGTTTCCGGTCTCAGTTTCGGTTTTGGGCGAAATGAAAATTTCTCATATCTCGGCCTATCAGCTGACCCGGAGGCGTCGGATTCGTTCCGAGCCGAAGTCTTCGGAATCGGTTTATATTATGTTTTTCGGTAACGGCTATCATAGTAATACACGTTTCCGGTTTTAGTTTCGGTTTTGGGCGAAATGAAAATTTCTCATATCTCGGCCTATCAGCTGACCCGGAGGCGTCGGATTCGATCTGGGCCGAAGTCTTCAGAATCGGTTTTTATTATGTTTTTCGGTAACAGCTATAAAAGTTACATACGTTTCCGGTTTTAGTTTCGGTTTTGGGCGAAATGAAAATTTCTCATATCTCGGCCTATCAGCTGACCCGGAGGCGTCGGATTCGATCTGGGCCGAAGTCTTCAGAATCGGTTTCTGTTATGTTTTTCGGTAACAGCTATTAAAGTTACATACGTTTCCGGTCTCAGTTTCGGATTTGGGCGAAATGAAAATTTCTCATATCTCGGCCTATCAGCTGACCCGGAGGCGTCGGATTCGCTCCGAGCCGAAGTCTTCAGAATCGGTTTATATTATGTTTTTCGGTAACGGCTATCATAGTTATACACGTTTCCGGTCTCAGTTTCGGTTTTGGGCGAAATGAAAATTTCTCATATCTCGGCCTATCAGCTGACCCGGAGGCGTCGGATTCGCACCGAGCCGAAGTCTTCAGAATCGGTTTATATTATGTTTTTCGGTAACGGCTATCATAGTTATACACGTTTCCGGTCTCAGTTTCGGATTTGGGCGAAATGAAAATTTCTCATATCTCGGCCTATCAGCTGACCCGGAGGCGTCGGATTCGCTCCGAGCCGAAGTCTTCAGAATCGGTTTATATTATGTTTTTCGGTAACGGCTATCATAGTTATACACGTTTCCGGTCTCAGTTTCGGATTTGGGCGAAATGAAAATTTCTCATATCTCGGCCTATCAGCTGACCCGGAGGCGTCGGATTCGCTCCGAGCCGAAGTCTTCAGAATCGGTTTATATTATGTTTTTCGGTAACGGCTATCATAGTTATACACGTTTCCGGTCTCAGTTTCGGATTTGGGCGAAATGAAAATTTCTCATATCTCGGCCTATCAGCTGACCCGGAGGCGTCGGATTCGCTCCGAGCCGAAGTCTTCAGAATCGGTTTATATTATGTTTTTCGGTAACGGCTATCATAGTTATACACGTTTCCGGTCTCAGTTTCGGATTTTGGCGAAATGAAAATTTCTCATATCTCAGCCTATCAGCTGACCCGGAGGCGTCGGATTCGCTCCGAGCCGAAGTCTTCAGAATCGGTTTATATTATGTTTTTCGGTAACGGCTATCATAGTTATACACGTTTCCGGTCTCAGTTTCGGTTTTGGGCGAAATGAAAATTTCTCATATCTCGGCCTATCAGCTGACCCGGAGGCGTCGGATTCGCTCCGAGCCGAAGTCTTCAGAATCGGTTTAAATATTGCTTTTCGGTAACAGTTATTATACAATACGTTTCAAAATATAAAAGGACAATCGTGCGGTATGCATTGCAGGGTCGCGGGGGAAGCTCAAGCTATTTCGGAGCTTTCCGGTGATATGACACTTACTATGATAATTCTTATATAATTTATGTTGATCGCATTTAATAGTTTGTCTTTCGTTATCTTAGTACTAACCTACTCGCACTAAACAGCACAGTTTAGCAAACATGTCGACTATTGTCTACACGCCTACCAGTCGCATGTATAATTCGCGCCCACGTGAGCGGCGTCCGCGCATCGCCACGGTTATAGTTATTGTCACATCGACAAAACGTTTGTTAATTGTTTTAGGTTCACTATTAACATTTAGTGAATGCTATTATGATGGTAAGAGCTACGCCATTATTTATTTTATATGAGTTAGCTTTCGTGATCTGTTTCTGAAATGGTAGGTTCAGAAATATGCATATTCAGAAATATGCATATTCAGAAATATGCATATATACAGCGAGTTAGGTTATTTTTTAAAAGCATTTAGTTCTGGTTATTAGAATGTCATAGTTGAAAAAAACTACATAGCTAGAAAGAGGGTTAATGAGATGATTGTGATGTGTGGAAAAATGACATGCTCCGCGGACTACAAATAAGGATTATTAATGAAATAGGTATATATTTGGGATAAGGGCGGAAGGATACTGATGGTGTATGACAAATAATACTCGATTGAAATTCTTATATTTCATTCACACTTAATTCATTTTAAGTAACCACCCTGACCTTTAACAATGCACACGTGAGTTGATATTTATCTGCGACGAGAGCTTACATTACTAAGGCGCCTCCCACGCCGGCGCCCGCGCACTGCGCAACAGACAAGCGTCGTTACTTGGCTAATTCGGTTATTGTCGCGAACCTACTAGGACGCCATTAACATACAGTATTGTATTGTAAATGAAAAGGGGTAGAGAGTTATTCTTTTATTCATAACTAGCTTTCCGCCAGCGCCTTCCGCGTGGGCTATACGAATTCATATCAAAAATGATAAAGTTTCATACAAACTTTGCCCCCTATTTTCAACCCCTTAGGGGTATAATGTCGGAAAATCCTTTCTTATCTATGAGGATGTCTACGATACAAAAAGAACACACTCTCCAAGTTTCAGGTCTCTACTATAAGCGGTAGAAATTGGAGTGATCATAATAATAATAGTTCCATTAAGCCAGATGATGATAATAATATGTGTTTGTACAGTTACATGTGCTGGAATTAAGTTATATTATTATTCTATAGACTATAAAGTAGTAAGTCGCATTTATCTCGTACACGTGGTTAAATCAGTCGTTCATTAGTTACATGCAAGCTCGCCTCCCACGCCGGCGCCCGCGCAATGTTGCCAACTATTGTCACATCTGGCTGTAGATCAGTATTACTGTGTAGATGCGACTAACTACTTTGACACAAAATAAATAGGGGATCGAGGCTCAGTAATAACCTCACGGGTCAATTAAGGTTTCGGTACGTGGATAGGTTCCGATCATCACTCTCCGTGTACGAAAGCACTTAATTCCTTGTCAGATTCCTGTAGACATCGGTAAGTCAGAAGCCAAATACTCAAACAAATAGTATTGAGGAGGGGTGTCGTGTTATCCAGCAACTCGGGTGTAGAGGTCACATAAACAGTCTTTCCATTTAAAATATTAGCATTGGACCCGAACATAGTTGGAAAGTTTGAGGATAGGTAGATTATGATTAATTCCCGAACGAACCGAATTTCGACTCTGCGACTACATATTCTATGTCGCCAATATGTAATACGCCCACATCATGTCACCTCTTTGCTATCCACGCGAACTTTGCGTGTGGCCAGCATTAACTAGCTTTTGTTTTTATCACAAACACCTTTATCATCTCCCAATAAAGACCATTATTGATTGGCTCACTAATTAAGATAAAGATAACATTATTATCAATGAATATTAATGGGATGTGTATATAAAACTCACCGAGTCGATGCGTTGACGTCAGAGTATCTGAAACGATAGATAATCATTTATTTAGTACAGATAACACGAGTGAGAGATTGAAGGTGAACGTTTTATCTTTATGAATGAATGATCAAATGTGCGCTCCGTACGTCCGTATGTTGCTACTTCGAATCAATGAGACGATGCTGAGACTGAAGTTTATAAGTTAAAAGCTTGGTATAAGTCACTCTTTCCGAAAATACAAAAGTATACAAGTTTTTGTTGTTTCACTTCAGAATCTCTTCTTTTAAATTAATAGTGGATAGAGATAGCTTGATCATAAATGTAAACAATGCGTGATAGCGATTTAAAATTCTATTTTTAACAAGTCTATTTTTTCCTTGACAATGCTTTCTTTTCGTCGCTGTTGATAAAACAGTCCACTATAGGAGATGTTATAAATGTAAATCTTTTGGCTTTTAAACCACCAAATCCCTTATAAGTAAGAACATACCAACATAAGACAAAATAATTTGTCGTTTGTCCCAAATGAGCGTAGTGGCTTCATTGTCAATACATGTGACGAGTTTTTGTCTTAAAGCGGAACAACTTGTCCGACCACCGTGAAACTTTAATGGAAGCAGGTTTTTGCAGGCGACGCAAACACGCTGGGTGCATCTACCAGACCACCCAGGGCAGTTCCCAGGGTACCAGCACACGGAATTAATTCGCAATGCGATCCTTCATACCTACGCCTGCTAAAAAAGGAGTAGGTATTTATGAATTAATCGACAAGTGGTACTTCGATTACTCCGGGAGAGTGCTTACGAATGAGGTGATTTTTCCTAGATTGTTATTATTTAATTTATTCCTTAACAATTTTGTGGAGATTTCTTAAAATGCTACTAAATTTTCAATGTCAACAGTCAATTCGTAAGTTAATTAGTAGTACACTGGTGTGAATTTCGCTGTCGGTGGTCTAGCATCGCGCAGTATTAACGACGTCCTGCTACATCGTAGCGTTTACATCGTGTTTATACGAGCTCGCACTAAACACAATAATTAGACGCATTAGAGTGTTGTACGTACTTGTACGTACAGTCGTACACGGGTTGTGCGCGATACCGCATGAAGAACACGGGGCTAGAGAACGGCAAGCAAGCGTCCCAACTGTTGTGAGCAATCCGTCTCGTCCTGAGAGGTGAATTTCATGTTGTTTTTTTTTTTGCATTTTTAATCTCTTTATCTTGTGGAAATCTGTGGATGGATCTTACGATGAATGAGTAAGTTTTATATAGTTTTATTGGTAACCTAATGAGAAAATAATTATTCTTCTGCTTTTAAAATGTTTAAAGCAAAAATGATGAAGGAGACTTAAATTAGTTTCAATTAAATACTGATTCAGTGAAGTTCAGGCAATTGACATTGTGGTGAGTATTTGATCATTAATATTAGAGTTTCTTCATCGATATAAGAAAATGTGCTATCTGTACATAAGTCTAATTGTCACCCATCTTAACAGCCTAGCTGTCTAGCCACAACGTCAGTGTGTCACAGAACAGTGGCCGCTCATTACCAGCCCGCGGTGACCGCATCCCGCGCTGTCCAGCGCCCGCGCAACACGCACTAAACACTGGTGTTCCGGGTCCCGGCGCCATTCCGCAGATTTATGAGCCACAGTTATGCGCGCCGAACTCAGCGACACTGTGTAGTTACAGTATGAAGTGCAAGCTATTCCAAGTACAGTTCTGTCTTTGTTTCCAATTCTACTAATAGAGGTGGAAGAATACCTCCTTACGGTTTTAAGACTTTACTGCTCTATATTGAGTTATTTTAGTATCTTGATTTTGTTTTTTAATTTTTATTTATTAAGGCACACAATGCAGTTTTTACAAATTCCGTATTTATGTTTAGTAAGTAGCGAGGTCAATAGACGTTGTCACTCTTATGGCTCTCATAAATTACAAACAGTTTTATTTTTTTAACTCTGTCACTAGGAAATTTAAAAAATATATATCATCCACAAAACTCGCACAATCATATTCACACACAAGTAGCATTAGCATAAATAGTTGTAGTTCGCTAATGTAAGTTAAATACGCTGAACGGTAACCCTGGTAACCCCGTGTAGCCCTCGGTAACCCGCCGTTACCCTCGGCCGTAGCGGGCTTCAGTAATCGAACCATTAAATTTAACTACGTGTACAGCTATGTCGAGTCGTTAAATGTAACTTTAGTAAGTGTAGATAGTCAGTTTGATAGAAATGTTCTGGTTTAGATGTAGAACATTGCATCCCGGAAAAGATCATGTCACTGACCGATGAATTAAATTGCAAAAAAACAGGAATTAGTATAAGAATTACCTAGCAGATTAATTCTTAATTTCGACGCCATTCGTATAGATTTATATGACAGTTAAATCGAACCAGAACTGGCTTATCATGTTGGACATAGTGTAGACTGCGATAAGCTAAAGATAATGAAGAAGTTTCGCGTAAAACAACGTTACTATGTATGTAACGCCAGACTGTACAAAAATAAAAAGGTTAGAGATTTAAAAAATCATGGGTTTAATTGTAGGGTCGATGCACTAGGCCTAAATATCAGCTACCCACCCATAACACTAAGTAGCATATAATAATGTTCATGTAACTTCGGAGGTTTCTCAAACCATCTATTATGAGTAGTAAAGATTTTCCTATCAGTCACAACAGTTTTTTTTTTAATGAATTCCAACACCATTAATTGTGTTGACCTGTTTACTGGAAAATAACAAAAAACGCGGCTGTTAAAAGCTATTGGTTTTATGAGAGTCGTAAGCAATTAGAGCGAAAATTCACTTACAAGAAAACCGTGGCCAATTTACAGTTCAACTAACTTAGACCAAAAGAAAATATAGGTACGTAAAGGGAAAGTTGAGAAGGTTCTGAACATTTTTTGTTCAGGATGTGTTGGCGCATAATACGAACACATCCTTGCTTGGGTGGTTATCAAAGTACAGTACACTACTGTATATTACTGAATAACACATTGAAATTATAGTAATCGATAAGGATTTAATTCAGAAAGGATATCGATATATCACCTCATAAGCCGCGATGATTTGATTTGTACTTTCCTTCCAGGTAAGTCATACGGCGAGATCTTCTCTTCTTGAGTATGAGAATGTTCACACTATAGCGACTCCACAAACAGAGTAGCAGACCGATGCACTAGACGGTGATCACGCACGCACTTGAATTTGCGGACAGTGCAGGTGACCAGCGTCGTCGAACTGGGGTCGCGGTGACGTTGAGTGAGCGGTGAGATAGGAATAG
Organism: Pyrrhia umbra; assembly: GCA_963891755.1. Classification (NCBI taxonomy): domain Eukaryota; kingdom Metazoa; phylum Arthropoda; class Insecta; order Lepidoptera; family Noctuidae; genus Pyrrhia; species Pyrrhia umbra. The sequence continues at coordinate 14,152,565 of OY982929.1, forward strand.
GAAAAAAGGGCGGTAGTTGGAAAATTAAGAAATGAAAATTACCTTCCTATTTGCATTATAAAAATTATAAAACTCAACAGTGCAGTCCAATCACGGGAAAAAATAACACCATTATTCATCTTCACGCTTCGAAGATTAATCATTTATATCAGAAAATAATAAAGGCAGGGAAATTAAATGACACTCGTTTTTGCTAACGCCACGAAAGTGAAAGGGGTGAAAATGCCTTTTTTAATTTCAGAACAACGACTGAACTGCATTTGTTTTTAACCGACTTCAAAAAAAGGAGGAGGTTCTCAATTCGATCGGTATTTTTTTTTTTTTTTTTTTTTTTTCTATGTATGTACACCGATTACGCTGAGATTTATGATCCGATTTACGTGATTCTTTTTTAGTTTGATGCGGAATAGATGCCATTTGGTCCCATAAAAATTTCACATGGTTTGGCCCAGTAGTTTTCATTTTGTGAACATTTTTTACATTTTTGTTTACATCGATGACGTAATTGTTTCGGAGTCGATTTATATTTTCCGTTCCCGTTTCTTGATCTATATTGTTTAAAGCTGCACCTGTCGTAGGCCTACCCATAGCTACTTAAAAAAAAACTATTTAACATATAATTATGACAATAAAAACAACGAAATGTTATAGCCTTCCTTATGTAATCTATAAAAATCCTGTAAAAGATACTGTAGTTTACAGAGCAACTTATTACAGACACTAAAAAGTAAAAAATAAATTTAAAAAAAACTACGTTTAAAAAAACCGACTTCAAAAAAAAAACTAAAAAGTATTAAAAAAGTATAAAATAACTTAATAAAGATTTAACACAAACCTAATACCTTTAATATTAATAAAACACCATTATTTGTATGTGTTACCTATTGACAGGTTTGAAGTCGGTGCCAAGTCCTAAACAAAATGAAATTCCTAAAGATTAACCTACGTAAATAAACTTAAAGAACAATGTGAATTAATGTGAAACAGATGAAAACTTTTTAATACCTGAATGAGTAACACTATTACATTTGGCTTGGCACCGACTTTAAACCTGTCAATAGGTAACACATACAAATAATGGTGTTTTATTAATATTAAAGGTATTAGGTTTGTGTTAAATCTTTATTAAGTTATTTTATACTTTTTTAATACTTTTTAGTTTTTTTTTTGAAGTCGGTTTTTTTAAACGTAGTTTTTTTTATTTTTATTGTGCTTGTTAATTTATATAACTGTTATTACTTGCTTTGAAATTGGAATTGCTTTTTGAAAAATACTATAAATAAACAACTGTCGTTTCATTGTGTCTCTAGTTTACAGACTATTGGTGCAGGACATTGCATGGAAAAATTTCTTTCTGCATTATGATGATGGCCTCAATAAAACTAGTAATGAAATATATAGAGTATTTCCAACAAACAGATCGATTTAACTATTTAAAAAAACATTATAATTAAAAATAATAATTACATAAATATATAAAGCTATATTATTGTTACATGTAGTATTATTTGATTTGTATTGTTACCTTGCTCTAATCTCGCGGGAAAATCAACTGTGTGTTTTGTCCCAGCACATGGGATCATGAATTTCGTCAAATTGTTCACAATGACGAGCGCTAAGCTTTTAGGTCGCGTCATTTGACGCGGAAGGGCGTCATTCGAGTCAAATTGTTCCATTCATTCGTTCACACTCAATTAAATGCACAAATTCTATAATGTACGCCTATTCTATTATATTCACTGTGCTGGAGGCAGGGTTGTCCCTTCAGCAATATATATTTTATTTTATTCTATAAGTAATGAATTTAAATTGATATTGAATAATTCTGAATTATTGTTGTTTTCATTTAACATTTTTTTAAGTGATAACCGAAGAAATATATTTTATTTTTATAGAAGGACCATAAAGTTTATACATGAATAAATTTTAATATCACAAAATACATAATTCTACGAAGTTAAACCAACGTATTTCCTCTAGTCTATCATCCCACGATACTTTATAAAACCGTTAATCTTATTGAGCGTTAACAACTTTCAAACGCTTTTATTGAATCGACAAACAGTTTTCAGATAAAATGATTGAGCTCGACTTATCTCTCATCTATTTTCCTTTCGTATCGACCTAGTGTCTGTTTGTCAGACTTTAATTTGTTAGATTTTCTGTGAAGGACTAATAGGTCAATCGTTAAAAGACAGCTCAAAGTCAAATCTCTTTTCTTTATTTCAATTTGACTATTTACAGGCCTAAATAGCCAAGACGAATCGTTGTTTTTGCTCAAAATATAAAATGTCTATAAATTGCTTGATTTCGTAATTTCTAGATCCGTATGCTTTGCCTATATGGCCTTTTTTGTGTTATCCAAAAGGGTTGGTTTTATCAGCTTGTTATCAATAAGCATTCGGATATTTTATTACTAAATGGCTCTTACTCTGTTAGTAAGTCATTTAATTTATATTTACCTATTTATAAAATATGTTGCAGGTTTTTATACGCCCGACCTGAAGTCAGCGTCGGTGTTGATGATGTCTGGCTAACTTTTCTCGGAAAGAAGACGAGATGTTGTTGTTTCCAGATGTATAATTTTAATGTAAGAAAGTGGCAGCCCTAACTTAAGGTACAATAGTGCGGATCACAGCGCGGCCGCGTCACAACATTATGACGGTGTATCGGCAAACAATTGGCGCATTAGGGCGGCCCATTCACGTGCGTCTTCAACGCTACTGTGTTGCGTGCTTTTGTTAGTCTTCGTTGTTGCCATTGTTGGGAACGATACGGTTTAAATGAAAAACTTTACTTAAAGAGTAGGTATATAGAATTTAATAATTTCTTGATAGTACTTTTGTGGTTATTGGTCTCGTTTGCATTATTTTTTTTCATATAATCCATCATTTGGCTTGTTTTTTATTATGACATATACAAACATATGTAAAAGTAGTTACTATAAAACACTCTGCGTATACTAAAGTTGCTGATAAAAATCAACGATTAATCTCAAATATCTTAGGCACATTTCGTAACAATAACTTTACAATGGAAACGCTCACAGCCACGTCAAACGACATTTTTTGCGTGGCATTAAGTCGCATTCACACCACAATAAAGCTCTTATGACTTGTCATTCCGTCTGAACAAATCCGCTAAGGATCTGAGACGTTACATGTAATCTGTGCATGCGACACAATGGAATGAAGTGGTGGGAGTGGCGCGCTTTATATTGTAAGCGATGGAAGATCGGGTTCATGAACAGATGTTCTGTCAAATTGTGTGGTAAAATGACACTGAGAATTTACATGTATTTTTGTTAAGGCAGATGTGGGTTTTATTGTTTTGTTATAGTCCTTTAGTAGCTTTGTAGATAGATATAAGGCGTGAATAGCGCGACTAAAAATACCGATCATAACGTCTAAGTAATTTTTAAATATTATCGTACAACTTAAAATCATTATAGATTTCAACTTAGTTTATTTCTACCGTAATTTCTCCTCCCTGCTATACTCTTTATCACTCTCTTTCTCCTTCTTTTAGGTAAATACAAGTGTGTATGCGTGTGAGTATCGTTCGAGCAGACGAGCATTGTGCGCGTATAATATAATCACTAGGTCATAACCTAGCGCTGCCTGTATGGGCACAGGTGTCGGCAGACGCATGGAGAATCTGTTCAGGTCTGACGATAGATGCGTGTGTGGTGACACAGCACAGGCCATGCTGCACCTTATGTGCTGCCGAGGTGTCTTAAAACCTGAACAATCGGGCACCTTTACGGCGCGATTGAAATTTAAAGATATTGCCTTCGACTCGCTAAGAAGAAGAAGAAGAATGAGTAACTTCGTTGGTAGAGGAGTTCCACCGCACCACACACTTTTTTTTTTTTTTCATTCCCGATGAACAATTCGGTTTTCGAACCCAACATTCATGTATCCAACAAGTCCACCGCATCGTGGAACATATAAGTGTTGGCTTCCAACGACGACGGGACATGATGACGGGAATACTATTATTCGACATAGCGAAAGCTTTCGACAAAGTCTGGCACAATGGCTTAATATACAAGCTATATCAACTCGGCGTGCCAGACCGTCTCGTACTCATCGTTCGAGACTTCTTGTCGAACCGCTCTTTTCGCTACCGCATCGAAGGAGCACTATCCTCGCCCCATCCCATACAAGCAGGAGTCCCTCAAGGCTCTGTCCTATCCCCCCTCATCTTCACGCTATTCACAAGCGATATCCCAAAGAGCAAAAAGGCTCAATTAGCACTATTTGCCGACGACACGGCCATATACTACACTGGCACCAGCCCAGTGGCCATAGCTCGTAATCTCCAAATCGCCGCCAACGCCCTAGGCAAGTGGTTTAAGAAATGGAGAATCGAGGTAAATCCCGACAAGAGTCAGGCAGTTCTCTTCTCGAGACCGCGCCGAAATCCACCCCTACCCAGTCCCATCACCATGTTTGGCAAGCCGATTCCTTGGAAAGAGCAAGCCAAATACCTAGGTGTGATACTTGATCGTCACCTCAACTTCGGAGAGCACATAAAGTCTGCCCGCTCTCGAGCGGCTTTCGCTCTCAGTCGCCTCCACTGTATGTTAAATGCACGTAGCAAATTGTCACTCAAGTGCAAATTGCGCATCTACACCACGTGCATCCGCCCCATTATGACATATGCTTCCGTTGTGTTCGCACACTCAAAGCCATACCGTCTCCATAGAATGCAGACCCTCCAAAACCGTTTCTTACGAAAAATCACAGGGGCCCCTTTCTACGTACGAAACGAGAACCTCCATCTCGATCTCAAACTGCCCACCATCCAACAGTTTATGAAACGTGCCGCCAAGTATTACTTTGATGCTGCCGAAAAGCATCCAAACCCTCTGGTCGTATCGGCCGCCGGATACGCACCCTCCCAGATCAGTAAAATTCGCCGCCCGAGGCATACTCTCACCATACCCGATGACGCTATAACCCTCTTCCAAGAGAGCAGTAGGTCCACTAGCACTCTACACAAACACAGACCGCGTTCGTATCGACCTCGCCGCCGAGGTCCGTCGCGACGACCTTGTCCATGCCCTCCCGACCCTAGCTCGACGAGCCAGCCCGCGAGCTGAGCTAATAGCTTTAAAATTCCCGATTATAATAATCATAATTTATTCTGATCCAGCCTGTCCCTTGCTGTCCTCCCCCAGCGACGCCCTAAGCCGAGGCCCGTACCCCACTAGGGGGTGCCCTTAGCGTGTAGTCGCTTAGTTTTGTAAGTTAAGCCCTGGCTGGAGGCCCTAAATTTATTTAAGGCACTTCACAGGCAAGCCCGGTTAAGCAGTCGACAACCTTCTAGGTTGACCTGCGAGATGCCATAAAAAAAAAAAAAAAAAACACTTTTTTTTAGTTTTTTTTGTATACTTAGCAGTTTATTTGCCGTGTATTACTTAACCATAGTATACTTAAATCATCGTAGTAAGTAAAGTCGATTAGACACTGCGTCACCGAATCTAGAGTCTACCACGCCGCCCGTAGGAAACAGTATTTTATGTTAAGTTAATGCCGTTATCCATGCTGTCTGCGTCCTACGACCGACATCAATATACATATATGTATTTCAATGTATAGATTCCATAATTTAATATTGGTGTATCGTTTTATACCTTCCAGATGTGCTAATAATCCTCTGGATGTACGGCGTCCTCATTCCGAGATCATCGCGAACATTACTAATTGGCGCGGCATGTCCTGAAATAGCCGTGATTAATATAAGCCGCTATATTCACGCCGTGCCCCGGGTGGGTAGGTAGGGGTTAAGCTCGGAATTAACACCTAATCGTTTTGTTGGTATGTGTGATTCATATGCTGGGCACGTATTCTGGATTCGATAAACACTTAAATGCTTTTAAGACGGGCCAGTTAGATAATAGTTCAAGATTTTTACTATCAAATAGAACGGTTACTATCTTATACATATGCAGTAGAAATTAATAAAAAAATAAAAAATATTTATATTAGATTCAAGATTTATCTGCTTCAATAATCTAACGAAGATGAATTTAGGTACCTATATGCATTTTATAAATGACTCGGATTTAATGTTCCCGTGTGTCAGCAACATTTACTGTGAGCAAAACCAGTAACTGTTTAATATGGGGCATTTTTTTATATAAAATAGATGGAACTACGTACAATTTATTAGCTTAGCTTAACTCGAACTGGAACCCGCGATATAGTAACTTTTCATATGTAGCTGGTGATCTCCAAATGGTCAATAAAAATGTAGTTTTATTATTACATTAGCTTTCTTCATTTAAACTTTAACCATGCCGAAACACCCACTCCTCCGCATAGGAAATATCCTTAGATTGTGTAGGTACCTATAAACTTTTTTCTTACGTAGATATAAGTCATTTTCTAAGCTCAATAAAATGATTTCAACATTTTGAACTAACCGGAATTATCCCTCAGCATGTAACTCCGGCGCTGACAGTGAGCATGCAGTAAACAGTCGCGTCAAGACAGCTTAATTACTTAATCCGCGCGTTATATTTATACGCGGAGATCGCGCGTAAAATGTCGCGCGATGTCGCGATTAAACGCAAGACGCGCGTGTCGACTGGGCCATCCCTTTGTTGATGTGAAATAATTGAAATGTTCGATATTTTCTGAAACTATAATTGCTGCTATTTAAGTTTTTTTTATTTAGATTTTTATTAGAACTATTACTTTAAGGTAGAGGTTGCTGGCTGAATGGCATTAAGAAAGAAAAGTACGTCAATTTTCAAAGCACTTATTTTATTTCCAGATCATATAAAGAAAGAAAGCACATCCGCTAATCTGTGAAGACTCGTCCAAATCCTCCGACACACATAGCTATTCTAACAAACTTACACGGTCTCTCGGCCCACCGGAGCGCGATTGCCCAAACGTTTGCTCACACACAACCACGACTGTACCTATACATACGTGCACATGAATAATTTGTTCACATTAACGTTATAAATCAACATCATAATTAATTATTCTGTAGTCATAAACTAACGTTTCCGTTGATAGTAAATTCTTTATTTGAACAATTTACATATGATGCCGATTATACTGAAAATGAAATGACTGGATTTAACCGGATAAAAAAAAGTATTGTACATCATTTTTCGAATTATTATTAAACTACCAGTTTACCACAGTTTCATCAGTGTCCCTACATAACGCTGGGTAGGTCCCATCCGCCCCGGTGGTCCCGGCCCGGTAACGGGACGGTTGGGAAAAATTGTTGCATCGACCCCGGTAGTGCCGGGCCCGTCGTTTAACGGGGTGGATGGCACAGATTGAGTAGCATACATCCCGGTAGTGTTAAAAGCGGGGAGAATATAGTATTATTATATACACAAAACACATGAACTGAAAAATAAAAAATAAAGTTTGTATGTAACAATCAGGTTTATTGGTATAAAAATACATATTAACTATTAACAATCATATATTTAATAATTTGTTGGTTGGTACAGTTCAAATCTATTGGAATCAACACAGTGTAATCGTTTGCTGAAGTGTTTACATCGGGACGACTTCATCCGTGATCAACTTTAGAATTTATGGATGAAAAAATATGATTGATATAATTGTTAATGTATATTTTTATAACAATAATAAAAATGATTGTTACATACAAACCCATTTTTATTTTTGAGTTCACATGTTTTGTGTATAAAATAATACTATATTCTCCCCGCTTTTAACACTACCGGGATGTATGCTACTCAATCTGTGCTATCCGTCCCGTTAGAAAAACACACCGGGGTAGATGATACTTCATCTGTGCCATCCACCCCGTTAAACGACGGGGCCGGCACTACCGGGGTCGATGCAACAATTTTTCCCAACCGTCCCGTTACCGGGCCGGGACCACCGGGGCGGATGGGACCTACCCATAACGCTCCTGGACAAAAAGTAGCCTATTACTTTCCATACAAATTTCATCTAAATCGGTGCAGTTATAACGAACAAACAAACTCACATTCGCGTTTGTATCTATTATTAAAGTAAAGATAAGAAATGGCATGTAATTTTATTGAAAGTCTCGCTTTTATGCGACTTCAGATCCAGGCCAACAATGCCTGTTATTACTAGGTCAACGAGCGCCGTTCTTTTCACAATTCCCGGTATTTCTTGCAACTGCTAAAAGTATTGACCTGGGTCCTTACCTTGACGTGCCAAAACAAGATTATTTTGGTTATGAAAAAGAGACGGAGCTATACGACGTTAGTAGCTGTGTCACGCTCTCAAACTTGAATAGTGATTGCAAAAACACGTGGTGGTACAGCCCCTGAAAATAATTTTAACCACAACCTTTTTGCCGTGATGCTGATGTTGTTTGTTGTGATATTTGAGTTTCTCAAGTCCTTGTCAGAATACAAATGTCACAAAACAACAATATTAAAAACAATCAGAAGCCCTTGTCTGTAGGTCTGGTCTCAATTGCCATCAATCACGTCTGGTTAGCCAGTCATTACGGAGTCGGCGCGCGATCCATCATTTAACTCTTGCTTACTGTCACTTGGATTGTCGTAATAGTGACACCAGCTCCGTGTGGACTTGTCCTTATTTACACTGCAGGATGTATTGACCTGACCAAGGGCTCCAGGGAGGAACGGATGGCGTAGATAATGTAAATAATTGTAATGTCTATGTAACGTTGCAATGATTGACAGTTGTTTTAGGTTAGGTACTTTCTTTTATTTATTAAATTTCGTATAAAGCAGTGAGTGATACATAGGCGGACATAATGCCACAAGGTATTCTCTACCGATCAACCTTAGGGTCAGTGGGACTAAATTGTAATATGAACTAAACAAAAACAATAGGAAAAATATTAATGTTAAATAAATATATTTTATCAAAATTGAAATTTTGACAAGTTGGATAAATTTTCGCAAAGCATAAAATGCATTGAATCTTCAGATTACCTCCAGGTGAAGGGTCTCCCCAACAATCTACAGCATAAGCTCCCCAACATTCAAGATTTTTTTGTGATCATTCTTTGATTCAGTAAAATTGATCGTTAAACTAAACTCAGTGATCTTAAGGTTTTAAAAATGCAATCTCTTTGAGCTCCTCTTTGGAGTAAGGCAACTAGAATACAATTTATCACAATTTTATGAACTCAAACATAAAGTGAAACCACACATTATTCTGAACGTACCTATTCATCATATTTACGTTAGCCATCATTCTGACAGCTTGATGCGCCCGCGCATGGCTTTGCATACAAACACATAGAAATTCATCGACACCCGTTACCTCAGTTCAAAACAAACAACAGAACTACTTCATACTCAAATCTCAACTGTAACGTGTAGAGATAAGATTGAAAATCAATTGTTGCTGTCGAAAGGTAACAGTAACATTATTTTCTAAATGATATTAAAATATTCCAGTATTTTTTTCTTAATCTTAATGTTCTGGCTCTGGAATCAATTTAGAGAGTGACATCAATTTATTTTGTGCTCCATGTCGATAGTAATAGAGTTTTATTTTGAATGTTTGTTTGTTGTTGTTACTGAACGGAAGCCGCGGCGAGGGTAGGAATATATTTAGACTAGTGGCGTCCAACGGATGTGTGCGTGTATTGCAACTATTCGCGTTTAATGTTATTGCTAAATATGTTTATGTTTGTATCTTATTGCACGTAAATTCTTGCGAAAATATCAAATTGTATTTACATTTTATCGTTGGGCTCGTTTAACGACTTACTCTGTATCTGGTGAGAGTAGCGCTGTTGATCTCGTCGAGTTGTAGGACATTAGTTAGGTCGTACAACTTGTACATGACGTATATACACGCTGTCAGACGAGATCTTATCGCAGGCGCAGAAATCATGATAACTTTCTTGATGTTTAGGAAATAAAGAGAAAAATAATTTCTTATTTTGTATTAGTTTAATCTTTATTTACACATATATTATACTCAAAGGCAAATATTTAGTCAGCATTATAAACACCTAAACATACTTGCTTGCGAATATTTTGTCCCTTTATTTTCATTACGTGCCTATTGCTGTTAGTGTGAAGCGAACACCAGCAAATTAGAAATGAAATTATCAAATATAGGTACTTTTATGGTCGAAAAGTGACTTTGTCACAAGCGCTTGTCTCGCCAAGTTACATGTTTCGTATTTTTTACAGGGAAAAATCAGGCCTTGCAAAGTCTAGATCAGATAGTCTACCATGTTGACGAAACGATACGAAAAATACCATTAGCTGTGAGATTCCTGGAGTTCGCTCCTTGCTATACATACAATGGCCACTGTAGCTGGCGTCGTGCTGTGGATCAAACCCACGTGTAAACATATGTATGGCGCGCCGCGTCCGCGTCCGCTTGCCACAAATAGATCGCTCCCATATCGGACATCTATTTCACTGCAGACCATAGAACGTACAGAGGTACCAACAGATATAAAAAATATTATACGTGCAAAAAACATAGCATGCAAATAAAGGAAGGTATAAGTCTGACTCTGCATAGAGTTAGGGCCAAGTTCACCGACAGATGGTTACGTAATCGGCCCGTTAAACAAAAAAGTTTTTTTACCAAGAAGCTGGAATTTTCGTGTTACCCACTTCTAGTTCAACCCTGGTTTGGTAATCGATCGTTTCAGGAATAAAAATCTCAAATAATACTTTACCCATTGAAAGTTGGAAGTTTGAATTTATGGTAAACAGCTGTTTTAAGTTAATCGGGCCGTTATTGGGTCAGTGAACTTGGGCCTTAGTTAGATTTGTCTGTCAAGTTATTCGTAAAGAGTTCTTGTCGCTAAAACTTTTAACATATCGCGCAAAATGTAATATGAAAGTGTCGTGTACAACTCTACTAGATAGACTTTTCTAAGTTATAGTCCTTCAATTAGACTTTTTGCAAGCACTTTTGAAAATGAATACTTATAGATTGTCCTCTGCATGCAGCGCATCACTCTGTGGCCACCACCCCGATCCAGAAGCCAACGTTTTGATTGAGTCCACAGTTTATATACAACATTGGCTCGCTTGTTATTTCCACACCTTCGACTCGTACACACCGTGGTCACAACGACATAACCACCATACATCGCCTAAATAAAACACAACCGTATGTGTCGGGTTATAAAGCTGTGTTTCATTTGTTCGAATGTCCGTTGTTTAATCAAGCAACTGGCCAGTTATATTTGACAGGTTTATCGACTCCTGAACTTGTGGAGGAAAATGAACTGCAATGGTATGCGTGTTGTGATTCTAATACGTGAGTGATGTATGCTTTGTAGTTGTAAACTGTGGCTTTGCTGCATTGTCACTGCATTAGCTGACTTCTACTGTTCACAAATATGCTTGAACCATATATTTTTATGAACATTAGAATTCTGTAAATGATTTTTGTATTCGTCAAAACTTTGAATATACATTTTGTTGGAGTGGATATTCCAGTGATAGAAAACTATTTGAGCAGCTGTCTCCATCAGATACGTCGTGTTACTGGGAATTGTTGCGCCATTTCTTTTTCTTCGCTAAACACAAAGGAACTGGCAGAGGATGGTTCGGGTTGGGAGGATTGGTTAAGGGCTGTTATTTTGAAATCTCGACGTATGTATAACAAGTGCTAATTTTCAGCCTCGTTTAAATTTGATGTCGTTTGGCCTACTTATACAAAAACTGGAATTAATGTAACCAAACCCATCTAATGTCTAGAAAACCTTCACATATCTCAGTCCTGTTTTCATAATCCTTATAATTTCCATCAACCTGATCGTGTGCCCATGTCCACGAGTAGTTGGCGGTAGTTGATCAGTGTTCGGGCGCGCGACGTCTACATCCGCGGCGGTGGAGCGGCGCGGCGCGGGCGTCGGCGATCGATCCTCATCCATCACTGCTGCCGGTGACAGCGTTGTTATTGGGTAATTGTGGGACTGGGCGACGCCGGTGCAAAGTACACTCGATTGTTTGTTTAGTGGCTCATGTACTGTGTCATTGTCTAGTTAGGGACTGCTCAGGGGTAATCGGGAGTTTAATTTAACCGTCTTTGTGAGCGATGTTTCTGAATTATTTATTTAAGAAGAGTTTTTGAATAGTGGCATAGTGTGTGCATGCGTAAGATCCCGGATTGGATTCCGGGGAGAGGCAAGGGGAGCTCTGACCCTGAATTCATGTCCTGTTAATTAAAAGAAAATTTGACCCTATGATGATTAGTAGTTGTACCTAGAATGGAGTCTACAGTTTGCAAACGACAGACTCAAAGAGAATTAGCTTACAATCGCGACTTTCCTACACAAATGGCATGTCATCAGGCCACCCAACAAACCACACACGTCTACAAATAAGTATCGACCCTAATTCCACGGCAGTGTTATAAAAACAAAGTCAAACAGTAGCAGCGCGAGCGGCGCACTAGCACAAACAAGTGACGAGCGACCAGACTAACATTTGTGGACAATTATTGACGAGTCGCCAGTGACAAGATACGAGAGCTTTGTCATTTGTGGAATGACCAACATTGTTAAGCTCAGCCAGATAAAGTAGCAAGGCTGAAGGTGAACGCGAATAACTGAGCGAACACGCGAACATGAGGTCCTACGTTCGATGCCTAGTTGAAAAAAACTATTGGATTTGTCCATCAGCAGGTCGAAAACAATTGAGAAATGTGACTTAAAACTACAAGCGAAATGGGGATGTACAATAGATATACCTATGCGCAAAACCTTCGGGCATAACAGGTAATGTTGACTAACTCATTTTGCATTATAAGACTAACAGAATCTAAACCCTAATATATATTATGTATTACCAATTCACATTAACTGCCTACGGTAGAAACATCAACCTGTATCCATATACACAGTGTATACCCAGTGTTCTGACACTGTTAACTCCACTCTGCACACAAAACTATTTGTCAAACGCTGGCACTCGATGCGTGACGTAGACAAGTCTTGTTACTCGCACCCACCACGACCAGCCGTGACGTAAGCAAATCTTGATACTTGACAGTAACCACTTGAGGAGGGACACTGCTCTCGGCCTGAGTAGAATGTTTCAAGAGTAAGTCAAATATTATGATCAATTCTTTGGTGGTTGTTAGTGTTGCTTGTCATTGCGGGGGAGGATACCCAATCCTCCCACGTTCATGTTGATTTGTATAAAGTATGAAGCATATAAGTTATATTAGCTCTTTGGTACTCCATTTCGAAAATATAGCTTTAATAAAGTAAATGTGATTTCGTCCGTCTGTCATGGGTGTAAAAACGTACGTCAGTTTTTTGCTGGCATTCGATGGCGAAAAGGGACCAAAAACAGACTGTTTAATACTACTTCGACTGGTAAAACTAGGAGCCACATACATGATGAAGCAATCATTGGGGCTAGATCTAAAGTAAAGCAGCGGACGAGGGGTCAGCGCAGAGCTGCCGCATCCAGCGCAAACATTTGCATACGAGCGCCGAGACAACGTGTACTGGTGCTGTAATACGAGACAGGGTTCACACGCGGACTTTATCAAGATAATATTGGTCTTACGGGACTCATTATCGATCTGAAAATTGGGAAACCTATGGTGACTTGAATGAAAGTTGTCGGAGCTAAAATGGATTTTACAAAAAAATATAAAAGTTTAATCCTAGTTAAACATAATCTAAGTAAAGCTTAAAGACACGCTGTACCTACGTTATTGTGATATGGTTTGATGATACTGATTACAAATAAACAAGAAAAATAAACTCTTACTCATAAGTATAAAATTTGTTGTCGAAGTCAGATGCATCGTATTGCAACAAATGTAAAAGTTTCCGATTTACAACCAAACCGTGAACGAAATACGCTTCAGTAAGAAAACCGTCTTAACTATTCCTCAGACCTCCCTAATAAATGGTGTGCTAGCAACACAAACTCGTTCAACCCTACACGTAGTTCGCGTTGATTGCTGATTGCTTTAGCGGCTCGGCTCGTTAGTGCTGCGTCGATGCCGCCTGCTGCCACGCCGCGCCGTGCAGCACCGCACATGTCGTGCCGATAATTAGCAACCGCGATTGATTGCACATTCCTAATTGATTAGTAATTTAATAGCGCCAAAGTTTAGCGGTCAGAACATTGGATGCTGTGTCGGTTTAGGATGCTCAAGTTTTGGGTAAAGCTTTTCCAAAAATTGGAAGTTCAACCGAGTTCGCCAATTATTTAGATTCGTGACAACCCTCTCGAGCTCATGTTGTGTAATTAATTTAATTCTACACTTTGAAATTGACTCAGATTGTTACGATACTTATATGGGCTTTAAAATTTATCTAAATTAAGATAATAAACTTGTTTAAAAGTGAATTTAAACTTCATGTGACCGTACACAAAGGCTTCTAATACATAGATGAAGTCAGCTATTTTTTTCTACTGTGATTTTTTTCTTATCTGACATACTATAGTGCAGAGAGTTACATATTCAATAGATTGCAGGAGAAAAAACTTGAGTAAATATGAACTTTCTTCAATATTGAAGGGTTGGCGACGACACCAGCTGTCAGTAATACTACCAGTTCAATTTCGAAAATTATGATAGAGTGACGTCATTTTGATCGGCTTAATTTGGCTGCTGGGTTACTTTGCTTCATATTTTGTGATTTACTGTGGGATTTTGATGGCAGCCTTTAGGGGAACATACACCGTCCAGGTTTTAGGTGCAAACAAGCCAGGAAATGCTTTCATAATTTCAGTATGGTAATGAAATCATTATCATCACTTGCCTAGCCTTTTTCCAACTATGTTGAACTTGGCTCCCAGACCAGGTTTACACTAAAATATATCGTGTTAAAAATATTCCAATCCACTATTTTTTTTCTCTCGTATAAAAAAATCTGCTAACAAAATACCTAGACTCACAACATTTAAATAAAGAATCATGTCACGATAATTGAAAATTAAAGTCGTGTTCCATTTAATCAAGTGTCCTTCACATTTGACCTGAATACTCCATAGAATGCCACGCCAAAGTGAACTTTATGCCGTGGACTTAAGAATGGAGAATTGTGACAAGCAAAAGCATGGTATAATGTGGGGTCAAGTGTTGATCACATAAACAATGATCTAAATGGCGTTAGAGTCGTCGCCTAGAGTGGCGCAATAGACAATGTGTAGACTATGACGAAGTACTTGGGAATAACAATGTTCTTTGAGCATCATAAAGTAATAAATTTATTTTAGATCTAGATGCACACTTCAAGTTCTAAGAATCATTTTTTAATCAATAACTTAGCTTATAATTGTGCTGTGGGATTGTCCGAAAGAGTTACTGCGGCAATGGAACGCACAAGGCGAGGGAAGGAACATGGATGGGCTTTAGTAAGTGTCTGACATTTACACACTTACTTAGGAGTCATTTAAAGATTTCCCATCCCTAAAAAACTTATAATTATGTAGATTCTGCTATTATCATTCCTGAAAGTTATCGACATTTCGTAGTAATATTATGAAGATAATAAAGTCTAAATGAATGCAAGGCAGTTTCATTTTTAATAGGTCTATTTAAATCCTGAATATATTAACTTTCTACAAAACATCTTTGTAATCAATTACACTAATAGAAAATCAGACGCGGCCCTTTCTAAATCTGTCCAATGTGTTTAGCTAAAACAAATACCGTCTAATAATAAAGTGGACGCGATGTTAAACGGACAGACAGACGGACAGGCAGATGTGTAATTAGTTGGGAGAGTTCCGTGATATCTGACACGATGCCTTTTATTGTTGCTTGCTTTTAATCTTCTGCTAATTAATCTGTTGTGATGAAGACGAGTCGCTCTGATTTATTTGTTGAAAATGTAAGTAAACATATAGAAATATTAATATTGCGACAAGGAAAATATAGTAATAAGTTAACCTTTATTAATTGATAAAAGAAAAATATTTTATTAATTTACCGTTATAAACGCTGACGAAATATAATACTTAAGTCCTTTTTTATAAAATAATGTGGTGTTATAGTATATAGATATATAAACTTCTCCAAGGTCCCATCTATCTCCATACCAAATTTCACCACAATCGGTTCAGCAGTTTCACCGTAAAAACGTTACAAATAAAAAGAAACTCACTTTTACATTTATAATACCAATAAGGATTCCTGGGGTCGTACCACGATGTGTTTTTGCAATCAATTATCAGGTGTGAGAGCAAGACACAGCTGTTAGCGTCGTATAGCACCCTCTCTTTTTCACAATAATCCTATTCCTGCTTTGGCATGTCAAGGTAAGGCCCTGAATAAATATCACTAAAATTTGACAAATATTTATTATCTCTGTCAGTGACACCCCGACTTGCTGTAATTGGAAACCAGCATTTACGCCTTTAAGTTAGTGATGCCCACAAATTATTTTTCCTACAATCTCACAAAGCTGTAACATAACACCACACTATAATAAGGAGTATGGCCAGTTATATTATAAGACGTATAATTTATGGTAAAAAGGTAAGTTATATTTTTCCTGTTTTTATTGTCCTGAAAACTAAATAGTATTCTTTATGTCTAATGTAAATTCTGTCTGTCTGATACGCTTTAATATTTCATATCACGGAACAAATGATGGTTTTAATCTAGGTGCGTGAAGTAGTAGAATCAGCTTTTGGAAGTCCTAAGTTTGGAAGTCTACGCTTATTATCTTAAAAACAAATAAAAATATTTGTACGGTCTACATAAAACAGTCATACGTTTACTCTTAAACTTTATTGCATTATAACGTGTATTTTGTCTTGCTAAAGTATCAAAATAATTAATGTGCGCACATCCTTACTCGCAGATATTTGTTGCGACGCATTAATTAATTAGTCCCGAGGAGATAACGACATAAAAGTGTCCCTCGGCGTATCTCGCGACGCTCTTACACGTTTTGTATGATTGAACACATAAATTATGTGTTCCATGCTGTGGACTCCACTCTGTGGACCTTTTTGTGTTTGTGATCATATTTTTGAATTAAGAATGACTTGAGTATTTTTGCTGACTCATAAATTAATAAAGTTATCGGCAATATTTCACGTGGTAATTTCATGAATAAATCGACAGATTTCAAAGACTAGTTCGTATTTTGATGACAAACTGTGAAATTAAAATAGAACAATTAAACAATTCACTACATGTGTCATCTATCATCAAATATTTTCTAGATGACCATCTAAGCCTACATGTAGTATAGAGGTATAAAATATAGTAACAAAATAAATCCCCACGTCATCGCCATAAGTGTCACCCGTCCCGGTAACTCGAGCCGTGGCATACGCCCAGCACTGGTTAGTAATTAACAACCGACAGATAACGCCAACACACCAGATACCATTGCTACATAAACATTAATTTGTTCACGTTTAATTAACGTCTAATCAATTTTGAGGTGTCAAAGGATTTTTATTTTTGGTCCACAGATTGGAGTCCCTTCTCACATTATAAAGAATACGGTAGCGCTTTGATTTTATCTGTTGGGAATATTCTGTCAACTAATTAGTGATCTGATCGGAAACTTTTTAGCATGTTTATTAATTAACATATTTAACTTTTTATTTTATTCTAAAAATACCATTTATCTTTCTTCTGGACCCTTCCTTAAGAGTAAAATTTCTTCGCTAATATTTCTCAACTTTATGCTACCATAAATCGCAGCTAACCTCTAATATAGTCCGAAGTTAAAAGTTTTAAGCAGAAAATTCATAAAAAACGTGATATTCCTAATATTAATACTGGGCAGATTACGGCTAGCGCCCCGGAGTCCCGGGGTAAATCCCGGCAGGTCGGCTCAATATCCCGGCTCATGATAAAGTCATAAAGGCCATTGGGCTCACGTGCGGCAGAGTGGTGGGGGAGGTAATGACGCCGATTTTGGTGTTCGATGGAAACAGGATAGGTTTATACGAAGAAGATGAGCTGCTAGTGAGACTATGTGTGTAAATTAGTAATCCTTACCTGTTAGGTACACGGCGATATTAAATTATAATTTTTATACAATCAACGTACGTTTAGCTAGTTAGTTTTTGCCGCTAATAACGTTTTATCAATAAAATGCTGAAATACTCAAAACACCGTAAAGGTTACGTTGTTTCAATTGAGATATGGAAGACATGAATATCTGGTAGCAAAAATGTAGATACCTCAAAATCACAAAACATGAACACATACAAAATATATGAGTAAGAATATCACATTGTTTATTTCGGAAATAAATAAGTTATCGCGTGCTGTCGCGGAAGCAATCGCATTCAATAAAACATCAGCAGTGAGTGACTGTACCTGCGAGTGTTGTCTGCTGACACGTCACCGTACAGTCGCGGGGAAAAGTGATAGTGTGGTTCAAGTGATGAGAGGTCGCGGGTCTTGTGTGTTAGCAAATAAATGACCGAATTTTAACAGATCAAAAATAACAATAGTGGTCTTTAGATGAGAAAGAAATACTATTGTATGTACAATGTATAGTTTAATCTTGCTAATTTGTCGGATTGGAATGAAAGTGTATTTTATGCGTAAACTTAAATTATTTTTTAATGAAACCCTGAAATTTAACACTGCGTATTTCCTTTTTAGGTGAGTAAGGTTTTCGGAACCGGTGATGTTTTCGAGTTTCTTTCGGTATTTTCGGTTCTTGGTAGTTTTAAAATTAATTAATATATGAACCAGGAATTTCTCCGATACCGATACTACTCCCTACTCTCTACTACGCCTACTCTGATACCGACTTTTAGTTTGATATCGACGCCGACGCCTACTATGATACCGACGCCGACGCCTACTATGATACCGACGCCGACGCCTATTATGATACCGACGCCGACGCCTACTATGATACCGACGCCGACGCCTATTATGACGCCGACGCCTATTATGATACCGACGCCGACGCCTATTATGATACCGACGCCGACGCCTATTATGATACCGACGCCGACGCCTACTATGATACCGCCGACGCCTATTATGATACCGACGCCGACGCCAATTATGATACCGACGCCGGCGCCTCTATGATACCGACGCCGACGCCTATTATGATACCGACGCCGACGCCTATTATGATACCGACGCCGACGCCTATTATGATACCGACGCCGACGCCTACTATGATACCGACGCCGACGCCTATTATGATACCGACGCCGACGCCTCTTATGATACCGACGCCGACGCCTATTATGATACCGACGCTGACGCCTATTATGATACCGACGCCGACGCCAATTATGATACCGACGCCGACGCCTACTATGATACCGACGCCGACGCATACCGACGCCGACGCCTCTATGATACCGACGCCGACGCCTATTATGATACCGACGCCGACGCCTACTATGATACCGACGCCGACGCCTATTTTGATACCGACGCCGACGCCTCTATGATACCGACGCCGACGCCTATTATGATACCGACGCCGACGCCTATTTTGATACCGACGCTGACGCCTACTATGATACCGACGCCGACGCCTATTTTGATACCGACGCCGACGCCTACTATGATACCGACGCCGACGCCAATTATGATACCGACGCCGACGCCTACTATGATACCGACGCCGACGCATACCGACGCCGACGCCTCTATGATACCGACGCCGACGCCTATTATGATACCGACGCCGACGCCTATTATGATACCGACGCCGACGCCTATTATGATACCGACGCCGACGCCTATTATGATACCGACGCCGACGCCTACTATGATACCGACGCCGACGCCTACTATGATACCGACGCCGACGCCTACTATGATACTGACGCCGACGCCAACAATGATACCGACGCCGAGATTTTAAAAGTTGCACATTCCGAAGGTATTATCATATTATATAATATAGGTTTTATTGAACGTCCGAGAACTTGACCCTCTGTCCAGATGGCGCGTACGTGTCCGCCATCGCGTAGCTTATCTAGAACTTAGATAAAATGTCAATGCGAGCATTGTTGGCTATGCCGCCGCTCATCTGGTATGTACTAACACGCACGGATAACAAATAACAATAATTGAATACGGAATTAATCAATGGGAGTATTGGCGCCATGTACGGCGGTATCGCGCGAATTTATAATGTTCCCTATATGGCTCATTTGTACTCATCCAGTGGCGCTAGTGGTTACTAATTTATGAGACAAGTGCGAGTGGGAGGTATTCCTCGAAGCGCCACCGTTTTGAGGCGCACCTAATGAAGCGCACCTTTATTATTCCTCGGAGCGCACCTTTTAGTAGCGCTCCCGATAACAATTAAAAATATTAAAATTTTATTCCTTGAAGCGCACCCATGTTTAAAAATAGGGAAGAGAATGAAGTAAACGTTATAAATTATATTGATGATTTTTTAAAATGATGCGCTTCAAGGAATAAAATTTTAATATTTTTAATTGTTATCGGGAGCGCTACTAAAAGGTGCGCTCCGAGGAATAATAAAGGTGCGCTTCATTAGGTGCGCCTCAAAACGGTGGCGCTTCGAGGAATACCTCGCGAGTGGCACTGGTTTTCAATTTATTGGATGGAAATCCTATGGCCTTGTTGTATTGATGTCTGTTGGAAGCGTGTAATCAGTACATATTCGTCTTAAATGTATAATGTGAAATAGCTACTAGGTTAGTTTTAAATAAATGTAGTATAGTAAAAGAATTTGCTTTGTTCGATGCTAAGATTTTTTCTCAAGAAATGTTCGTAGCTGAAACAATTATTCTTTTTATTGCCTATTTCAGTAATTATTACTTCTAACTCTGTTTCGTAAGCGCAGTCTTCGTTACCCTAGTCGTGGGCCATCACCCGTATATAACGGGGCCATTTCACCTGAGATCCGGATCAAGGCGGTTGGGCGCGTGCGAATGGTTTTATTATCCGGAACGGCTCACATTACCCGGACGTATGTTTAGGGGCCACCTGTGGGCCTTAATGTACTGTTCATTGGATTTTTTGTAAGTATAATAATTTTTTGGGGTATTGTGATGATGCGGGGTCATTCGTGGATGATATTTGGTGAAAAACTGGACAAAGTGCCAAATAAAACCTAAGAAAAATAAGTTTCATATAAAGTCAGCATGTGCTAAGACTGCTTAAACCTTAATAATTCCCATTTTCGTAAACCGTCTATACCTTAAAACTACATGCTTTAGAACTAAAAATCTTTAGAGTAATGGCACCGCGAATGCAGCTGGCAAGCGAACTTTTGCTCGTATGGAAGCTTCACCCAAAGTTATGGAATAGAACGTGTACCACCCTAGAAAGTGGAGAAGTTTGCAAAATAGTTGCGTCAAGTTAACTGTCAAAGACGAGGAACCAGCCGCATGGAGTTGTCAGCCACCCATTTATATCGCACCGAGATTTCCCCCAGCAAAAAAACTTTTAAAACTTTCAGCATTTCTTTGAGAACACTTAATATTTGACGTCTCGAAAGAAAATTGCAAATGGAAATATGTAAATGGAACCAGATCATTTCCATTGCCCGAGGAAATATCAGAAATCTTTATAACCAACAAAACTTATCCTACCATAAAAAAAGTCCTAACAATTTGAACAAAAACAAAAACGTTGGAAGTACGTTGCAAACCACTAAAAAATGCACAAACACTCGACGCAAGTCCTCGGTGCCTCGAGGGCTATGAAAATTTCACCGGCGACCGAGAGGCCGGTTACAGGTGGCCGGTAAATTCCGGCGCCAACCGGATAATACCCGCATTACCATGCCCGGGACGAACGCTCGCAAAAGATATTTTAATATACTTTTATATTTGTTACACTTTTGTATCCGACTGTAGATGAAATTTTATTTTGTTGGTATATTCTTGGGGCGTTTTATGTTGTTGTATTATCAAACAACGTTGTGAAGCTACTGCGTGCCGTGTAGGGAAAATAAAAGATTTTCCGACGATGAAATATTACCTGACTGATAGCAGTATTATGTCTGCCGACGTAATGTTTGCGTAACATTATGATGATTCCATTACTTTCTATTATGGCTATGTTTGTAATACCGGCTTACTTTATCATAGGTACACAGGTAGAATACAGTACAAAGCAGTTAAGGGATATGAACTAAGCTTATACAAAGAGGTAGTATAGTCTATCACAAGGATATTCCCATGAAAGTAATCGGCATTAGTGAATAATCCCGTGGAGCCGGGTTGTCAACCGGTCTGAGCCCGCGTCGGCCCTAATCACGGCGACCCGCGTCAGCCGACCCTACTTACTACTTACCGGTGCATTTCACGTTCCACTGAAAGGACTGTCAATATAGTTTCAGTGTTGAGTATTACGAGAATGTCTTTTAAGAACGTGGTAAGCATAATACATAGTAATGGGTCGGATTATACAGAAAAAAATATCAGATTCAAACACTATGTGAAAGTAGAAAAAGTATTCATGGAGTTCGTAACCCATCTAGCTGGACCTTACTTAAAATTTCTCTAAAACATTTTAATTTTAGTTGCTTATTGAGTAAGTAGTATAATAGACTTTCAACCACTCTTAGAATTGAAGTTACAGCAGATAACTGGCAGCATGGTTTACACGATCAACCTACGCGTATCCCAAAGCACACGACAGCTCAATCCCCCTAAGATCAATAGCGTGACAGTGAGGCAACTAATCGCGTTGAGCCGGGTTGTCGGCTGACCTCGTGGTTGTCTACTTGGCTCACAGCGACCCATATCACGGAGACGTTATGGAGCAGAGGATCGGTGGAAAACTGCTAAGATCGGGAAACTTGCCATATTAGGAAAATTCGTTGGCAAGTCTAGATAAACCAAAACTTTGGATGTTCCTCAGGAGAGGAGGAGATATCCCTTTGGATGGAATCCTTGGACCTTTGTAACCAAGGCAATCCTCATCACTACTTCTTTAAAGATCATGGACATTGCAACATCTAAGTTAGTTAATAGAAACTTGAAAACACAGAGGCGGACATGTTGTACTTGCATATTCTGCCAGTTCAATTCAAGTAGTAGGTAGTATTTTATGCACATAGATGTAACTATACAAATAAAAGAGAAAAATGAGCATAATACATCAAAAACCATAGCGAATATAGGTTGTTATTCCAACACAAACACGCGATCGTGTTCCGTGCGTGACCAATGAGTCGGAGGGAGAGGGTTCATACCCGTTAGCGCGTTCGGCTGAGCTGATAACGTGCCAGAGACTGCCATTCATTGTGCCCCAGTCTGCCAGGAAATGTGCCAAGTCATTTTGAGGCATAGCTAGAGATTGGAGCTCGGCTGGTGTTAATTGCAATGATAAGGATAGATTTTGAAGGACTTACGTTAAATGTCTAGTAAACTTATAAGCGACAAAAGAACTTTAGACTAATTATTTTTCATTGACTACAAAATATTTAGTGTTTAGCAATGTTAACTAAGAGAATCGATAGAAAATAAAGAAAATGATATGAAGCTTTTAGTACCGAATGCTCAGAAAGAAATACAGTTCATGTTAGCACTTTGACTTGGATCAGTTTTTACTGTGTGGGAAAAAAATACATCGAAACTTGAGAAGAAGATATGGAACTATGTATCCGATTGTAAGCCCATCATTGAGTATGAACATATTTTGTAACCTTAACACCTTTATTAATTTCCAACATAAGGTATTTAACTTAAATCGATCGAAAAATTGTGTTCCGTTTTCACAGCTTCAAACTAGCTGATAGGTAGGTATACTTAATCTTAATCTCTCCTCTGTATATGCTGAAAGTATAAGATTCTATACCAGTCCACAAGTGCATGTTTCTCACGTACTATAAGTGTACAACTTCAACAAGCTCTCTTTCCCCGTGAGGTCGGAAGCGAATCCCAGGCGGATATTGTTATGCCCGCGACTTTACGAGTGCCGCACTTAAGGCGGCGATATACGACTTTGCCCCTTTTAAAGCTAATGATTACGCTTTAACGACTTGCTTTCATGATTTGAAAAGTATATATACTAAACTAGAGCATATGCTTGATAATTTTGTATAACGTTTTTTTTAATTATGTATTTATAACATTGTATAAAAAAATCATGAAGTTAGGTCTAACGCAGAAGAAAAACTGAGTTTTACATAGAATTTATCAAGCGGATTTTAATGAAACCTGTACCATTTTATAGAAAAGTTAATTATCTGTCTTTTTGTATACGTATATTTTTTTTAAATCGTACATTTACGTCAATTTTTATGCTTTTGTCAAAACGTTGAGTTGAAATTACGGAGGGGCTCCACCGGGCGACGGGGGCAGTACGTCTGTGACCACTGTCACGGGTAGACGCTGTCACTCAGAGCGAGCACATTACGATGTAAATAAATTATTATATTTGTGATAAGATGACTGGTGAATTATAATTATTACATTGAAAAGGCACTACATGCGGATAAAATATTTTTTTGATGTGAATAACGTGTTTTCAAACCAAATCAAACATAATCTGTCATAATCTAAAATGTGTGTATCTAAATTTGGCAGGACAAATATATTTTGTTATTGACTTACTAAATAATTAAATGTACTTTAGGATTTAAATATGTATTTCTTTTAATACATTGCGTATTCAAAACGAGAATATTGCATACCTCATTTAAATTTTACATGTAGGTCGGAGATAATCGTCAAAATTAAAATTCTTTCATGTTATGTTACAATATTTCCTAATAGTTTGGAATTTATAGAAATAGTAGCTATAAGTCAGGGCATGGGATGATATCTTAGAACAAAACTTAATGGTTTGTAAATAAAACGGTTTATCCATGGGTAACAAGGTGGCGCTATTCTAAATTATTACCAATGAAAATATTTTTCTAAACACGTGAATTTGGGTTCGAGTTTCTTTGCTACGAGACGAATTTGAAAAAAAATGCAGAATATGATAAAAAAATAAGCTTACGCTATTCAAAGAGTATTGTAAAATGTAAAATTGAAAAATGTATTGTATTGTCTGACTATTTTAGCTAGACCATTTTTCTATTTTGGATTGGTTACATTAGTTTTATTTTTAGGGTTCCGTAGTCCGACAAGGAACCCTTATAGTTTCGCAATGTCCGTCTGTCTCTCTGTTCGCGGCATAGCTCAGAGGCTCTTGGTACTAGAAAGCTGAAATTTAGTATAGTTATTTGTGTATTGATCACGCCGAAAAAGTGGTAAAAATGAATATAAAAAATAAAATAATTTAGTGGAGCTCCCGAATACGTGAAATGAGGATGAATATTTTTTTTGTTGCGTAACCCTTCATGTAGGGTATCGTTAGATAGGTCTTTCAAAAATAAAAAAAACTAACTTTCGAAAACTATCACGGCAAAGTAGGCTTCACCGGTTACATAGTTATAGTTGACTAACTAAGACCTACTACGGAATCCTACTGCGTGTGGCCCGACACGCTCTTGGCCGGTTTTTTACTGGTAACATTGGGTAGTGATGCTTTACATAGCAACCATTTTCGAAGTTTAGTAAAAACGCCAAGTAAGCAGTCACATATGATATACATATTAATCTATTAGTCAAGGTATCTAATGTGGGATAATATTATATACACACAATCTAAAAGATAAGACGAAGCATAGTGTTTTAGAAATGAAGGTCCTACTTCACTATGCCACTCTTATGTTTTATTTTCAACACCAAATAGTATCCGACAGAACGTCGATTTTTGGCTAGGCCTAAGCCGATTAATAGGCAATCGCTTAATTCTTTGGCTAAAGCCCTGATAAATAAAAAGGACTGAAGACAGAAGAACTGAAAATGAAAAAAAAAGATATATTCAAATAGTATATTTAAGGTTCCGAACCAAAATAGTAAAAAGTAACCCTTATGGGATGCGACTTTCTCTGTCTGTCTGTCAGAGCTGATAATTACTTCAGGAATAACTAACTTTATCGATTTGGAATAATTGTTGAAATATATCGCAAATGGATAAAGTAGAAAAATACTACTTTCGAGGAAAAATGGAATTTAAAATTACAAAGTGTAGTTTCTACGTCATCATAATTATGAAAGGGCTTGATATAAAGGCTTGATGCATATTCTAATATTTTTTATGTTTTCTTCGACATCTTTTGGTATAGGAGTTAAATTTTAAAAAACTCTCCGTAGTTTGTAAAACAAACGTTCTGAAATAATTAGACTTCCGTACATTTTCTCTTAAATGCTTTTCTTAATATGGTATTTCGACCATTTTCCAATTCCAAGGTTATGTTTGAATTCCGATGAATTGTAATAAGAAAACTAAATGAAAATTGAGCTACTGCATGTCAATTTAATCATCTTTTTATAAAAAAATCTGTCAATTTTTGCGGTGAGTTTTTCTGATAAAATAATTATAAAAAACCTTATATTAGTAATATAAGGTAAAAAGATAAAGACCAAAAATATTTAAATCGGTAATTATAAATGATTTCAAAGACAAAAATCGATATTGCATCTTTCTAAAAGATTATCGAAATGCCATACAATGGTAGGATTTTTTTCCATTACTTTATTTCTTCAATAATGCATGAAACCGTGGAAAAGGGTCGTACAAATATGGTGCTTGAAAATGTAACAGCTAATTCTCATTCAGACAAAGTCTATATCCGAATTTAGCACATTTATTTTTGCATTGATTTTTTGCTTTGCGGCACTTTCAAAATTAGGCCCAAAACGGGTGAATTTCCATTGTTCATGATAGGTAAAAATTTTAAAAATCCTGGTCATAATCGGAATCTTTACTATCCCACTTTTGGGTATGACATAGACTTGCATTAGCATTAATTATCACGCTTTTAGGGTTCCGTAGTCCGACAAGGAACCCTTATAGTTTCGCTCTGTCCGTCTGTCTGTCTGTCTGTCTGTCTGTCTGTCTGTCTGTCCGCGGCATAGCTCCGTGGTTTTTGTTATTAGAAAGCTGAAATTTGGTATGAATATGTATATTGATCACGCCGAGAAAGTGGTAAAATAAAATATTGAAAATTTTTTTTTTTAGGGTAGCTCCCAAACATGTAAAGTAGGGATGAATATTTTTTTTCTCGCGTACCCCTTCGTGTAGGGTATCGTTAGATAGGTCTTTCAAAAATATTATGGGTGTGTGAAGATCATTTTTCGGTTAAGCGAGCCATTTGCGAAATATCTAGATTTTAAGTGAAATTTTTTGTTCGATACGAGTTACCCCCCCCTCTAACTTTTGAATGGCTGTACCTAGAAATGTGAAAAAAATCACAGACGTAGCACATGTAATGAACTTACAAGGAAAACTATCACGGCTAAGTAGGCTTAACCGGTTACAGAGTTATAGTCGATTAACTGAGACCTACTACGGAACCCTATTGCGCGTGGCCCGACACGCACTTGGCCGGTTTTTTTCAAGGTGGATTGGTGATTTCAGACCGTGTAGTCCAGGTTTCCTCACGATGTTTTCCTTCACCGTTAGTCAATGGTGTCTAAGTTATACTAAAAAAAGTGCATGTAAAACTTTGGAATAGTCAGATTCGAAATTTCTAGGTTTCGAAGTTCGAATCTGCATACTCATAAATGAGATGCAGGTGCCTTAGCAAAGAAGCCACAATGACTTTTTACTAATATGTTCGGTCTATCAACTTAATAATATAAATAAAACTACCTGCAGCTTATTTAAAATATTAACATCATTTGTAATACAGTCTCACTCACTTTTAGGTCTTTAAACGTAAAAGATTATTCAATTTCGGTTCTGTTGGTGTCAAAACTTAGGCCAATTTTAAGCTAATGGTTTGGCCAAAGCTGATGCCAAAGGATTGGTCGGACACTTTACAGATGGATCAGAAACGTCGGACTAATTAACTGGCTTCCAGGCTCTCCTTACAAAACTAATATGATTTTCCTATACAAGTGAAGATGAGCTGAAGTTATTTGAGAAGCAGCAGATGTCGTAAAATGCAAATATGAAAAAATCTTGCGTGCGTTTCTGTTAGAAGAGCTCAAAATGGACACCAATATGGCCTAAAAATTAACTCCTATGGTGCGATTTTGTCTGTCTGTCTGTCCATCTTTCACAGCGGATTAATTCAAGAATGCTAGTTGTCAGATTTTTTTCTTGAAACTTGTAACAATTCCGATCGATAAATATGTTTTGCAGATTAAAGAAATTGAAAATATTTATGCTTTTCTGGCAAACGAAGTATGCAGTGGGGGTTGGAAATTTAAAATTAGTGTTTCGAAGTATTACTCAGACAGATGTTATTTGTATTTGTATTTTTATATCTTAGACATGCATATCAAAACACAATATGCGACTGTCCTTAGAATCTCTACATAATATTATGGTCACCCGTCAAAGTTCTTCAAAATATAAAATGACAAGCGTGCGGTGTGCATTGCGGGGTCGCGGGGGGGAAGCTCAAGCTCCGCCCATTTGCTCAAGGTCATTGGCGGTAGTCGTCGTCTTAACTCAGCGCAGTTATCATAAAACTGTCCAATATGCTCGCGCTATTTCCCGTTCGTGGTGGACAGAGATTTAGGATGTTAAATATCTGGTTTTGCACAGTTTTAGTAACTTGTTGTGTTTGTTTTAACATTCAGTAGAAGAAGAATTAATACACGACTAGCTTCTGCCAGCGACTTCGTCCGCGTGGAATAGTGGTGCTCCGCTCCTATTAGTCTTAGCGTGATGATATATAGCCTATAGCCTTCCTCGATAAATGGACTATCTAACAATGAAAGAATTTTTCAAATCGGACCAGCGGTTCTTGAGATTAGCGCGTTTAAACAAAATGACAACATTTTCCTTGACTGGTCTGCTCCTATTGATTGTAGCGTGATGAAAAGTAGTAACCAGCTCAGGAGTATGACAATAATTGTACCAAGTTTCGTTAAAATCCGTCGAGTAGTTTTTGTTTCTATAGAGTTTATACAGACAGACAGACGGACAGACAGACAGACAAAAATTTTACTGATTGCATTTTTGGCATCAGTATCGATACCTAATCACCCCCTGATAGTTATTTTGGAAATATATTTCATGTACAGAATTGACCTCTCTACAGATTTATTATAAGTATAGAGAAGAAGATATACTCGTACACATTGGAAAGCTATAGTCCAATCTATAGTACGATAATTTTGTTTCTATTAGTTTTTGAGTTTGTTTTGTTTATCAATGCAATCTACACTAATATTATAAAGAGGAAAACTTTGTTTGTATGTTTGTTTGTAATGAATAGGCTCAAAAACTACTGGATCGATTTTAAAAATTCTTTCACCATTCGAAAGCTTCATTATCCACGAGTAACATAGGCTACTTTTTATCCCACTGCTGGCCATGGGTTGTAGTTTACGCGGGTGAAACCGCGGGCGTACAGCTAGTGTTAAATAAAGTGAATAAAATTAATTAATGAATATAAAGAAGAGCATTTTTTCCAGTGTAATTTTAATTTAGCTTCTGTTTATTGATGAGATACTCCGACTCTATGAATAACTTACTTTACTTACATACTTTAATTTTTAAGCCCTCATAATCATTATCTGCCTAGTTTTTTCCGAACTAGGTATATTGGGGTCGGCTTCTAGTCTTACCGGATGCAACTGAGTACCTACTAGAGTTTTAGATTCAGTTTCCGTACCTTACCGTAGTAACACGATACCCCTTGATAAGACTGGTTGTCAGATGTTCGGGCTTCTGATTACCCGCA
The DNA here is from genome assembly GCA_963891755.1 of Pyrrhia umbra. Taxonomy (NCBI): domain Eukaryota; kingdom Metazoa; phylum Arthropoda; class Insecta; order Lepidoptera; family Noctuidae; genus Pyrrhia; species Pyrrhia umbra. The sequence continues at coordinate 14,182,169 of OY982929.1, forward strand.
ACGGTTCCCAACAGCTTAACGTGCTCCCGAGGCACGGAGGAGTCTCGAAATTAATAGATGGTCATCCATCCATGGACTGACAGCGCAATGCGCAGCTTTGACCTTTGATCGATCGCCTGTGCGGCTCTTACTTAGCCACGAGCTCCTCCTTTAAACCCTTGAGTAAACTGCAAATATTATAAACTTAGTCAAGATAAGTTTGCAGAACCTATTTCCACAGCTAAGCATCATTCTAAACCTTAAGTCTGTATATCTAAGTACAGTTTCAGCGTTAGAAGTCGCAACTTAGCAACTGAAATCAGTTGGGTACTACAGACCGGTACTAAAAGTACCACGGCGCTGTATTCTGCATACGAGCTGAGGTGGGAGCCCGACCTCGTACGTGACCTACCGATGTTGATCTGTACGCGAGAGTATCACAGAGTTACTAAATATAAGAGACGGCACTTCTTTACTACTTGACTTGCACTCTAATAAACTTGTGCATTCGTCTTATTATGTACAGCGTACTAAAAACTTACTCTGTACTAGAGATGACTTTACTGACTTACTACATTCGACTTAAATAACACACTTATAATATATTAAACTTGTGAAATGTTCTAAGCTCTGTGACCTATCTCTAAATATCTTTGGAATGCCAAACAAAAAGTTCTTGTAAGTTTAAGTTTTGGATACAGGTAGCTAGCTCACAATATTTAGTTGGCCAAAGACCAGCCTTTGTCAATGGGTGTGCGCATTAAATATGACTTGTTACAGAGCAGACCATCGGTATTACGCCCTTTATAGAACGAGTTCCATTTGTAATGTAGGTATCCAATTGATTTATATGTTGTACAAAACCTATTTCTTTATGTAAATATATTTATTCCAACTTTTTAGTCACTCCAGTGATTTTTGCTATAATACCGTGGGGTATGGTAGTTTGGTAGTTTACTCAGCAGTTGTAAAGTTTGGTCTAAAAAGTCTCGTAGGACCAGTACACAGACTCAGACTTTCAATAATACATGACTTCCAAACTCCTAACTTATCGACTTCACTCCAACTTTATAACATAAACTTTACACATATCTTAAAGTTTAGCTCGTATTCTAGAAGGATGTTCATCCATGTATCTCCCTAGATAAATAAAATTACAGGTTTGATGCGATTATGGACCTGAAACATAAATTTGAAAAGAACGAAAACTATTATTGAATAAACTTTTAGCCATATAATCAGGACTTATTTATGTTTATTTGATTGTCTTTAAATATTAGTTTAAATGTTAACCCCACATTTGATTGATTAGCATTTTTTATAATGATTTGTTTTTTTTCTAAAATATGTAATTCGTTTGTAAGCCTTTCTAAAAATAAATGGTCTTTAATTTTACCCAGACACATAAAGTACGTGGCATACAATCTTAAATTAGTTAATTTGATGTCTAGAAAACGAGAATAAAATAAATATTATAAAAACTAGAACACGGACAATGAACTCTATATAACCCTTTAAAGAATCACCAATCCGCCCCCGGACCCCTCCAATTTGTTCGGAATCGGTGATTTGTCTGATACATCGGCCGCTGGGGGCTACATACATAAGTTTACGTGAAAAATAACGGTCACAAACTTGACGCACGAGGCGAGACGTTGTGTGTTTGAATTTAGAATCGTGTTTGACACTCGATGTATTTATTCCTTTTTTGTTTTTTTTTATTTGTGGCCAGTATCGCTCATTAATCGTAGCTGATTAATTAGCAATTCCGTGTGTTTTTAAGATTTACACATTTTTTTTCTTTGTAGTTTGATGCATTTTTTCACTCGTGAAATTGCTGCATAATCGGTGCAAACTGGAGTATTGTTCTAGAATATCGGCCTACCCTTGCCTGATCGTGGTTTGTTTTCAAGAATCCTTAAGATCAAGTTCCTCCAAAAAGGTTATTTTAAACCAGTTTGCTACCCAAGAAGGTGAAGGTGTAAGTTTAAAGCGACTGTATTCATCGACATAATCACTATTAGCCTATATATTGTTCCACTGCTGGGCACAGGCCTATTCTCATACAAAGAAGGCATGAGCATTGATCGTCACGCTTGCTCAAGGCGGATTAGTAATTTCAGACTTTTGAAGTCCAGGTTTCTTCACGATGTTTTCCTTCACCGTTACTCAGTGACTAGATATACTTAGAAAGTACCTACATATGACTGTGTTACTTATACCTTATACAAACAAAACAATAAAATAAACTCACACGTTTTCTCTCCAGCGAACAACAAAGTACCGACTTCACCGCGCATTACTTTGCATGGAGGTTGTACAAATAAGGCATTAGTTTCGCTGGGTGGCGCTAGTGTGCCGGAAGTGGCCGGCCGGAAGCCTGCCTCTGCCGGATGTACACCTCATTTCCTGTTACTGTAACAGCTCGGTGAGCGCAAATGATGGAGATACAAGCTTTTTCTTAGACAAAGCTTTCTGGTTAAAATACTGTTTGGTTTTTTTCTTTTGTTTCATATTTTTTTTGGTCCTAATAAATATTCTGGCGAAGAACATGTTGATGTGGCTCGTTCCTTTATTTTATTTAAGTTCGCGTTCAACTTGCTAGGACAAGTATCATAATGATTTATTCGTACAAACAAAGTAATGTTTGTGTCATTAGTCATTACTCAATATTATTATAGTTAAAATGATCTCTTAATAGTCAAATCAATAAAGCTGTAATAAAAATTGAAATTATATATACAAAAAAAAAGGTATTTCAATAAGAATTACGAAATAGAAGGCTCCTTTTTTGAAGTCAGTTAAAAACAGTGGTTGATTTCATAGAGCAGGTATTGCCTTATTCCTCAGTCAGTAATAATTATATTAGAGCCTCTTAGTTTGGTTATACCTTACGGGTAAGTACAAAGTTGCTGGCTATATAAAAATACTAAATTCAGTAAGTTATACAGCTCGATCGATGGTTAACAGTTAAAAACTTGCTCGAAACTCACAGTCCTCGCAATAAACTCGTATAAGTTAGTGGGGGGAGCTGGAGGGGCTAGCTTAGTACTTGTTAGTGAAGGAACCGATGCAGAGCTAACACTTCAAGAAATACTTTCAATTCCACCGAGTATTATAGTTAAGTATAAAATATTTGATAGAAGTTGCCTTCTTGGTCGTTTCGTCCAGCGCGACTTCTGAGCATGATGTGCTTGTGTTCGATTCCCGGGGGGTTCATGGTATTATTGTATTTTAAATATGTCATTTATTACTGGATTCTTGCCTGCCCCTCTTTACTTGAGGCTTAGTATAAACTGTCGTACTACAGATGTTGACGCGAATACGGGCCCCTAAAACCGCAGGAGGTGCGGGGGACGAGGGACGGCGGCAGCCGGCGCTCGCGACTCGCGCGCCTCCCCGCGATCGACCACTTCTCGACAGCCGCGGCGGCGGACGGACGCTACATCGCATACGTTATAATGTCGCGCCGCGGACATTTATTGTAGTAATATATTCCCTTGAATACAACTGTAAAATTTCCAAGGCGTCTAATTTATCCCTGAGACGGAGTTACACCCCAACATTGGTCCTTCGAGCCGGATTCAAGATTCAGGAAACATTATATGGAACGTGGCAGGCGCGTGCTGAGCAACCACTACAAGATGGCGGCAACATTATGCGAGCGTCGGACATAAGAAAACGCACTGGACGGCATTAAGTCTTGTGAGTTCGTTCCAATTATGTTATTAGATTCCTCTTTCAAGTCGTAAAGTGGATATTCCTTACTTCAGGGCGATTGGGCGATCGACATTCATTATTAGTCGTTCGCACACATGCGTTATCCCTAAATTAATCATTATAATTTTGTTCTTGCATTAAATGAACAAATAACCCTTACAAACATTATTCATTACCACTTTCAATAGTGTAATCATCCCGTCTCAACTTTTCTGAATTCTAGATGCCACGTGTTGCGAGCTGCCCTGACGCTGCCTAGCTGCCCTGACGCTGCCTAGCTGCCTTAACCTGTTAGGCCGCCAGGGAACGAGAACGCTTCGCAGTCGCACGTTGTGTGTGCGCTATTTGCCTGCCCATGTGCACATCATCCGCTTCTTGCCTGCACCTGCATTATTGCACTTAAGTATAAGTTACTTATTGTCATTACATCTTGAGTTTCGCATTTTTTTGTGTGTGTGCCTACTTCTCTTGTTCATTAACATAACTTTAATTTTCATTAATTCATAATGTCTAACATAAAGGATTTAAAAAAGAAACGTGCTTCATACAAAGCTAAACTTACACAATTTGAAAAACATTTATCTGTCTTGTGCACGTGCGAGAAGCCTAGTAGCATACAGCTCAGTGAGCTTGGGGCCAGGTTGCAAAAGATTGAAGAGTGCTATGGGGAATACGATTGTATACAGATACAAATCGAAAGTGTGTCTGACTTTACAGATGCTGAGTGTCAAGATGAATACAGTGATCGCGAGCAATTCGAAGCAAAATACTTCGCGGCAGTCGGCCAGGCTCGAGAGGTGCTTGGCAGGCCGGTCTCTGTGCAAACGGAGCCCGATATGGAGTCCGCGGTAACAGGTTCTGTCCTCACTGCAGGTGGGCCAAGCTTAAATTTAAAATTACCGACTATACATTTACCTACCTTTTCTGGGCGATATGAAAACTGGTTAGAATTTCACGACACTTATGTATCTCTAATACACACAAATGATAAAATTCCTAAAATTAGCAAATTTCATTATTTACGTTCTGCTTTAAAAGACAAAGCTGCAAACGTTATTACTTCTTTAGATTTTTCTGAAAATAATTATGATACAGCATGGTCATTATTATGTGAGCGTTACCATAATAACAAATTGCTTATCAATCATCACATTGAAGCATTATTTGAATTTGAAAACATTATTAAGGAGTCTTCCTTGTCATTGCGGAACCTTACAGACACCGTCAATAAAAACCTTAGATCGTTAAAAATGTTAAATGTCAATACTGAAAATTGGGATATAATAATTATTCACACTATGTGTAAAAAATTAGATAACATTACTAACAGAAAATGGAAAGAACACATTAACTTTCAAAAAGATTTACCTACTTTAGATCAATTTATGGAATTCATTAAAAAACGTGCAGAACTATTAGAAACAGTGGACTATAGCAAGTTAGTTAACCGTAGGCATAGTGAGCCAGTAAACACTAAACCTAGAGCATTCATTGTTAATCATAAAAATAAACAGCAAACCACACATTCTTACACATGTCCCCGGTGCAAGCAAAACCATCCTATTTATGTGTGCCCGCAGTTCATGTCTTTATCTGTAGCAGCTCGGATAGCTGATGCCAAAAGGCTTAACCTGTGTGTCAATTGTTTAAGACATGGTCATAGAGTTCAGGAGTGTAAATTTGGGCCATGCAGAGTTTGTAACAAACAGCACAATACTGCACTACATACAGATGAACCCACAGCTACACAACACACTACAAATGATGCACCACAGGACAAGTGTGTAGTACTAGCTTCACAAGAGGATAACACTAAAACAAACACAACTACACCGAATAATGTTGTCTTGTCATCCACTCATAATAGCTGTGTATTGCTGTCCACTGCACTCATAGACATCATTGACTCGAATGGTAAAAAAATTACTGTTCGTGCGCTACTCGATAATGGTAGCACATCTAACTTTATTACACAGGAAACATTTAATAAACTTAATTTACCAGCTGAATCAACTTCTGTTTCAGTAGAAGGTCTAAGTCGCCAATCATTATTTATAACTAAGCGTTCCAAGTTAACTATAGCATCACGCACTGAGTCATACACAAGTAACATTGATTGTTTTATTGTGCCAAAGATAACACAATTACTACCTACCACACATTTCAATATTACACATTTCAACATTCCTGAGAACTTAACTTTAGCTGATCCTAGTTTCAATGTTCCTTCTGAAATAGACATTTTATTGAATGCTGAAATCTTTTGGAACGTCTTAAATACAAAACGTATATCATTAGGTAAGAATAAACCAGTGCTTGTTGACACAAAGGTAGGTTGGTTAATGTCAGGTGTTATGCACAAGCAGGATAATAATAGTTATAAAACTTCTACTCGTTCACATATAGCTTACTGTAATTTTATAAATGATAATCATCTTCAACAACAATTAGACAGATTTTTTGAGTTAGAATCAGTTTCTTCACCCCTTACAATCACCAAAGAAGAAAATAAGTGTGAACAAAACTTTATACAAACGACCACTCGCGATGAGGATGGTCGCTTTATTGTAAAAATTCCTTTAAAACAGTCACCAGAAATATTAGGTGACTCCTATGAACAAGCATTATCTAGGTTTCAGTCTTTAGAAAGAAAATTTAAACGTGAACCATTATTCAAAGAAAAATATTCAAACTTTATTAAGGAATATATTGAACTTGGTCACATGTCTTTAGCCAATCATGGCACAGATAAATATTCATATTTCATGCCACATCATGGTGTGATCAGAGATTCCAGTCTAACAACCAAGTTAAGGGTTGTGTTTGATGCATCAGCAAAGACCACATCAAATTTATCATTTAATGACATACAGCATGTAGGTCCTACCGTTCAAGACAACTTGATAGATATATTAATTAGATTTAGGCAACATAAATATGTTGTTACATCAGACTGTGAAAAAATGTACCGTTGTGTATTGGTAACACCAGAACAACGGTGTCTTCAAAAAATATTGTGGCGATTTGACCCTACTCATAAATTAAATACATATAAACTTAATACTGTGACATATGGCACAGCTTCTGCGCCATATCTGGCTACACGCTGTCTAGTAGAACTAGGTCAAAAATGCACTTCTCCTTTAACACGTGAAGCAATATTGCACGATTTCTACGTAGATGACTTTATTTCAGGCCATGATTCCGAAGTAACTTTATTACAAATGTGTCAAGAAGTTGTTAAAGAATTAAAAGAGGGTCAATTTCATTTAAGAAAATGGCGATCAAATAGCGTAAATATATTAAATAATATTAATATTCACAGTTGTCACGATGACAATTTGCTTAAATTAGTTAATGATGATGATGCTAAAACATTAGGTCTGCGATGGTCTTCAAAGTCAGATATACTAAGTTTTTCAACCGTTAGTAATCCATCAGTGGACAAAATAAGTAAAAGATCTATACTGTCAATAGTAGGACAAGTGTTTGATCCATTAGGTCTTGTCAATCCTTGCATCCTACAAGCCAAGGCAATTCTACAAGAATTGTGGGCATTGAAGATCGCATGGGATGATGAGTTACCATCTGAAATAAAGGAAAGGTGGTTAAATTTCTTAAATTTACTTCCTACATTAAATGATATTAGTGTACCTAGACATATATTGTGTGACTTACCCGTACTTTATGAACTGCACACCTTTTGCGATGCTTCCTTAAAGGCATATAGCGCTTGTGTCTATGTGCGTTCAACATCACAAAATGGCAATGTTGTTGTCCATCTCGTTATGGCCAAAAGCAGAGTAGCACCTCTGAAGGGTATGACCATACCAAGATTAGAGCTTAGTGGAGCTCTATTAGCAGCTCGTTTAGCATTGAAGGTTAAAGATTCTTTAAGGTTAAATATACATACCTGCACTTTCTGGTGTGACTCCACAATTGTTTTAGGGTGGATAAGAACACCAAAGTCATCTTTAAAAACCTTTGTTAGTAATAGAATAAATGAAATCACTGATATTACAGACTCAAAGGACTGGAATTATGTCCCAACCAAAATGAACCCAGCGGACATAGGATCTAGAGGTTGTAACGCTATTCAGCTGAAACATTCCACACTATGGTGGACTGGTCCAGAGTTTCTAATAAACCCTAAAACACAATGGCCTAATCAACACAACACACCACCCATACCCACCAATTTACCAGAAACTAAGGTACAATGCAATGTTATCCATGATTATGACGAAAATAACTTTATTTATAAATATTCAAGTTTTACTAAATTGCAACATGTCACAGCTTATATATTACGTTTCATAAATAACTGTAGGCAGCCTCACAATAAAAACATTAATTATTTAACTGTTTCTGAGTTAAACTCAGCCATGTTACTTTTATGTAAGATTATTCAATTAAATGTATTCTCAAATGAATATTCAACATTAAAGAAAGGCCAGTCATTAACAAGGTCACAATTACTAAATCTAAATCCATTTATATCCCATGAAAATATAATTAGAGTTGGAGGTAGACTATCAAATTCAAATTACAATTACGATGTTAAACATCCTATTTTAATTCATGCGTCTCATCCTGTAACACAAATGTTATTTAGATATTACCATACATTATTAATGCATGCAGGACCTCAATTACTGCTTGCTACTATCAGGCAAAGATTTTGGGTAATAGGCGGTCGCAACCTTGCTAGGAAAACTACACATGAGTGTCATAAGTGTTGTAGATTCGCTGGTAGAACAATTCAGCCAATCATGGCGGATCTTCCTCAAGAACGTGTTCATGGGGAACATCCATTTAGTAATACAGCTGTAGACTATGCTGGACCCATTCTAATCGCCAACAGAAAAGGTAGAGGTAGTCAGCTGATAAAATCTTATATTTGCATATTTGTGTGCTTGGCAGTGAGGGCAGTTCACATTGAACTGGTCACCGATCTAAGTACTGAGGCTTTTATGGCCGCATTAAATCGGTTCGTTGCTCGCAGAGGTCGGCCTGTCAACATGTACTCTGACAACGGTACAAATTTCGTTGGCACTTGCAATGCACTTTCTACTTTCCTTAAATCAAGATGTAATGACATTAGTTTAGGTGCAGCAGAGCAGGCAATTAACTTCAAATTTACTCCGGCCTATAGCCCCCACTTCAACGGCTTAGCTGAAGGCGCAGTTAAGTCCGTAAAACACCTCTTAAAGAGGATTCTGTCTCTTGCTCATTTAACCTATGAAGAATTAAATACAGCATTGATTCAAATAGAGGGAATACTTAATTCTCGCCCTCTTACTCCATTATCTTCAGACCCAAATGACATGACTCCACTGACTCCATCCCATTTTCTAATTGGACGAACAATCATGATGTTGCCTACCCAAATCAATAATGAAAGAGAGACTCGCATTCATACTTTAAAACGATATCAAAGGGCGCAAGCATTGGCCACCCACTTCTGGAATAGATATAAAAAGGAATACATTTCAGAACTTCAGAAGAGATCTAAATGGCAGCGCAGTGAAGGGGAGCAGCTGCAGCTGGGAGACCTTGTCGTGGTCAAAGAAGACCGCCTCCCGCCCAATCGCTGGCTCCTCGGCCGCATCGTGCATCTTTATCCGGGCACCGACGGCATCGCACGCGTCGCTGATGTCAAGACATCGTCGGGCCTGCTTCGCAGGGCCTATAATAGGCTCTGTCTCCTACCTGCATCGCATCCATCAAGCTTCTTGGATCAAGATCCAACGGGGGGAGCCTGTTGACGCGAATACGGGCCCCTAAAACCGCAGGAGGTGCGGGGGACGAGGGACGGCGGCAGCCGGCGCTCGCGACTCGCGCGCCTCCCCGCGATCGACCACTTCTCGACAGCCGCGGCGGCGGACGGACGTTACATCGCATACGTTATAATGTCGCGCCGCGGACATTTATTGTAGTAATATATTCCCTTGAATACAACTGTAAAATTTCCAAGGCGTCTAATTTATCCCTGAGACGGAGTTACACCCCAACAACAGATATACCACTGCTTAACATCTTGAGAAAAACAAGCGTGGTGTTATATTAAAAGTAAGATATATTTAGCTAATGTCACCCCACTACCTTAATGAACATATCTACTTCAGTTCCATTTTCATAATATAGCAGCAAGTGAATAAAATTCCCAGCGTTATCGCTATATCTGGCATTCCACGACACCCACACAACCAACATTGTCATAAACTGGTATATACGCATACATATTGTCACAGTGCCACTCCGACCAGCTAAATATTACGTTACCAATAACAAATTACTATATGCAGAGCCGAATAAACACTAAAATTCAATAGCCTGCAGTCAATTTCACACTGGATAATACCAACTTACGCTGAACCTGAAACTGCCAATACTCAACTTTATTTCCTTGCTATAAGGGTGCGTGATGTGCAAAGGTATAATGGTTTTGAAGTATCGTGTAGTATTTTATCTTGAAGTTTACGATGGGATATAGTGTTACACAAAAAGAAGGAAATAAGGCTGTTTTGTGTGGTGGTTTAAAGTGTAGGCGACACTAGCGAATATACATTACCTGTGTGTTCTGTCATGTATTGTGAGGGTGGTAAAACGTAGGATTATTTTATTACTTTGTTATTCGATAATTTAAGTTTACAATTGATATACGGGACTGTGGATACAAGTGCTATTCGAGATGCACCAAAAGTATGAAAACTAATTTTAGGGTGAAATTAATATGTGCACCTGTTTCTTAATTTTGGAGTCGATTTTTTTATTAGAAACTAACTTATGTAAATCAAAACAAATGAAACAACATATTAACGTATTCACCGGAATGCAGAAAAGGATACCTATTGTTTTTTTTTTATACGGTTCAGTAGTTTCAACAATTACTCAAACTTAAAATAAGTTAATGTATTTTAATTATTTTATATCAGAAAAGACTGTCTCGTCGATGTCAAATTCTATTGCCAAGCGTGGTAGGTCCTATTTTCTAAACCGCTCCTCGCTTACAACTCGACACGTACCACACGATTGTTGTGGCAAATAGCAAGCCGTGATCACAAAATTAATAAAAATAATCGGCGCGACATCGCCCGGACAATATTAGAGAACTTTATCAGGCGTGTTATTGGCTATGTCCACTGGCCAGTTTTATTTGCGTACTGGACATACAACGAGTTACAAGGGCTGAACGCCTAACAACATAATAATTCTGCCTTTTATTTACGTACGACAAAGGTTGGGAAAATATTGTCCTTTAAAAGAGACTTTGATCTTTGAGTTTGTATTTCTTAACGCAAGAAATCCTCATGTTTTTAAGACACGATATGATGCAGCAACAGCTTCTCAGTTTCAGCTCAGAATATGACTGTGTGGTAATAGATTAATTTCAATTACATAAACCTTAAACATAGCTGGAGGAATCTGGTTGTCCGATAAGAACCAGGCCTGGGACGCGTATTCAAAAACCATAGTGCAACTCAGAGCCGAAACGATCTGTACCGTGCAATGTTTTAAAAATAATTTATCCCGAAACCATTGCACGTCAGTTCTATACAACAGGATTAGTTCTTTTAAGATTTGTTCTTTAGTGAAATGATATTATTCCAACACCTTAAATATTCATAGTCTAGGAAAGTACTACTTGTATAAGCCATACTCTGCAAAACAAGTCACTCTAGTGAACAGAATAGTACACTTACTGTACGGTTACCGGTTGACAAGTCTACGTAGCGAATAAAGACAGCGATGTACTTTATACCTCCACTCTGCCGTAGCGTGCGCTATTCCGGCCAATTGAGCACTAATAAGTAGCACGACACACGCTAGATGTTACAAACGTCCTTTCAAGACTTTTTTTGACGAAAGTTTTTTAAGAGACTAGAAAGTTATAATAATTGATCTAGAGAGACGACGACGATTACATAAGAACGATAAAATATAGTTTTAGAAGGAGTTCGTGGTTAAGTAACAGCCGGGTTGATCAATCAGATGTTAAGCTACACTTGGCGATTAGTTGCCGGTTCGTTGACCATCTACCTTTATCATACGGAGACTCCTCCGTGCCTCGGAAAGCAACTGGTACTGGTACACTAGTACTCAGCTGCATCTGGTTAGACTAAAGGCGGATCCCAAAATAGTTGGGAGAAGGCTAGGCAGATACAGTATTTATCAGCTTAAGCAACAATATTAACGATTGAAGGATCTTTACTTAACTCCGAATTGAAAGTTTAAACAAGATTGTAACATTTTCCTTGCAACGTGCTCAATTTTATAGGGTTGTAACTAGAAGCACGCGTGTGGAAATGATCTCCGCAGCGCAGGACACCGAACACACAACATTATACAGCGCTATACAGATATCACTTTACTTTGCTAGCACCACTAAATGTACTCAATGAGCCAACCCTAGCTTACATTTTAGTTATAAAGTAAGACTTGAGGTAGTTTTTAATATTTAATGTTTATTAATACGAGTTTAAAGAGAACCAGTTTCCATGAATGGGAGATCTAATACGATGAGGGAAGATCCTTTGTGCTAAGTACCAACGTATGTTAAAACTGTAAGGTATCTTTAGTGAAATAATATATGAATATAAAAAATAAGATACAGGTATTATTAACATCGTATAGAACAGCCACACTTTGGCATCTAAGTATATACCAACGACGCATACCCATAGGGTTGCTACAGTGAAATTCCTTATGTTATACTTGTTGGATGATCCTGTTCCACTTTGCTCTTGCTCAGCAGTCGCTCTTACAACCATGGACCATCCAGGACATCCATTTTGATTCTACCGCCATAAAAATCTTCTATAATCATTACTCAAAGCTTTTACTCAAAATAACCAACAATTTTGTAGCGGCAATATTTCCCCCCAAAAATGTCGTCATCCAAGCTTCGTTTTATTCCAATTAAAATATATGGGGGTACTTGTCGCCGCGCAATGGAGTACAAATTAAATAAATGTGGAGTATCTGACGTTTCGGCGGATTGGATGGGGCAGGCGATGCAACTTGACGCCTAAGTGCCGGCGCGGCTCCACCGACACACGATACGGGAACCAGAATTGACGGATGTCGGATGATAGTAATTAATGATGAGGGTAATTTGAGTGGGGTGCAGGGTATTGGGAAGTGTTTTGGATACATTGGTGTGAAGCTGATTAGACGTTAAGATATCTTTGGCGAACGGATAAGTGGGGTTTCTCAATTAAGACGGGTAATATATCCGACTAAAGTAATAAATTGTAATATGTGTATTATAACGTAAGATGCTCATTTTCTTGGGTTAATATTAGATGATAGCTTCTAGCGTATAAGTTACACAAAAGATTAAGAGAAATTATAACGATATTTATAAATTAAGGAAAATGTATAGAGCTAAATTTAGGGCGCCTTTTGAGATTCACGTTTATTCCATTTGCAGTACACAACACAATGGAGCATGACAAATCAGCGCGCACAATGCCGTGCCGCGGTACAATGGACCCAAATCACGGCGCCCACTTAAGGCGTTTGACTGATTGTTTCATTTATCCAGAACGAAATATGGGAAAATGAAAATTGCTGTGATCGTAATGAAACGAGATTTTTGTATAGCAAAAAATGGTTTAGCCGATAACACGTGTCTTTTTAATGTGTTCCATTGGTTAATATAGGTATAACCACAAGAGTTTGTTAGATGACGCTTCTTCCTTAAATTCTTTTTCATTTTTATGTGTTCATAAAACCCTTATAGTTTTCTCAAGTCCATCTATCTGTCTGTCTGTCTGTCCGCGGCATCAGACGTTATTGTACTAAAAAGCTGAAATTTTGTATGGATAATTATGCATATTGATTACGCCAAAAAAGCGTGAAAGAAAATTTATAACAATTATATTCTAAATGCAATAGTTAGTTTTAAGTTATTTAAAGATTTATTATGAATAAGCTTTACTCCCAAGCCTCCTCGAGGACTCTACAAACGTTTCGGTATTTGTATTGTATTTATTACTATAGGTATGATAAAACTGCTGTGGTGTTTCTGATTTATTTATTATAGATTCAAATTCTGAAGCAACTGAAAAGAACATGAATCTGTTCTATAAATAAATATGTAGGTACTTATAAAATATAACAAAAAAACTGAAACGGCAGTAAAAGGTTCTGTAAAGTTGTATCGCTTTTTATCGCTAAACTTTGAACATATTTCTACTGTTTTATTGTTGTCTTATTTTCCGAATGGCAGACCGGGGAGCTACGGGAAAGCTTTTATATTCGCTCAGAATTTCTTAAATGTGTACATAAAATAAACAAGTCGAAGTACCCAATAGGTACATTTAAAATAGTACTGGGGGGTTAGACAAGTGGCAAAAACGCAAGTAGAATAGAAAACAAAATTTATGGGAATGACAGATAGCTAGTCGTAAACGAATGTCATTCCCATACATTTTGTTTTCTATTCTACTAGCGTTTTTGCCACTTTTCTAACCCCCCTGGTATGTAGTTAGTTTAAATTGGTAGCTTTATCTAAATAACCAAGGAACATTTGAGTTATACTCGACAACTAAAACAGAAAATATGCAGTAAAATACAGCAGGAAATGTCTTAAATTTCTCAAGAATTAAATTACAAGAAACTAAAGCTCACACATAAACCCATAAATGTCCAAAACGCATTAGGACATCCCAAGTTATCTCAGCACGTCACAATTCGCACGACACCGGCGCCAATACCCCACGCGGCGCAAAAAGTATTCGACAGCATCCGATAAGAGGCAAGTGTCGCCTCGCCTGGGATCCGATTGATAACAACTTCTTAGAATAACGGATGTCGCAGGTAGTTGAATGTTTTGCTACGAATATTTCTATGATGGTGTGGCTGCAGGAATTTGGCGAATTTGAATATCTTTCTTTAATTTATAAAACAAAGTCACAACACCACTTATAACTCAAGAACGGCTGGACTGATTTTATGATCTTAAATTTTTTGGTGGTGTCTCCGCCCCAAATAGTAAAATATTATAATAAATCTGTAGAGAGGTCAATTCTGTACATGAAATATATTTCCTGACTGAGAGGCTCCTAAAACGGATGAGGAGTCGTATAATTAATTGCTGGTGCTCTTATTTTATATAATTAATCAAATAAGAATATTAAATAGTCAGTATGATAAAAATATATAAAACCTCTGTGTATCTTGAGAATTCTGGTTTCTATTTCCAATTGGTTACTGTTATTCACATATTTATTTATTGGTTTCTTGATTTGAATATTAGCAAAGTTCAAATTTGAATCCAGGTTCTCAAATATAAAATAATTTCAAGATTAAATATCAGTTGAAGCATCGCCAGCAATGATGCAGAGCAGCAATAACGTGATGTAGAGTTCTCGTGTATCACGTTATATCGTCTGGGGCACATTTCGCAGTTCCCGCCGCTCTCAGATAAGGTTATTCTTCGTACAACGGATGTCATCGGTAGTTTTACTGCATCATGTGAGCTGGGACAGCATCGGAGAGTTATTGGCCCTTTAATATGGAATTGGAGGTTACTTGATATTTTATTTAGAATTGTATATTTATTGCTATCTCGTGGTAATAAAAGCAATTACTGGACATGGACATTCGATTCTGGAGTCGGGAAATGCACGGGGGGTTTAGATGTGAAAGTTTTGAGTAGTAGCCCGAATCCTACATTTGTGATGTCCTCATTTATTTACGACTAGCTTCTGGCAGCGACTTCGTCCGCGTGGAATAGTGGTGCTCCACTCCTATTGGTCTTAGCGTGATGATATATAGCCTATAGCCTTCCTCGATAAATGGACTATCTAACACTGAAAGAATTTTTCAAATAGGACCAGCAGTTCCTGAGATTAGAGCGTTTAAACAAAATGACAACATTTCCCTTCACTGCTCTGCTCCTATTGATTGTAGCGTTATGAAAAGT
The DNA here is from genome assembly GCA_963891755.1 of Pyrrhia umbra. Classification (NCBI taxonomy): domain Eukaryota; kingdom Metazoa; phylum Arthropoda; class Insecta; order Lepidoptera; family Noctuidae; genus Pyrrhia; species Pyrrhia umbra. Next base: position 14,197,803 of record OY982929.1, read on the forward strand.
ATACTATAACCATCTCAGGAGTATGACAAATAATTGTACCAAGTTTCGTTAAAATCCGTCGAGTAGTTTTTGTTTCTATAGAGTTTATACAGACAGACAGACAGACAAAAATTTTACTGATTGCATTTTTGTCATCAGTATCGATCCCTAATCACCCCCTGATAGTTATTTTGGAAATATATTTCTTGTACAGAATTGACCTCTCTACAGATTTATTATAAGTATAGATTGATCACCGTAGGCTCGTTGCTAATTATATGGGACTTCTAGCCAAATTTTGGTATGCTATAGGTAGGTGAAACTTTATCTAATCCTTCAAATTAACTGGGCTATGTTCATATTTAATTAATTATTTATTTTATCTTCTGTACCTACTCAGATTATTTACTTAATTATTTAATACGATCATCTATACTCAGCGCCTGCGCCGTGGTTGGAAAACTTCTTTCTCGTTCCGAGTCTTTTTTTTTGAGACGAAAGGATTGTTAATTTAGACACTGGTCGTGAGCACTCATAAACATGTCAAACATACAGAATTTTACCAAAAATATGGTTTTCACCTGTAGTAATATTATATTTTCCGTTAAACAATTTGAAGAATTTTAAACCCTATGGGCTTCTAAGTATTCCGCTTCTAGTTATTTTAGTGGTTCCATCTTTCACAAAACTAATGTAGTAGCATAGATAACAGCGATGCGTCCCGTCACCTCGTGTCTGGGTACCGTTTCGCACAAGCTCTTAGGAGGCTCGTCTTCTAAGATAACATGTTCCCAGAACTGCGGATGTCACAGGTAGTTTCAAATGCTTGATGCGTGATGCACAGAATCAGAGGAGTCTTGTTCGGCAGTAAGACGAGAACCAAGTCATCGCATGACTCTTAATGATGTCGTGTTCTTGGAACGCATAGACCAGCTGAAATAGTTGGCCACCTATATAACTACATCTTGAAGAAACTACTTCGCCCATTTAGATAAAAACTAAAGTTGAGGTATATCAATACCAAAACCCCCGTAACTCAGTTCAATTAATTTTCCTTACCTCCCCTCCTAGTAGTCTAGATCTAGTGATTTGGCGATCTAGTGCTTAGGTATCTGCTGAATATAAGAATTGAGGTTTGACGTGCACAATATTTACAGAATATTAACCTAAGCTTTCTCTTCGGAAAACCGGGGTGATGTTCCATTAGTGTGTGAGACAGAGATGTTTAACGTTAGCCTATATCTTTTAAAATGCTAGTAACTGCGAACCTTGTAAATTTATCCATGCAGGCATAAAATTAATGATAGGTACTAGTTTTTTTTATTTATGAACAATAACTTTATCTTTACAACTTAAGTACAAGATTTTATAGCCTTAAAATCTTTTTATTTCGTGTGAAACAAATTATGTGACACTGTATATTATACAAACTAGTGGAGGTACGAACAAAATTAACATCTTTATCACTCAACAGCTCACGGATCAATTGGGACAAATTCTGTTCAAAAAACATAAAACAAAAAAGGTCGCCAGGCGACATTTGCGCGCCATGTTGGCGACGTCAAGTGCGCGTGCGCAGGTAGCAGACACTCTTAGTGGAGCCACTAGTTCTGGGCGAGTTTCAAGAGGTTTTTATCGATGATTTGGAATATTATACAATAATGAATTTATATTTTTTTAAGAAATAAAAACATGGTTACCTATTTGATAATGAGGGAAACTCATATAAGTACTTACAATTTTATTATACTTTATGGGGCGCCTATTCACCTACTATAACCTATGTTTGGTGAACTCTTTGAAAATAATTAAAAATCAAATCACGTTAAGTATTCTTTAGCAAGCACTTGCTATACCAAAGATATGCAATACCTATAAAAAAAAAATATTTCTAATAAAAAGACTTCTTTTCAATTTTGAGGCTATTCAATCGATATCGAGTGCACCCATCACTAGGGCGACAGTTTTACGCCTCATATATCAAACACTTGAGATCTTTATCTGAGTGAAGCATTACTCCGGCCACTCAGCCGACTCACAGACTGCGACCAAAAAAAATATACCGATAACACTGATTGAGCTAACGTTTTAGCGATACTAACTTATTTGGGAATTTTAGTTCTGTGTCTTTGTCAAAACGTTTTTTAGGTAGACAATAAACCAGAATCAGCATTGCAATCCAACGTGGCAATGCAGCCAGCCTTTTTAGGCACGATTCC